>JAZDUH010000395.1:6040000-6582500 GCA_036419115.1 Scarus forsteni
GTTGGACAATTTGCTCACGCATTTGTTCACAAAGTGGTGACCCTCGCCCCATCCTTGTTTGTGAATGACTGAGCATTTCAGGGAAACTGCTTTTATACCCAATCATGGCACCCACCTGTTCCCAATTAGCCTGTTCACCTGTGGGATGTTCCAAATAAGAGTTTGATGAGCATTCCTCAACTTTCTCAGTCTTTGTTGCCACTTGTGCCAGCTTTTTTGAAACATGTTGCAGGCATCAAATTCCAAATGAGCTAATGTTTGCTAAAAATAACAAAGTTTACCAGTTTAAATGTTAAATATCTTGTCTTTGCTGTGTATTCAATTGAATATAAGTTGAAAGAGTTTATTTTAATTCTTAAGAAACACAAATGAAGGATCAGAGGGGAAATTTAAATCAGTATTTACTGTGGCCTCACTGCCCTCAAACAAGCATCAGGTCTTCTTCAACTGCAGAGAGTTTAGGGACCTCTGCAGGTTCACTCCTGATTTTAAGACCAGTTGAAAAATTGCAAGATTTGCACTGCTGGGCCTTAAGAAGGATCTACTTAGAGCTTTAAAATGCAAAAGGAAGAAATTTCAATTTCAATTTCAATTTAGTTTATTTGAAAAGGAGGGACAATGCACATTCATACACACTTTAAAAAAATAAAATGTAAATGTACCCAACTCTAGCTACCAAGCTAATTTCCATTGGTAGTCCCCCCAGCTAAAATATAAAAACAAACAGGTTAAAGGAAGAAAATACAAATATAATATTTAAAAGGTTCTGTTCTTCTTGTTTTGCTTCTTTTTTTTTAAAAAAAGGACAGAGAAACATTATCATAATAAACATTTTACAATACATTACAATCTTAGTTTTTATTGTACACAGGTGGTTAGTACCAGATGTTAAAGTGCTAGATTTAGGCAGTAAAGTGCTGGAGTCGAGTATAAAGTGCTAGAATTGCTAATTAAAGTGCTAAAGTTGATATTTAAAGTACCAGGTCTCTTGGAAAAATGAGCACTAAAAAATTTTCAAGAAAGGGGAAAGAGAGAGGAATTAAAAAAAAAAAAAGAAAAAGAAAAAAGAAAAGGAGGTAGGTGGAGATGGAATGGGGCTGCAGCAATGCAAGTCCAGGTCACATTTATTGATTTAATTATGGTGTTTAAGGGTTAAAGCCAGTTATAGTGTCATCAGACTGTGGGGATGGGGCCAAAAAAAAAGAGAGGAGAGGGGATGTAACTCAAGAGAGAGAAGAAAAAAAATAAAAAAAAATAGATAAATAAATAAATGGAAGAGAGAGAGAAAAAATTTAATAAATAAACAAAAAAAAGGGTGGTCAGATGAAAATAATCAGTTACTTACATAAATAAATAGTAGTCCAAGAAGTGATGACATGGCATCATTACCTCGTGTCCTACAACATGATTACCAGTACTTAGACAAAGTGACATAGCGTTATTGCACAATATTAACACTATAACATGATTATGCAAAAACTGACATGGTGACGTTATCAGAGATCATGATTGCAGTTTTGTTTGCTTAGCAGCCACTTCTTTAGGTTTTTTTTGAATGCAGCATATGTATTACAGTCCCTTATCATAACAGGTAAGGTGTTCCAAATGCGACTGACAGCACTGTCTGCCCCTGTGAGGTGCGTCTGAGTGAATTACACAGTCCCCTCTGTTGGTTGCCCTGGTTGTATGGCTGACATTGTCATTCTGTCTAACATAAGCACACAGTGGGGGCGGTGCTAAACCTTTCAAGATCTTGAATATTGCGCAGGCATATTTAAAAGTTTTGAAGTTGTCAAAACTGAGAAGACCATATTTTTTAAGCATATGACAATGATGATGTGTTACTGGTTTTTTGTCTAGTATTTTTATTGCTCTCTTGTATAACGACTCCACCTGGCTGAGCACAGTTTTGGTAGTAAATGACCAGTTAGTGAACCCGTATTCAATATGAGATAAAACCATTGCATGCATAAAAACTCTGGCAGCCTCTGTAGCTAATGATGACCTAATTGATTTAAAGTTCGCAAGATTGAATTTCATTGTTTTCGAAATCTTGTTTACGTGACTCTTGAAGGAGAGGGTAGAGTCCAGAGTGACTCCTAGGTACTTGAACTCGTTTACAAGTTCAAGTTCCTCTCCTCCTAGGAAAATACCGGAGTGGGTTATGACCTTTGGTGTCTTAGAAAAATACATGCAGACGGTTTTCTTGATGTTCAGACTGAGACACGATTTCTTGAGCCAGTCGTAGATGTGGGTTAGTTCTGTTGTAAGAATGTGGGCGATCTCTTGGATTGATTTAGATGATGTTAATATTACTGCATCGTCTGCGTATAGTTGTATATGAGTGTTTTTGCATGCAAGTGGCATATCATTAATGTAGAGCAAGAATAATATTGGCCCAAGTATCGACCCTTGCGGGACCTCCATTTTACACTTAAGGGGTGGGGATTTAATCCCTTCAACAGCCACACACTGTTTCCTGTCCGCTAGATAAGATTTTATCCACATGATTGCTTTTTCTGAAAAATTAAAAAGAGGAAGTTTGTCTATCAGGACCGCATGGTTCACCGTATCAAATGCCCTTTTTAAGTCTAAAAATACTGCTCCAACATATGATGTCCTGTCCAGAAAGTGCCTGGTGTTTTCTAAAAGAAGATTAATGGCTGTCTCTGTAGAATGGTGTTTCCGAAAACCAAATTGTGCAGGGTGTAACAGAGTATGGCCCAAATTTAAGTGCTCCGTGAGTTGGGCTAATACCCATTTCTCTATCACTTTGGAGGTGGCAGGAAGGATGTTAACAGGTCTATAGTTGTTCATATCTGTCCTGTCTCCAGACTTAAAGATAGGGTTAACTATGGCCATTTTCCATGAGTGTGGTACTACAACATTGCATATGGACAGGTTAATTAGGTGGGTGATGAGACCAGAAAAGGAGTCTTTATGAGTTTTCAGTAACATGGTATCAATACCATGTATATCCTTGGCCTTAGAGTTATTTAGCGAGCCAATGATGTCGACTACTTCACCCTCTGTGATAGGTCGAATGTCAAACACTGGTCCTTTACCTGTGGCATCAGCCCCCCAGTTGTCACCACTGGCAGAATCCCCCCTCCCCTCCGTCTTGAGGTTAACAGGATCAGCGCTGTTGTCAGGGGGGGTGAAAACATTTGAGAAATCTTCCACAGATTTTAAGAAGAAAATATTTAGTTCAGAGGCTAGAGTATCTGGGCTTTTTACTAGTTGGTTATTAATAATGAGTTCCAATTCATTGTTATTTTGTCTATTCTGTTTGCCTGTTAATTTATTAATGTTTTGCCAAAGCTTTTTCCCGTCACCCCTTGCTCCTTCCAAGATTGTTATAAAGAAGTTTGCTTTAGCCTTCCGTATTATCTGAGTAGTTTTATTTCTTGCTGCAGTGAACTTTAACCGGTCAGTAGTTAGGCCGGATTTTAAAAAGTTCTTCAGTAAAACGTCCCGCACTTTCATTTGACTTCGGCATTCTGAGTTAAGCCATGGTAGGGATAATTTTGCTTTCTTTCCTTGTCCCCTTTTTGTAAAAGGTTCTATCGTGTTTTTAATATGTTCATGAAAGGAGTCTGCACTACTGTTAATATCCTCATCAGAGAGGATCCTGTCCCAGCTTGTTGTTTTTAACACTGACTTGATATTTTCTTGCTGATTCTTAGGAATGAAGTTAAAGGTGGTCTTGTTATTATAAAAATGTCTAGATGGATTTGAGAGTCGGGATTTGGTGAGTTTCCTGGAGAAAAGGATTGCGTTATGATCTGATAAACCGGTTAAAAGATTGTAAGTTTTGATAATTCGTTCCGGTTTATTAGAGAAAAGCAGGTCAATTCTAGTGCTAGATTTAGCAGTGATTCTGGTCGGTTTCTTTACAAGCTGGGAGAGGTTCAGGTGTTCAGTTAGCTGTTTCAGCGTTTTCTTATCTGTAGTGCTATCCCAGTTTATATTGAAATCCCCAAGGATAATGATTTCCTTCTTGTGATTACACGACTTTAAAAGAGCTTTAAACTGATCATAAAAGTCTTTCTTAGCAGTTGGCTTTCTACAGTGAACGACATTTCTGCAGAGAGTGTGATATTAACCCCAACACATTCAATATCAACACCAGCAGGCCATATAATTTGCTTGCATTTCAAAGTGTTTTTAACGTATAAAGACCCCACCTCCCTTCCCTTGGATCCTATCTTGTCTGAAAACATTATATCCAGGCATAATAACAGAAGCTTCAGGTGAAGAGCAGGACAACCATGTTTCAGAAAAACCCATAAAATCAATGTTGGACTCATTCAGTAGGTGTTCTATCTGTTCCCTTTTTGGGACCATGGAAGTGAGACAAAAAGATTGACTAAGCAATTTATTGCAAACATCCACTTAACTGAAACAGCTGTTCATTTGATCAATACTAATTTCTTTATACAAATTATGTTCTTGTTGTTCAACTTGTTACTGTTCCTTGATATAATATAATAATTACCTCATGTCATTAACGCACCTGAACATGGCAGCTGTTTTGCACCTTATTTTGTTACGGTATGATTCCACTCCATTCTCTCTTGCACCTTATTTTTATTACCTCGGCCAAGGAGGTTGTGTTTTTGGGAGAGTTTGTCTGTCTGTCCGTCTGTAAACAAAATAACTCACAAAGTTATGGATGGATTTTGATGAAATTTTCAGGAAATGTTCAGCATGGGAAAAGGAAGAAGTGATTCAATTTTGGTGTTGATCCGGATCACCGTCTGGATCCTTCATGACGAAAAATGCTATTTTCGTGAATAACTACTGAACTAAAATAGATATCATGATGAATCTAGTTGCTAATGGTATGTTTTCATGGTCAAGAAATCTAAATATTGACATGAAATAAAGATAGGACTAATATTTATGGTGAAAATCACGATATGACTGGGAACTGTGGTGCTGGCGGAGGTCTGCGCTCTCCGAGTGCTTTTCTAGTTACTTACTGTATAATACTTTATTCTATTTTGCACCTTACTTTTATTGTTTTATTACATTTTTATCTTATTATTTTATTTTAGTTTCTTATCTTATTTTTCTTCACTTATGTTTGCACCGTACTTTATCGTATTTCTCCCGCATTGTTTTGCACTGACTGAGAGGCTTTTGCAATTTCATTGTACTCGTTGCAATGACAAATAAAGCTCTATTCTGTTATATCCTATTCTAGATACTTGACACTCTGATTTATGCAATTTTTTATGTTTGTATTAAACTGGAAACGCACAAATAAAGTAAAAAAAGATGCCATAAAAAGACAAGTTCAGGGCTTTATAGATACATAATTGTTTAGTGTTGGGCTGAATGCTGATGAGACAGTGAGTCACTGTCATCAACAAAGTTTTGGAGCTTTTTTCTGAGTCCCTAAATCTGAGATCTGGACTGAACACGATGGCTACATTAAAAACAAAAACAATAAAAATAATCCAGAGTTCTGTAAACTGGTGCAGCATGGAGAACACAAGGGAAAGAAATGAAATAAATCATTAAAAGTTTAATAAAGTGTTTTTTTGATCCCCCACGTCGGCCTGACTCCTCTGTGACCCTCTCAGGTGTTCAGGGTGTTTCGTCAGGTCAGCGAGGAGCAGAGGAGGATGTCGGAGGGCAGGTACAGAGCCGTGCTGCTGGAGGCTGTGCAGGACGCCGTCTACCTGTCGGCTCAGAATCAGCAGCTGCAGGCCGACAACAAGCAGCTCAGGAAAGGTCAGAGCGTGATCTTTGACCTTTGGCAGACTGCTCGTGGATTTAATACAGAATATGAAAGTCTTTGGTGGAATATAAAGACAGACCATGACTCCCAGTGAAACTCCTCAAAGTGTTTAAACTCTGTTTCCTTCTGTTTCAGCGCTTGGAGAGCTGAAGGATGCTCAAACTGTGAGAGGTGATCCTGAACCAACAACAACAAAGAACATCTGACTGAACAGGAAAACTATCCACCCAAGTGACTTTAAATTAAATATTAAGAATACTGAATATGAGCAGCCCTGAAAAAATGATTAACATTTCAAGTTTATCATTAGACCTGAGCTTTTGTAAAGAGATAATCTAAGTTACTGACAAAATATTGACAATAATAAACACAATTTATCTAAATAATGAGCAAATGAACGTTCTATCAAGTATCTGCGAGCTTCAAGTTAATTTCAACTCATTAAAAAACATTAAAGTCAAGCACTTTCAAGGATTTCAAGCTCCTAAATGGACCCTGTGATTATTTTAGTTTCTATTCAACATCAAACTAGACAAGCCAAAGTAAAACGTGCCCCCTGCTGGTTACATTGAAGTACTACGTTATTTTTTGTGTGATAGATTCAAGTTTTTCCTCTTTAGATATTTTTGTGTGGCATTTTATTAATAATTAAGCTGAATGATTTTTGAAGAATTGGTCTTCAGTGTTTCACTTTAGGTCTTTATTTGCTTTTTGCAGCTTACCCTGATCTCCAGTGTGTCACGCTGCAGGAGGGTTCAAAATGACAGTGCTCAGAAAAAAACTTTAAACCTGATCAGGGTTCCCACACGTCCTGGAAAACCTGGAAAATGATTGCCCAATTTTCCAGTCATGGAAAACAAATGGAAAATGAGGAAAAAAGTCAAATGTCCTGGAAAAGCTTAAATTGTCCTGGAAAATTATGTCTTTCTTCTATCTTGCAACATAGAAAATGAAGTAAAAATGTACTAGGTAACTAATGTACACGTGGCCAGAAAATGTGAGTAGGTAAAATAATGCAAGTTAAGGCATAAAATATAAAAACTCAAAACAGTGGGGACAAAAAGAAATAATAAAAAAGGTTTAGGCTAAATTACCAAAATCTATTTCATAAAAAAGCAGAGTAAATATAGACTAAAAAATATGTATAACCATAAATTTATAATAGTAAGACACATAAAAGCCAGACTAAACAGATAGCTAACAGACAATGTTTGTGCTGGAGAGTTAGAAACAAAGAAATTCTAAGATCAATATGATCAATAGCTAGAGATATTGTTCATCAACCTCTAATCTTGTTTTTTAGAAGGCTAACTAGAATTGAAAACTGCCCACAGCAACAATGTAACTTCAGTTGGTTATGTGACACTGGAAAAAGTCCTGGAAAATGATTTCTAGAAAAGAGTGGGAACCCTGCTGATGGTTAATTTTGGGGAACATAAATACTTTTCTCCAATCCAGAGGCTCACACTGACCTGAAGGATACGTCCAACAAGATTGTTCGTTATTATAAGAAAGAAAGAATATAAAAGTCTTTTAGAACATAGAACACAAAGATTTGAAGTTTTAAACCCAAATGCAAATTTTTAAATTATTAAGTACTTTAATCCTATAAAGCCAATTGTATCATATTTGATTCATATTTTTATAATACCTCTATCTAATAAATATGATCAGCAAATTACAAAAAAAAAAACACCTGAATACAATCAGATAAATGATAAAAATGTCCTCAAATGGATCATCAGTTGCCAAAAACACCTAATGTATCAAATGAGATATGAAAAATCTATATGTTGAATTTATGGACATTTTAATATTTTAGGCTTTTAGCAGAAAATAAAACAAACATTTCAGCTCCAAAAAATTAGAATTTTCTGGCTATAATCTATGTTCTTGGGCTTTAAAGGGTTAAAATCAAGCCCATTCAACTTTTCTGTGCAGCAAACAATAATTTCAGTTACCATTTTCTGATTAAGTTACATTTTCTGCTTATGCAAATAGAAATTTTAGCAACATAGCTGCTCAGGGTGACATGGGTTGGATTCCTGGATCAATAGTGAGATAATGTGAATGATCAGACTTTGGAACTGATTTATTAAAATGACAGAAAATAGGATCAATAAGAAGATTTTTATTTTTAGTAAAATGCAGAACTCTCCCCGGGCTACAGAACTCCTTTCTATTTTTGAGGAAGCAGAATTACAGCATGTCTACCAAAACAATCTTGTTTAGTGTGAACAAAGTCAGGGAGAAACTTGTTGCCAAGTTTGAGCAAAAATGGCTCAATTAAATTTTGTTAAAAGCAAAATTAAGAACATACATCCAAGTTAAACAAAATTATGGCCATGAATCTTATGTAACAGCTAATTTAACGAGAAGTCAAAGATCTTTAGTTGCTCAGTTGAGAACAGGAATCCTCCCACTTGCTCTTGAAGTTGGCAGATTCAAAAACATCCAGGAGGAACACAGACTTTGTGAATTATGTGAATAAGGTGAAGTCGAGAACGAAGCACACTTTCTTCTGTACTGTCCTTTTTATGATGAGTTGAGAGCTCCCCCGATGAATGAAATGTATGTTAAAAGTCCGGATATGTTTTGGTGTACTGATGATGACAGACTGAAATGGTTGTTTAGTTATAATATTTATAAGTTGGCCTCCTTTGTATCCAGAGCCCGGAAAAAACGTCAGGATAGTTTATTTTTATGAGATTATTATTTCCTCTTTGTAAATGTCTACAATGACCTCTGAACTTGACTAAATAATGGTGTCTTGTAAGCCCGCTGGGCATATTGTATATGCATGACACAATAATATATAAAATCAATCAATCACTCAATCAGTCAATCATAGTCGTACAGTGCTGAGCTCTGTGAATGTTATACAGAGGAGGATTAGGTCAGGGACAGTTTTGAAGAGATTTAACTTGTTTTAAGACATTTTCTTTAATTCAGGATTTAAAAAATGTCAGAAACCTAGGATTAAAGTCAGAATTCTTTAATACAATAGGATTTTATTCCAAGAACTATTGCTTTTCACCTCATTATTCTTACTTTAATTTCAGAACTCTTATTTTACCCTCAGAATTCTAAATTCAGTCTCAAAACTGAAACGACACACTGTCACTGTGTTGTATCAGTTTTGCAATTACTGCACCAAGATACTTTTTAGATGAACTCCTTTTATAAGTTCATTAGTTTGTTTTGCAAACATTAAAATGTGCTCTTTGGCACCCCTAACCAGGAGGTCATGTTTTCATGCACACAGGTTTGCTTGTCTCACAGATAATTATTCACTTGAAATGACTGACAGGTGAATTTATGGAAAACAAATCGATCAAGAAGTCATTCCACAATAAACTTCTCCAATCGCACTTAGTTTGAAAACTGTATTAATAGTTGTTGAGGAGATACCCTTAAAACCACAACAAACCTCCACACACACACACACTTTCTACATTTGATAAGACTCCAGGGGCCGTATGGGGGGCTGTGGGTGCCTGATATGGTCCCCAAACCACCAGTTAATGATCACTGATCTACACCATTCACCATTTACTCTATTTCTGCAGCATGTTTTACTTTTGTGTCCAATTAAATATGACCAAGTGAAGTGAGAGTAAACCTATTTTGATCTTGTAAATTGGCTATTTCTGATTTATTTACTCAAAACGCCAATAAAATTTGGAATAATAAACAGAATAGAGTACTTTTAGCCGTCTCTTGTGTTGGCGTCAGGGACCAGCTCCTGATAACTGGTGATGAAAACAAAGGAAACACTTTAAAGGTCCATGTCCTGCTGTTTTTGACCCTTTACACCGTGTCTTAGATGTCCATTAAGCCAAGATTTTAGTGGAGCTGAATGAAAAAATGGAAATTTAGGGATGCATGATATTGGATTTTTGCCAGTATCCGATATTTTTTAAATTCTTTTTTGCTGATACTAATATTTCTGGCCAAGAGCACGAGCTCTGTACTGAAGAAAAATGGATTTGTTTCTTTCTGTCACAGTATATTTTTGCAAGGAACAGATGTAAAATAAGAACAACAGCATTTGACTCTCGCGAAAATGAAACTCTTGATTATTAAATGTACCCATGCAATGATGAGAAGTTGTATTAATATTGTACATTAGTGTAATTTACTGATATTAAAGCCAATACATCGATACTGATGCTTTCATTTTTAGCCTGATATCAGCTGATACGATATCAAACCAATGATATCATGCATCCCTTTAAAAATGTCATCTCTGTAGAGGATCAGCTGCAGCTCCTTTCCCCTCCCCTTTGGAAACGCTCTGATTTGAGGGATGGAGAAGCTACTGGAGCATTACAGGCTACCCAACAATGCTTGATAGAAGGGGGGAGGAGGGGTAACAGGATGTGGAAAGGATTTCATGTCATGAGCAGAAATACACATGTAGGTGGAGGCTGTATGGCTATGACATCATAAACCCCAGGAAGTAAACAACTGAGTGTTTTAAGGGTAACTTTCTTTAAAGAGGCAGAGCATATTTCTCCATTTACAAAGTTTTTAATGAAAGATGTCTTGTTCTTTTGCTCAACGAGCCCCCTTTTAACAACATAAAAGCGAAGAAAATTGATTTTGCAGGACATGAGACCTTTAAAATGATCTAACACTGTGATCATGGCAATGAAAAAATAACAGCACTCTTCATATATGTTTAAATAATGACTTTATAATCCTAAATTGCATTTATATTTGACTTTACTTGCAGCAGCTTAGCATAATCCTAAATAACACTGTAAGGTATGGTGTATATTATCTTCTCACATAAGCATGTTTACAAATTTACCACAGGTGTTGTTATCTGAGAAAGGCAGAAAAACAAAAGGCAAAAATTCAGATTTTAAACTCATAACCTCAGATAATCAGCTCACAGAGCCCTGGGATGACTCATGTTTGGCTGTCAGCTCTCGTTTGGTGTAGATCATCTGTAGTAGAGGTGAGCTGCCAGTCCAATTAAAGAAACTGTAAGGAGGAAAAAAGGTGTGAGCTGAAGCCCGAGCACGGCCCAGGACATGACAGCATTAACCAGCATGGAGCAGGAGATGACGAACAGTCTGGTGATCCCGCTGCCGTGCTTAAGCACCACGGACATGAGGAGCCCGTTAGCTGCCTGCCCCGCTATGATGACCCAAACCACCGGAGAGTAGCCCTCCAGAAAGCTGCTCTGGCCTGCTGCACCGGAGAGAGAGGAGAGCGCGTTGATGGCCACGCCGAACACGTAGAGGTAGAGATTCTGCAGGCTGAGGGGCAGCTGCTGGCTCTTCAGCACCCTCTCTGTGTAAACTGCTGCCAGGCCTGAGATGAAGCAGTAGACCAGCACCAGGAAAAGACCCCAAGCGGTGATGTGGAGCCTTTGAGCTCCCTCGGCCTGGACTGGGTCTCCTAGATCCAGACTGCTGTAGGTGTGACACACTCCTGCAGCCATGAGGAGCCCCAGAGCGAGCCACTGAACGGGCCGGAGCCTCTTACTCAGACAGAAGGAGTAGAGCAAAGCTGTGGTGGCGATTTTTAGATTTGACAGGACTTGGTAAGAACTGGGGTCCATGTAAGCCTGCATGAGGACCACCAGGTTGTTGTTGAGGGCGTAGAGGAGAGCAGGGACCGCGTAGGGGGCCACAAGGACAAGACGCTGAGGAGCTTTTAAGGCCGACGTACCTCCAGTCAGAACGAGAGTCGCAAGAGATACCAGCAGTTTGACGAGCTCGATCAGGACGACACACGATGAAGAGCTGAACGGGACTTTGCCGTCCACTTTGGTGAGAGTGATGAGGGGGGCGTGAGAGCCGTAGATGAGGACCATGAGGCTAAACAGGCCGCCCCACCAAATCCTTTTCACCCACTGCCTCCTGATCTTGGCGGGGGAGGTGGAGCCCACATTTGGGATCACAATCATCATCAACCATACAATATAAATAATCTATCTGAACGAATCCGAAGGAAACTGCAGTGCAAAAAAAAAAAAAACACTCTCTCCAAGATCTAAAAAATATATGTAATAGATAACTAACTGGTCTCAGTGGATGTTTTATGAGGGAGAACTCTCTAATACACAGACGATATTTAACCGGCCTGCAAAACTGCACCAGGCAGAAAAGCCGAACAATTCATGAAATGTGATGGACCAAACCTTGTCCGCACAAGTCTTACATTTTGTGCTAACACTGATCAGATACAAGAGGAAGTTAAACAACAATACAAACAAAAGCTGGTCTCTCGTGTCCCAATGAAACTCCAGTTAAACGTTTAAATCCACAGTCCAGTGTGAACAGAAGTCCAGAGGGCTGATCCACTCCCTCTCTTTCCTAGCGTCACCAGCAGATCAACAGTCAGAGTTACTTTGGTCCCTTTTTAAAGCTGCTCATGTACTCTTTCACGGTCCTTTCAATGTTAGGCACCTCATAGTTTTGTGCTGCGTATATGCCGGTGACTGTTCCCAGCAGCACTCCCAGGATGGCAGAGGAACGGAGCTTGGCCACCACATAGCCGGCAAGGAAGCCCTTTAGGAACGGAGATCCCAACACCGAGCCTCCCTAAAAAGTAAATAATAATAATAATAATAATTTTAGTTTAGTTTAGTTTATTGATCATCTTCAAATGAAACAGAACATGAGAAACTTAGGATATACGACATATGCCAACATTGGCATTTCTGAAGTTGCTCAAAGGCATAGGCTGAAGCTGAAAGCTTATAAGTGCCTATCCTATACATTATAATAATAATGATGATGATTAGATAGAACTCAAGAGCACAAAACTCTGCTCAAATAGCCCACAGATTGCTGTTACATCAATAAACAATAAGGTTACTAGGGGAAAAATATTGATTCACATAAGTATCAGGATTTTCTGTTTGTTGATTTTTATTTTTTTATTTTTTCCAAATCTAAATGCTTAATTTTTGTCTGTGTTAATAGGCCACTTTTAAATGCAGTCCAGGCTTTTGCAGAGAGAGTATTAACAGCTGGTTAAAACATATTGCTGAATAAATCCTGAAAACGGACTCACATGTGATGTGTATTTTTCCTGATATAGTCTATAGGCATCATTGTTCATCTTTTTTGCTGGTGTTAAAAAAGTTAATTAAAGATAGCTAAAATCGGCAACAACGTAGAATCGCAATTTATATCGTATCTGCACTTAAAAAACGAATCAGGAGGCAAGCATATTGTCCCAGCCCTGAAAGTTACCATCGTAATATGTTTTTTTGACCTTGAAAACCCACATCTAGCACTCAGAATCATGCTCATATCATTGTTAGTTAGACAGTTATTGAGCAAAAAAAGACTGTTTGCTAATGGTGGTTATCTGAATCAACATCTAAATCTAATCATTTTTAAGTTGGGCCATTACCACCAAACAAACAAACAAATGGGGCCAAAAAATAACCTCCTTAGAGGAGGTAATAAGAAGAAACAACAACTATAGTAAGAACATTTCGATTGTGCTTTTTCTTAATGAGAAAAATTTAATTTATGAACATTATGTTTGTTTTGTAAGAGGTAATTGGCATCAGTATGAACATCGGTCTCTATAAAATTATAGCAAGAAGTATTGGTATCATATTGATTTGAAAAGTTCAGTATCATCCATCACCGTCAAATAGACTGTTAAAAATTAAAAAGTATATATTTTTTTAAAATGCATTTAAAGAAAATAAACAAGGAAGTTGTTTCATGACACATCTAAACATTGTTGTTTGAGACATAACAGTTAAAGTTTGTTTATAATCAGACAAACCATGAAGACGTGTAAATCCGTAAGCTTGTTTTAAACAAAGATTACAATGATTCTGTTCATTTTCATGTTTTATTCATCTTACAAATTACATTTATGCAGATCTGGAACTCAATTTTTTTAACTGCATACCATAGATACACGTCATCAATACATTTAAGAGACGCCTGAATGCAATTTAAGAGTGTCTTGAAGCAGCTTTTATTCAACTTAAGTCCCTTTTTAGTGGTCAGACACTAACAGAGGACTTACCTGAGGGACCCCCACAGAAACCTCGTTCTCTACCCTCCTCTGGATCTCCTCCAGCTGATGTTTGAGCTGCGTCAGGTCCTTTAACTGTCTCAGAGGGTCCTGAAATAAAACCAGTTTATCAGTGAAATAAAATCAGTTTAACACTGATATAAATTCAGTTAATCACATTTAAGTGGAGATTAAGATCACTGGGTCAAACCTGACGTTAGTGTTAATACTGATGACAAAAGTGATATAAACTGAGGCTCAGTTTGACTTCCTGACTGAATTTCTGGGACATGAACAAACAGTTTTCTGGAAGTTTACTGGGGTGGCAAACAAGCAGCAACTCCTTTCGCTGAAGGATAAACTAATCTGATTTATAACCGATAATCGACTGAAACACGCATCTTAACAGCTCACTGAATCAATCGAGAGACCCTGCTCTCTGCTTTTTCTTATTTAGTCGCTGTCATTGGATAAGACTGCAGATTTTCAGCTTAAAATCCAGAACACGGGAACTCACTCACCTTGTCATCCGCCATGTTTGCTCAGTGCGGTGCTCGGTGCTCGGTTCATAAGCCTGACCTGGAAGATTTTGTTCAGCTCGATTGGTTTGGTCTGGTAGCCAAAGGGCGTCGAAACCCTCAGGTTTGTCTTGTAGGAAGTTGCGACAAGGCTTATTTTGTTCAAAAATGTTACAAATGGAGGTCTAAAACAAATTTGAGGGACACCTGACCTGAATACCAGACCTTTTGCAACAGCGAGCTGCTGTTATTGTTCATTTTGGTATTTTTTTTCATCCCATACACTGCAGGACAACAAAGAGGGCATAGTCATTAAAGTAACCCAAGAGCCATTTGAAACCAGTACTTTAAAAAATCGAATACTGTGGAAGATTGGACATTAAATTTGACATTACAAAAACAAAATAAACAACGGTCTTGCAATGATAAGTCGTGTTGAATTCTTATAAAGCCTATGCATATATAGAACATATATAGAAAGGTAAAATTGGCAGGAATAAAACCTCCCTCTGTATATACAGATCTATAAAGATCTATATAAGTAAAATAAAATAAAAATACAAGTAAATAAAAATTAAAAATACAACATCATTGTCATCTACGGAAGCCCTAAAAGGCCATGGTTTTTTCACATTTTTTTAGCACCATTTTCTCGTGATAACGACTTTTTCAGTTGTTTTCCCGAGATCTCGAGTTATTTATGTCATTATCTCGGGATAACGAAGCTTGTTTTCTCGTGATAACAACTTAATTTCAGTCGTTTTCTCGAGATCTCGAGCTATGTATGATGTTATCTCGGGAAAACGAGGCTTGTTTTCTTGAGATCTTGACATAAATAAGTTATCATGGGATAACAACATAAATAAGTCGAGATCTCGACAAAACAAGCTTTGTTTTCCCGAGATAATGACATAAATAACTTGAGATCTCGGGAAAACGACTGAAATTAAGTTGTTATCATGAGAAAACGGTGCTAAAAAAACATGGAAAAACCATGGCCTTTTAGGGCTTCCGTAGGAATAAAACCTCCCTCTGTATATACAGATCTATATAAGTAAAATAAAATAAAAATACAAGTAAATAAAAATTAAAAATACAACATCATTGTCATCATCATATTATCATACTTTTTAAAATTATTTTGTCTTGTTTTTGCTAAAATGACTATTTTTTTTTAATAATAATTGGTATTACTGCTATCACTGTTAGAAAATATAGGGTATAGAGATAATAATGGTTAATCTTGTTGTCATTATTAATGCTGTTAGTATTGGCGTTGGTCAAATTTATGTGATCATTTTATAATCAAACACATTTTTCTTTAATGAAATTCTTGTCCCACATCAAGCCATCAAAGCTATTTGATGTGAATTAATATACTGTGTCTAATCTATCGCTCTCCGTGTTATTTTTATGTTTTTTCAGTGGGTAAAAATCATTTGAGAACATTTTTCGTTGTAAACTTTCACCCACTAACCCACTGATGTATGAAGACTGAAGTGTTAACGGCTCCTGCAGGGGGCCGTACTGTGGAGGTCTGTGGGACGCACGCGCTTCCTTCACGTGTCAAAAACGTCTCCCGTGATTGGCCTGTTCTTGTTTATTCTAACACACGATTGGCTACTGACCATAGCAACAGTCCGCCATGTTGTTTTCCTCGGTCGAAGTGAAACGATGCTTCTTTACGGGAATTTTTGCCTCTTAACTTTTGACTAAATAAGAAGTTTGGATTAATATGAGCATATCTCACAGCCGGCACAATGTCTGACGATTCTCACGTCTCCTTCAGATGGGTTAAAGCTGTTCGTGGAGCCTCCTGTCGTCGTAGGTAAGGCCTCAATAAGAAGGCTTTTCATTGGATAAGACGGAGTGTGTAGGCAGTATGCGCACACGCCATTAAACCTACTTTTAAAGCAGGGCTGTACCAGTGTCTTTTACATGTTAGTGCTGCTCATACTCCTCTACCCAGCCTTTTGGTTAATATTGTCCTGTAATACGTAATTATGATTCGACAGTGTAAGGATCATGGTACTTCATAAGTCGCCATATGTCATACTATCATGCTTTTAATCTATTGTCTGATTCGGCGTGGATAAACCACCCAACTGTAAGGAAGTATTGTTAACTCAACACATGCTGCTATGCTGTTAAACATTTCTTTCATATTAGCTACATCCAAAGCAGTGATCACCAACTAGTGGCTGGGGGGTCACATTAGGCCCCACTGTCCGACCCCCCAGAGTTTTACACCAAAAAAAAATGTCCAGGGCAATATTTTGTTGTGATTTTCAAAGGTTTCTCCCTGTGCTTAAATCCATAAAACTACTCACGAATCCCTTTGATCAAAACTGGTTTATCAGGCATGAATGTTTTTTTTTCTTTCTTTTAGAGAAATCCACATGTGAACCATTATTTAACCAGACAAACAAATACTAGAGCCAAACAAATTGCTGAAAAACAAAACAACCCAAGACAGAAGTGGCCAAGGTATAAAAGTTATGCCATATAGCTTGAGCAGTATGGGTGATAGGGACTGATATTACATTTAAAGGCTAAGGAATACTAACAGTTTTGAAAAATTCCAACTATGTGACTTGCCTGTTTAATTAAACCACATTATTTATACTGTTTCACATTGTGTTAAAGTCTCGACCATGTCCTATCGTACATCATTAGCCAAATTTGTTATGGTAGACCTGAGTAAATTTACCATTATAAGTTCAATCCAACGTAAGAGTGAGGAATCAAGCTGATTCTTTAATCACATTTACTTTAAGGCAGTAAAGAGAGCATAGACTTTTCAATAATTAAAGAGCCATTTGAAAGTAGTACTTTAAAACTTAAGTCTCTGTGGACAATTAAACATTTAGTTTGATCTTGTTAAGAATAACAGGGGCGATTTTAGGAGGGGTTTCTTCCTTCTAAATGACAAATTTTCACAACAAGAAATATTTTCCAACATTAGATATGTTTATTTACAATTGTTGGTTGAAATTAATGTAGCATTATGAGTTTGAAAAATACATTGGTGCAGGTGTTTTATCACTAAAACATGATCAGTATATTGTTTTATTTAGTTGATTATTCAGCATAGTTTGTAAGTCAGCCCATCACTGAGACACTTTGCCAGATGTGGAAGAAAAATGATGAGAGTGGTTTAAGATGACAGAAAAACAACAACTCAAATAACTATTTGTTACAACCAAGGTGTGCAGAGGACATTTTTAGGGCACACATGTTGAATTTTGACAGGAATTGGCTACAGCAGCAGAGGACCACACCAGGTACCAATCCTGTCGGCTAAGAGTCAGGAGCCAGAGTCTACAATTTGCTCAGGATCACCCAAATTGTACATTAGACTGGACAGTGTTGTCTGGCCTGATGAGTCAGATTGTAAACAAGAGAAAGCATGGGTCCACCCTTTATTGTGTCAATGGTTTAGACTGGTGCTGGTGTGGGAGATATTTTTGGGCCACTTTGTACTTGTAAAACCCCAAAGCTTACCTGAATAATGGACAAAGCCCATTATGACCATCGCGTACACGTCTCCTGATAGCTACTTCTAGCAGGATAATGCACCTTGTGACAAAGCTCATATCATCTCAATGGAGAACAGAATCTCTGGGGAATGTTTCCAGCACCTCGCTGAATCTATGCCACAGGGAATGAAGGCAGTTCCGTGGAAAAAAAAGAGAGTTTAAAACAATACAAACAATTGAATTGGTCTGTAAGTATAATTCATGGGGGCACATGAGACCAGTGTAATCTTGCCAGAAGATTGTAAGATATGGTGCCTTTAACACTGCTGTTAAAGGCACAATCTTAGGATATACTGAAGGCTTACATGATAAATGATAGTGCAAAAAACATTAAGAAATTCTTCTCAAGCATTTAAACCAACTGGTATTCTAGATTTCATTTTTACTCATCTGTGAAGAGTTTATCTTATCAATATGAGTAAAGTGTTCGTAAACAGTCTTTTAATTAAGCAACTTTCCCATTTTTAATTTACAAATGTATTGCAAAGATGCAAAAAAAAAAAAAAAAAAATGCATATTTGAGCTAAAAATAATACTCAACCTTATAAACCTTTTACCCAAAGTAGGAAATCGATGACAGATCAGGACAAAATACAAACCAAAAGCTCTGATTTGACAACACATGCTGCACCATGGTTTGCACTTATTTTAAGGGACTGGGAATTCAAGTGGGACTGGCTTTTATTAAAAGTGTTATGGTGATGCAAATCCATTAAATGGAGTTAACCTTCACCATAGGTCAAACTAATCTATGAAGAACTAACTACTGTCATATTATTGTCATGTAGGTCTTAGATCTTTGTGAGTCGTGCAGAAAATGGAGGTGATTGAGGTGATGAAAGTTACCGAGGAGGTGGAGAGCTGCTACAGTCCAGTGGAGACAACTACCCCAAAAAAGAGGAAGAACAAAGGTCAAGAGGAGGGTGCAGAAAAACCCAAAAAGCCCAGGTAAAGTCTCAAAGCTGTTCAGAGATACTCCTGGTGTTCCAGTCTTAAACGGGATACAGCCTTAAATATGAAAAGGTCTGTACCAAACACATGTGAAAACTGTCTTTTAGGTCTGCATATCTGCTCTACTACTTTGATGTTCACCAAACTATGCAGCAGGAAATACCAAATCTGCCGCAGTCGGAGATCAACAAGCGCATCAGTGAGAGCTGGAAGAGGCTGAGCGTGGCTGAAAAGGCGTACTATCTGGAAAAGGCCAAGTCTGAGAAAGAGGGCATAGAAACAGTAAGATAGAAGAATATTTCTCCCTCTTATCAGTTTGTTTGACTGAGCATCACTGGAGCCTCACATTTCAGTTATGCCCAGAGTATAACTCCCCAATGTTCGAAAAAGAGATAACATTTGTCTTATCTAAAGGAAGTTTGAAGTTGTGCAACGTCTCTCCTTCTGAATAAAATAATTATTAATCCTGGGAAAACCAAGATTATGTTCTATGAAAAGTTCACATGGTTGATCAATAATATGTTTAGAAGCACTGGTGTAGCAGAAAAGTTCCCAGCTAAACTGAAACTAAGATTTATGTTCTTTTTTCCTGTTTTTAAAATGTGTATAAGGGTGATTCTCACGAACAGGGTCACAGTAATCTAAAAATATAATCAACCCAAACTGGCAGATTTTTTGATTGTACTGGATGAAGTAGAATGTGAACTTTTGTTTTTTGATAGAAGTTACCCAGGAAAACAATTTAATCCAATTTTATTCCAGTTTTATACTAGCATGATCCAGATTAATTCTCATTACCGATACGCTGAGTGGAGAAAGCAGACAATTACTTAAAAAATATTTTTACCCATTTTTTTTACATAAACATGAATGAGCACTATGAATAAACAGCACAGTGCATCATTAGTACTATTTTAATTATTTTTAATAATATTTAAAAACAAGTAACTCTCATTACCGTTATACTATAGGTATTTTAGAGTTAATTTTTTAAAATACTTTCTTAAGTAACCAGGAAAAGTTTCCAGAAAACACATGAGGAGCACAGTCAAGGAACATATTATAATAAATGAACAAAGTGATTTCTCTGAATAATGTAAATATAAAAATATAATTCAATTTTCGTCCATTACGGTAATGAAAAATCTGTTACGGAGGATGAGAATTTATGTTGCGGTAATGACTGATGATGGAATGATTTCATTTCAAAAGGTTATCAGGACATTACATAACTGATTAACAACAATTGTGAGCAATAAAAAGTTAAAACTGATTGAAAAGCCACTTTATGCAACTCAGGTTATTGAGAACTTTTCCCAAATCTCAGACAAGACACAAAAATTGCTAGCAAAAGACGTTGCAGGCATCGACTCTGGGACGACTTACTTAATGTTCTCCAGGAAGGAGGACATTAAGCAACATTATCAAAACGGCAACAAAAAAGTGGATATGATACAGGAGCAGAAATAAAATTGCTGTGATAATATCTGAGTTGAGCAGGTACTGAAATGAGCATCAGATACAGATAATTTATCTTTCGTGGTATTCTTCTATGATTTGTCGATTTCTGAAAGGATAGTTGTTCATTGTTTAAGTTTATTTATTTGTTATTATACCTCCGCAAAGGAGGTTATGTTTTTGGGGGAGTTTGTCTGTCTGTCTGTCCATCCGTCCATCCCTCCGTCGTCCGTCTGCAAACAAAATAACTCCAAAAGTAATGGACGGATTTGAATGAAATTTTCAGGAAATGTTCAGCATGGGAAAAGGAAGAACTAATTTTGGTGTTGATCCGGATCAGCGTCTGGCTGCCATGGCAAAAAATGGGATTTCTGTGAATAACTACTGAACTAAAATAGATATTATCAATCCAGTTGCTAATGGTATGTTTTGATGTTCAAGGAATCTAAATATTTAGATGAAATAAGGTAGGAGTAATATTTACAGTCAAAATGACAATATGGCTGAGGACTGTGGCGCTGGCTGAGGTCTGCGCTCTCCGAGTGCTTTCTAGTTAAAAGTGTTCTGCAAATTTCTATGCTTCTCGTTTATGATCAAGACATTGATCTAAATGCTCAATTTCTGTGAAAAGTTTTCTAATAAATAACATAGAAACTTCTGATCATAATATACACTATATTTCCAAAAGTATTTGCTCACCCATCCAAATGATCAGAATCAGGTGTCCCAGTCTCTTCCATGTCCACAGGTGTATAAAATCATCACCTAGGCATGTAGACTGCTTTAACAAACATTAGTGAAAGAATGGGTCGCTCTCAGGAGCTCCGTGAATTCCAGCGTGGAACTGTGATAGGATGCCACCTGAGCAACAAATCCAGTGGTGACATTTCCTCACTCCTAAATATTCCACAGTCAACTGTCAGCTGGATTATAAGAACGTGGAAGTGTTTGGGAACCACAGCAACTCAGCCACAAAGTGGTAGGCCACGTAAACTGACGGAGCGGGGTCAGCGGATGCTGAGGAACATAGTGAGAAGAGGTCGCCAACTTTCTGCAGAGTCAATCTCTACAGACCTCCAAACCTCATGTGGCCTTCAGATTAGCTCAAGAACAGTGCAGAGAGCTTCATGGATGGGTTTCCATGGCCGAGCAGCTGCATCCAAGCCATACATCATCATGTGCAATGCAAAGCGTGGATGCAGTGGTGTAAAGCACGCTGCCACTGGACTTTAGAGCAGTGGAGACGCGTTCTCTGGAGTGACCAATCACGCTTCTCCATCTAACAATCTGATGGACCAGTCTGGGTTTAGAGGTTTCCAGGAGAACCATACTTGTGGGACTGCATTGTGCCAAGAGTAAAGTTTGGTGGAGGGGGGATTATGGTGTGGGGGTGTTTTTCAGGAGCTGGGCTTGGCCCCTTAGTTCCAGTCAAAGGAACTCTGAATGCTTCAGCACACCAAGACATTTTGGACAATTCCATGCTCCAACTTTGTGGGAACAGTTTGGAGCTGGCCCCTTCCTCTTCCAACATGACTGTGCAACAGAGCACAAAGCAGGTCCATAAAGACATGGAGGACAGAGTCTGGTGTGGATCAACTTGACTGGACTGCACAGAGTCCTGACCTCAACCAGATAAATCACCTTTGGGATGAATTAGAGCAGAGACTGAGCGCCAGGCCTTCTGGTCCAAAATCAGTGTGTGAGCTCACAAAAGCTCTTCTGGAAGAATAGTCAAAAATTACCATAAACACTCATAAACCTTGTGGACAGCCTTCCCAGAAGAGTTGAAGCTGTTATAGCTGCAAAGGGTGGACCGACGTCATATTGAACCCTATGGATTAGGAATGGGATGGCACTTAAGTTTATGTGCAAGTCAAGGCAGGTGAGCGAATACTTTTGGTAATATAGTGTATCAATTTTAGGCTTCAAAGAACAACTTCCTGTTCAAGCACCACCCACTCCTAGGTTGAACCCTGCCCCATCTGGTACAGCTACATATAAATTCTGTTTAGATTAGATTTAGTTGGTTGAACAGATATAAATGAGTGTACTTTCTTACCCCTAGAAGACATCTTTGAAGTACACATGCACGCACACACACATTCAACATGATCATTAAAATGCAGTGTGAGTGTGCTATCCACAGAGTTAAGAAATTACAATTTGAGTAATTACATAGTTAATACAGAGTGACATTATAAGCTAACAAAATATTGTAAAAAGTCCAAAAAATATTCATCAAAATAACCGTTGACTGCCTATTTATAAATCTTGAGGTCTAAAGTAATATAACATACTAGCATAATGTTAATTCTAACTTGGGGAACAGCATCTCATTACCGCAACATAACTTCTCATTACCGTTATGAGCCTTTAAAGTACACGGTAATGAGAAATATGAGTAACGGTAATGAGGCACTTTTAGCTAAGTTGGCATATAGCATAAAATGCTAACATGCTACAAAAACACTACCTTTGCTTCATGTTGAAGTCTTGAATTATCTTTGCATTCAGACAGAAAATAATGTAATATATTTTGAAAAGTATCAATTATCAGCCTGTATCGGTAATGATAACTGACAGTGTAACAAGAGGACAATTTAAAGACATTTCCAAAAATTTCATAATTTAAGAGAATAAAGAGCAACTAACTTTGTGTCCATTTTGAAGCTTCTGTCTGAAGTGATGCATCATGGGACTGCTTGTCAATTTAAAGGAACAATGCACATTTTATAGGTAGATGAAGTAGCATTGCGGTAATGAGGAACTTTTTGTGCGGACACTATCATTTTCAATAAAATAAATATATATTTATTATTATATACCATAAACACCTATACTGGTCATAAATATAGAATTTTTTACACAACACTGTGCAGTTTTACTCCTTTTTAACAAAACTGATTTTTCAGGGCATTAAAAAGAACAATACAATTATGGATCCGGACACATTTCGGTAATGAGAATTCACCAAGATATTTTGTGTAAAAATTGTAAATATTATGTTAAATGTGTAAAAAAAACATTAAGCCCTACTGCCCACTTAACCCTCTTTGTAGGAAATATCATAACTTATCATAGTAAAGTGTTTTGATCATAAAATATAACCCGGACATGTTCACTGCTGCTTCATGAGAATCACCCATAAAGCTTTGGCTGTCAGTAAAAAACTGCCGTGTTAGCATGAATTAATCACTTACAGCCGAGCCAAGCAGGTCTTATTTAAAGGCTTGCCAACCTTGGAGTGTTTGATTTTTTGTGGAGCTCATTAAAGACCCTCTTAATCACACAGCTGAAGACTCAGGTTGTCAGGTAGATTGATGTAATTTGGATTGGATACTGTAGGCTCCTGATACAGCCAGAATGAAGTGACTTGTTATTATTAAGTGTCACAACTAGGGCTGTCACGATAACAAATTTTGCTGGACGATAACTGTCCAAAAAATTATTAACGATAAATGATATTGCCAATATTACTTGGATTTTTTTTTTCATTTTTGCATTAATGCAATTATAATACGTCATAATAAAGTGAGTACACCATATCAAAAGCAAGAGAGTATTTAACTGTAATTGGAAGGTCAGGATCTTTTTAATAAACAAATTAAACAAGCAATATAATGAATTTAACAAACAAAAAAAGAGAAAAAAAATAATGAAAATGAAATGGACTCTCTTTTAGGAAAACTGCATGTAAATAAAAATAATTTACTAATCAAAAACAATAAAAATTAGAACCTGTCTCTGTAAAGACAAAACGAAACTCCAATAAAAACACACACAAAAATAAAAACAATAAATAAAATGGAGTTTATACAGTTCTGGAATTGTTTGTGACATGTTCTGTTTGCATGTCTGACAGATGCTCACTCCGCTATAAATCCGCTAAATCCGCTATAGAACCAATGCACCCCGGTGTTAAGAAAGATGGACAGAGTGAGCCATCTTCTCATTCAGCCTCTTTGGTAGAAAGAGAGGAGGAAAACAAACACTCATGCATGTGTCAGTTTATCAAGGCTTACTGAGGACGTTTAAATTTATCGTTCAGTTAATTGATTTATTGGTTATCGTGACAGGCCTAGTCACAACTCGGGATGAAAAGCACAAACCAATTCCAGCTGAGAATTGATAACAATTAGCTAAAGGTATTGATATCAATTTTCTTTGAGCTGAACAATTCCCCTCTTTTTCCTTCCACGTTGATGGAGAGATGAAATTATGGCAGAATTTTTGGCTTAAATTTACAATACTAAATGCACCATATGTCATGTTTGTGTGCATGTCACTTTAAGAAGGGTGGGAACACAGCAACTCCACAAAGCAATAATCTGCACAGTAAGGCCTTTAATTCCAGAGATGGCTTATGTTTTATATCTTTGTCACAGAAAACCTGTGAATGGAGACTTTTTTTCTAGACACAAAATGCAGGAATTGTTAAGGGAATTGATAAGGTATTGGACTGATAGGCAGAATAAACAATGGCTCAATCAGAAACTGTCCCTAATATGGACTTAACTGGAGCTTTTTCAGAAATGCCAGAGTAATGTCAATAGGGATGTAACAATAGGAAAATTTGTATCATGGTTATTGTGACCAAAATGATCATGGTTATTGTTATCGCGGTATTGTTGCAGTGTGCTCAAAATGACTGACACGGTGTGGTGATCAAACATGGTATGACGGTACCTTTAATAGGACACTGTAATGATTTCCTGGGAAATATTACAGCGGTCTACCATTTTACAGGTAACCGTTACATCCCTTGGTGTCACAATGAGCACTGCTGCCATTTGAGAAGCTACATAATAGTCAGCTGTTCCCTTTCCTACATCTGGAAATTTGTTATAGATTTTGACAAGTTGATGCCACTTTCTGTATGTAATCTAATGGGAATGGGGATTGGCTGCTATTTTTGCATGGAGAACAAACAGGTAAAACAAAAATATTTCTCTACTAGAATAAATGATAAACATCACATATTCGGTGACCACCACCACCTAAAGTTAGGTTTATGCCTCAGATGCCCTAAATTAACAGTAATTAGTAATGACAAAAATCATGTTTCTGTAATGGTTAATGCACCAGTGTGAAGATGTTCTGTCACACATTCCCGTTTCTCATGGCGATTGTGCACGATTGTCATAATCCTGATAAAACGTGCTTTGGTTGTGGTGCATGCGCTACTTGGTCTGGATCAGCGTTGTATAGTCGTGGATGAACGGCGGGGAACGTGGAAGGGTCCAGACAGTTTTGAACTGTTCAAAACTGTCGTGGAGAATTGGCGTTCTCAGTATAGCGGGATGGAAGCCTAAAGCAGTCCTAAGGTGAACGGTATTAGCGCAGCATGTGACCCACTGTGACCCGTTCAAGATGGCGCAAGCGACGGGGCTCAGTCAGGGCTTACGTGACGTGAATTGAGCTTGAGCGCGGCTGACGTCGTGTCAGCGGGATGAAAATTCAAGGAATCCTCGTCATATTGCTGTATTTACCTAACTGAAGCGGGATGAATGCCTCCGTAGCGCTGTAGAAGCGCTAATGATGGCGTATTTACAGGGTGTGTCCAGGAGTGAGACAGTCATTTCATCCCATATCATAGCGATCACACCAGCCTCCTCAATCGTGTACAGTCGTGCACAATCGCTATGAGAAACGGGAATGTGTGACGTAGGCATAACATGATATTTTTAATGCTGAAACGTTATTATTGTGACAAAGTGGCTGTCACAAAATGATGGCCATGATAAATTTATGTGACCCTCCTTGATGAAAAGCATCACGATGAGAGCCTTCTGCTGATATTTGGGACTGACTTTCTCTAATGTGCTTCTCTCTCAGTTGTCCCGCAGTCCCTCTAAAGACCTCCCAGGCTTCCGCAAAATCCTCCCTAGAACCAGTTACTTTGTCCTGACCAAGGGCTCCTCTTCAAACCATCAGTTGGGACGGACTCAGACGGAGGTTAACACAGACTCCATGACCTCTCCTCTGGACGGAGTCTTGTCTTCTGTCTCTCTCAGCCAAGAGCCACAGTTCACAGCACTAGGACTGACTGAAGAAGATGAACTTTCCAACCACACTGTCGTTGTGGATGACATGGGAGAGGACACAGCCATTATAACCAATCCATCAGCTCCTCAAGACATGACGACACCCTCCTCTGTTTCATCCAAAGTGCCCGTCTCTGCCAGCTGTGGCTTTGGCGGGACGCTGGTGCAGCAGGTACAAGGAGAGACGACTCAGATGGTTGCATTCATACCCACCCAGGTGAGCCTGAGGGGTCTCTCCTCCTGGGAAAATGTGCTCCTTTCTCTGAATGATGTATTAGTACTTCTCCAGGAAACGGCATCTAATCACATAAAAGTGTTCAGACTAATGCAGTGAATTGATTTATCTTCTGCTGCAGAATATTCTGGAGCCAAAGTCTTTGGCAGCTGTGAGCTCTGTGGGCCCGATGATGATGGTCTCTGTTGGAGCCAACATGGAGCCGAGTGCCAAACCTTCATATAAAATGGTAAGCTCCCATATATATCATTATTTGAAATTACATTACTGATTGATGCAAACTTGGGGGCATAGACTCAGAAAAGAAAGTCAGTAGTATTATCATTTGGTGTAACTGGATGAGATTTAAAGGGATGAGCCAACTTTTTTCAAGACCAGACAAGCAAATAAACACAATTCTTTTGACTGTGTGCAGTAACAAGGAAGAGACGGGCAGAGCTCGCCCACTGCTAATTAGCTAGGCTCAAACACTTGAAGTCAGTGGGTAGCGATAGCCTCCCTCTGCCTACAATCATCAGATAAACTCTTCAGGAACTCTAAAGCTGAATGCGACCATAATTGTGTCACCCACTGAGGTTGCATTGGCTGTCCATGAATACCCCAATTTGGTCACCGTCACTCAAGTTTTATCGTAATCATGTCATATATCATATAATAACTTGTATTAGCTTATATCAATTCCAACTGTATCCTTTTCGCTCATCTACCAACCACAAAACACTGCAGCTGATGGCCCTGCAGCAGCATCATCTGTCAGTTCTCTGTGGTCTGTCTAGGCAGAACTAATGTTTCCCACACAGACATAGATTGTTACTCTGTAAGTGGGAATAAAATCTGTCTGTAACAGGTACCGTCAAACACCCACATACCGCTGATTGGCTGTTACCGCACAGCCACACATGACATAGCCTGAAATGATAAACTTTTTCAACATTGGCAAAGGAGCAACTAGCAATGTCGTTGCCTTGGTCGCTGCTATCGTGTCGCGGGAGAGTTGACCCAACCCCATCATCGCTGTACATAGGCTTTACATGGAGAGTGGTCGCCAAGGTCGCATAGTCGCATTTGGTGTGTAGGCGGCTTACGCAGTCCTGTGTGCTTGTTGTGACATGTTTTTTTTTCAGTTCATGTTACTTTGTCTTCTATCGTTTTGTCTTCCTTTGCTTCTAAGCAGAGGCTTTGTTTTGTTGACCTACGTCTATGGAGTTGAGACGAGTCGAGTCTTGTGAACAGCTCTTTCAAGTGAACACTGAGAACTGATTTGCAGTTGTGAGATAGCCGTTCGTTTGCTAGTCATTTTGAAATGCAAATTCAAGAATGGCTTTCAAACCAACCGCTCAGGAGTGAGGCAAGAATAAAAAAGTTGGCATGTCCCTTTAAGTGTTAAACTGTTTCATTTGTCTGCAGTCTGTGAAGACGTACACCAGGAGAGGTCGAGGGAGGTGTCCACATCCTGGATGTCCATTTGTTTACGTCACTCGCCACAAGCCACCAACCTGCCCCGATTGTGGCAGCCACCTGGGTGGGAAATGGATACCTGCTGTGAGTGCCTGATCAGAGAAGTTTTATTTTGATGATCATCTAAAAGAATCTTAGTTGGTACTGTACAACAAGGTGACATAGTGAGAGGTAAGGAATGAAAAGCCCAATTCACAGAGCCTTAACCCAAAAGGTGCAGTGATGTTCAGCGATATTTACACCGAGAAGCTGCAATGTCTGTGTCAATCCATGCTGTGACATATACAAACAGAGACACTCACTCGCAGCGCTCCTGTCTCCCGCTGAGTCTGCCTGTCCCCATCTCTTCTCTCCTCTTTGCCAGTGTTGTGTACATGATTGTAGAGTGTAGATGAAATGCAGTGAAAATTGCAAAAAAATGCATTTGGAGCCAATAACTGCTCTTGATTTAAAATATTTTAGTTTTCATGTTTGGTTAGAGCAGCAAGTATATGTTCTTGCTTCGATGCATTTTTAAAATGTATATATTAATATTCACACATTTTAATTTGTTTTATATGTCATGTTATTTTTACAAAAATCTTTAAGTAAAATGTCATGTATCCTTTTAAATTTGAGCCTCTTAGCTGATTTACTTGACTGAAGTAGTGTCACAAACATCTTGAATCTGACTTTACTTCCAGGCTAAGAAGTCACAAGAGAAAGATGCTGCTTCAAAGCTGTTACCACAAAAGTCCGAAAGCGGCAACCCATCAACACAGTCATCCAAGGAAGGAAACTCTGATGTCAGTAAAACAAGCACCAGTGGGAGTAAAAAAGAAGGACGAGTTCAGCGCTTTGCCAGAAAGCAACACGCAGTTTCAGACGTACAGCCACCAGAGGGCAGCATCCCCAAGGAGCAGGAAAAGACGAAGTGAGGGTGCTTGAATTTTGAACACATTTGAAAGATAATGAACAGCAAGCCTCTATTTTATCATAAAATGATTTGTTTGCTGTTCCAAATAGAAGCATTTTTACAACATGTGCACATTGGGTGATTTTTTGTGATGCACCCTATAAATTCAAGATTTGAATGGAGATCAGATATGTCAAGCTGAGAGTAAGAATGAAAGATGTGATTGTGCCTGAGTCACAGTAGCAGCTGTAATGATAGCAGAAAAATCATGTGAAATACATCCTCTCTGTCATCTTGTAGGGACCTGAAGGACAGTCATAAAGGTTTGTTCGTCAGAAGTCACGAGAGAGCTAATGTGATTGTTCAGAGGAGGCCTGTGAGACCCATCCTCCCCGCCTGTAACACAGGTAAGACAAACATGCATGTATTAAATTAAAGTTTAACACAGTATGTAAGTTGTGCTGTATCAACAAAACAAATGATGGACATGCTGCTCACTTCCTTTGAATCACAAGCTGTATTTGGTGAGTTTACTAACAGGAGATGACCTTATGTTTCACTGGAAAAGAAAATAACAACCGTGCACAGCAAGTTTTTTTTTGCAAACAAATGATTTCCTTGTAACTAGTTAATCTGAACAATCCAGATGGACCATTAAATATACTGCAGTCCATCTGTGCAACTGCCCATCAGTGTTAATTTTGACTGAACTTTTTAATTTAGTTTTAGTCCTTTGCTTAAAAACATCTTTTAGTTTTAGTCATAATTTAGTCATCGATTTTTTTAAATTTTGGTCTAGTTTTAGTCGATGAAATTTTACGATATTTTAGTTGAAGAAATCTACTGTAAATTTAACCAACTAAAATCTGAAGTGTGTAAGGTGAGTAGTAAGGTGTTTTTATGTTTCCTTGAATTTCTGAAGTTATGTTTTACTCTTGGAGAATATGAAATATTTAATAATCCTTTAATGAATGTTAGTAAAGTTTGAATGTATGAGTTAACAGAAACAAATGTAACTTTATTTAGGCTACCCGGCAGAGCATCGCAGTAACAAAACCAGAACTCAAAACAAACAGTAAACCCGTTCTTCATCAGTTCATAAAGAGAGCAGCTGTGATTGGATCGCTCGCAACTTCTACATCACTACTTTCTACATGACCAAGTCAGGAAATCTGATTGGATTAAGTCTCTGTCCAATATTTTAGTCTACTTTTTAATTGTTAATAAAAATGTCAGTTAATGTAGTTTGAGTTTTTGTCCATGTGTTCTTGGTTTTATTAGTTACTGTCCAGTTTTTGTCAGAGTGAAAAAAGGTTGTTTACAAAAACTATGATGAAATTAATTAGTCAAAAAAATGAACTCTGCAGCCTGTAGAAAGTGTTTTGTCATGGGCAGAACCTTTCAAAAGCCATTTTGGCAGGTGATTTGATGATCCAGTCTATTCTTTAAAGCCCCTTACAGTAGAGCACAATGATGTGCTTTAGTTTTAGACTGAAGCCGTTTTTTGAACCAGGCTGGAAAGATGTGTATTACGGCTGTAAAATACGTCTTTTTCCTGCATACAATCATTAAAGTGTGAGGTTTCTGCAGCCAGCCTCATGTGGACACTCAGGGATTCTCTATCTTTTGGCACTTTTACATGGGCACTCATTTTCATTTTCAGGAGGTTGCCACGTGATTGGGAAGGTGGTGGCTGTCATGAGGTTGTTGGAAATAACCTGATGACATCGCTCTGGCTGTACAGACACTCACAACCTTGGCGATGCCCCAAATGTAAAACCAGCATTATTGGGGAGTTTTTGTGGCAGAATGTGCAGCCAAAGGCCGAGAGAAACTGTGCCAGCACAAGTGAGAAGTAACAGAAAACATGAATGAGACATAGCAGCTTCCTGTGGCAGTCCTCACTTCCTCATGCGGTAGTCATTGATGTAACTGCCAGAGTTTTTATGACCACTCTTTATGTGTCTCATCATGATAGTCCCACTAAAAGATTTGAGTTGTTACAGCTGTAAAAAAAAAAGAGAGTTTTCTCAGGCTCTGAAGCTCCTGGAGGCACTTGGACATGTTATGTTTTCATTATTTTCAGTTTAAAAAGTCCTCATGTTGTCCCGTAAAGCTGATTTATGTTTTGACTTCAGAATCAGAAGCATACATACTTTATTAAATCCCAAGAACTTTGGTTCTTGTTGTTCTTTTACACGGTGTAGAAGTGGAAATATCAGATATTTAGACAGGACTGAAGGATAATTGTAACTAATCTTTAAGACATGACAGTTTCTCATTGACAGTCAGAATAGCGCATTTACTGAGGAAGAAATAAGTATATATCAGTATATTGGAACTAATCTGAGCACACGAGAACATGAATTTGTAACACTCACTTTTCCCAAGTAGGCGTCACTTAAAACAGGAGATCTTCTCAGAAATTAATAAAACATAACAAAAGTAATACCAAATAAATTCCCAAGATCACAATTAAACAAAGAAATAAAAACAGAGTTGCTTTTAAAGTTTGGTAATGTTCTTCACTTTGTTCTATTTCCAAACAACATAAAATTCGCCGTTTCCCCCAATAACAAAAAAATATTAACTAAACATTACAGTTTCAAATCAAGCATTTATAATTTCTAAATTATCTTAGCGTTTTAACCTTACAAAATATGAATTTATAACTGAATTAGTCCACTTCAAATGATCTTTCAAATAATTTTTCTCCAGCAAGTCGTCGTGTCGGCAGCTTTTCTCTTAACTGTCTGTGCGCAATAAAAAAACAGTAATCTGACTCAAAAAAGGAAAGTATGACAAACAAAAGAAAAAGTTGATCGACCAAAAAACACTGGTATAACAGAAAAAAAAACAACTTATAAAAAAGGGTGGATCTCACAAGCATCCAGACTCCCAGGGAGATAATCCTTTGGGGGTGAAATCCTTTGTCTCGGTCTGGCGTTTGGTCCGTGTCCGCGCCAAGATGTGGACGGTCGGGAGGATAGTCCGCTTTGGATCAGGACTGATCAGAGCCTATTTCACAGGTTTAAGGCTAATTTTTCTCAACAACGACTTTAATTGTAGGCTTTGGATCGAGTATTAGTTTTTATTAAAGGATTCTTTTTTCTTCTTCCTCCCGCTCACGCCATGTCTCCCCATTTCCTCTACGCCACATCCTCCTTAAAGAACCTCTGTTCGGACACTTCAAAATTATTATTTTGGCCTCCCCACCTTTTTAATACACAACACAGGGAATATCAACAAATAAACAACTATCTAAAAACTTTTCTTTTTGTTTTCCACATCTTGTTTTATTCACCATCTGCACTTGTTTATTATTCATTTTCTCCCTTTCTTTTCCCTTAATTATTTAGGTGACAGCGTCACAGATCAAATGTGAATTAACAATATGGAGTAAAAACTGTGATTTCTTCTGTGTCCTCAGGCCGTGCTTTGTTCCACATCATAACGGTCCCATCTGACAAAGGAAAACTTCACTCTACAAACAGATCATCAATAGGTATCTTTTGGTTTTCTTCTTATTCATCAGTGAGCTTTACTCTTTGTTGATTGACTCAGAGAATGGTTTTGGTTGACAGAGAGGAAGTTCTTAATGTGAAAAGGTGACTCTCTGAGGTTTCTGCTATCATCTGATGTGGTTGTTCTCTAACTGCAGTGCCTCGAGAGGCTTTCTCAGGTCTGAAACCCAGCACTCTGAAGCAGCTCGGTCAGACTGTACCACCAACCGCAGAAAAGCAGGTTAAACACACTCACACAACAACAGCACTAACAGACGTGTACAAAAACAAACAAAAGTTTTCTAACTTTTTCTGTTTTATTTCACAGAATTCTCTCGTCCCACCTGGCGGCCAGTCTGTGACTTTATCAGCCGATAAGAGAGTTAATATCCTCTCAGTTGTGCCTTTTAAACAACACACCATCTCCAACTTTGTCAGTATAACTCTGTTCTTTTGCCACTCCTGTTTGGGATTTAAATATCACTTTTCCTTTTTTCTTTTTCTTTTTTTAATTCTCCCTCTTCTTTCATTCTTTCAGGATTTAGGTCTGTCCACGGCTCGAGGGAGGGGTCGCTGTAAGAATCCGTCCTGTGACTACATGTATAAGAACAGACACAAGCCGGCTGTGTGCCCGAAATGTGGCTGCGAGCTCCTCCAGAAGACCGTCAAAGGAAAAAAGGTGAAGGCTTATGTGCGTCATTTCTCTTTAAGAGCATAAAGTGGACGACTTGTTTGAAGCTGACCTTTAACACACTTTAAGAGCTTCATCAACCTGCGATCTCTGAGCAGTTAAAGCTTAGCATTCATAGATCTAAATCTGATACCATCAGGCTTTTGAAGTCCTCTCATCTCTCAGCAGCACTAATGAGGAGCTAGTGCTGGGCAATATGCAGAGCTTAACAAACTTATCAGACCACCTAGCAACAAGGAAACATATTTATTTTTAGCTCTGAGTGTTCATATTCAAGATTTTCACCAACGTTTATCAACACAGTTGGCCAAAAGCATCAGTTAACACAGTCACTCGTTCAAAAAAAACCACAGAAGTGCTTACGAGGGGTGCTGGTTTGGCGGAGTGGTTAGCAACCAGGAACCCCATGTTCTTGCTTCTGCTGGTCCAGGTTCAAATCCAGCCTGTGACCAGTTTGCAGAGTGTCCCCTACTCTCTCACCCCCTTTCACAAGCCTATCCACTGTCTCTCTCCTATAATAAAGGCACAAAAATGCCCAAAAAATAAATAAATAAATAAAAAGCTTACGAGAGCACACAGAATCAGAAACCAGAATCTCTTCAATGTCATAGCACCAGTGCAACAAAATTGAAGTAGCAGCTCTCACAGATTCAAGTTTAAAAAGTACAAGTTAAAAACAAGGCAATTAAAATTACAAATATGACTTTAAAATAAATAAATAAATCAAGTGAAATAACATCACGCCGTACTATAAATATAGATAAAAACAGCACACCAGAATATTGCACAAGCTTCCGAATATCACACCAAAAGAGTTTATATTGTAAACGTTCAACAGTGTTATTTTGAGTTTACTTTTTAATTTAGTTTTAGTTTTAGTCTTTTTGCCTAAAATATCTTTTAGTCATAACAGTCTTCTAAATTGTTTTAATTCTAGTCTAATTTTACTTGATGAAATTCACAACATTTTAGTCCATGAACTCGACCATAAATTTAGTCAACTAAAATAAGAAATTTAAAGTGTAGGGCATTTTTTAATGTCTCCTCTAATTTTTGAAGTCATGTTTTACACTTTGATCCTGCTACCACTAAGCTAAGGCAGCTGTGATTGGATATATTCTTAACTCATGCCTACTTTCTCCAAGACCAAATTAGGTCTGAGTGGATTAAGTCTCTGTCAAACATTTTCATCTAGTTTTCATTTGTTGATAAAATTGTCAGTTCGTTTAGTTTTAGTTTTTTATCAATGCACACTTGTTTTTTTTCTTTTGGTTATAGTCTAGTTTTCGTCAGGGGAAAGAAAGTTGTTGACAAAAACCATCTGAAAGAAATTGTCAAAATTAACACTGGGATTGTGAGGAGTTTAGTACGATGGCAGCTGTGGTTTAGAAACTGTTTTTCAGTCTGTTTGTCTTTGTGCTGATGGTCCTGAAACGCCTCTCTGAGGACAGTCGTTCAAAGAGATGGTGACCAGGGTGGGATGGATCTCTCCTGAGACAGCGTATGTTGTAGAGGAAAATATCAAAGAAGGCAGAGCAGATGATACTGAAGATGAGATCTGACCACTGGCCATCAGTTAGTAAAAAAAAATTGATTAAATTGATTAAGGAAGTTTATTTTTTTCTACTTTCCTCATAGATGTACTGCAATGTTTGCAGTTTACTTATAACTTAACAGATATGTACATATAGCCTGGGGTCTTTGCACCCTCTGTTAGTATCCTCTGGTAACACAAATCATATAAAATCTATCCATACTGGTAAAAACCCTGAAATTATCTGGACTTTACAAAGTGAGCTGTTGGTGTGAATGCAAACAGCAAAATTCTTCACTGGGATGTAGCTTTGGAAATTTCCTAAAGTCAGAGTGCTGATGTGTGACCACAGTATTGAATATCTCAGGTCATTGGCTGAGGTGAGTGAGGAGGCTCATGACATCCTCCTCTGTGACTAGTGCAAAACCAGAAAAGGAAGACTTGACAGGATGGATCAAAACTAAGGAGAGAAGTTTATCTGATTGTACAAAGGGAAACTGAATTTCAAATGCTTATCTGGACACCAGAAGAGTTGTTTTCACTGCACATCACCAAGTTTCTGTAGGACATCTGCTCCAAAACGACCACCAAGAGCCATCTCACGCTGCTGTTGGATACAGAGCTGAAACACTGCAGCTGGTGTAATCATTGTGCATGTGGTGACGCTGCTTCATATACACATCTGCGAGCTGCAGTACTCCTCTAATCTTTTTCAGTGATGCTGTTGATACACTTTTTAACATTTATTATTGAAGTAAGGATGCACATTGTGATCATAGCGTACAGCTCTGCTCTGCCCTGCTGTTATATCATGATCACCAACTTGTGAACATGTCAGTGAATTACTGGGGAGAGCTGCCTGAGTATTATCCTGATAGTATCGGGTTTGCATGTGTGAAAATGGCTATTAAGGGAAGTATATAAACACATATGCTCCTGATGATGACAGACAGAAATGCAAGAATAACCTGCAAGTATGTGTATCTCAGATCTTTTACCATAGGTCACACACATTCACTGATAGTTGGAGTTTTTATGACAGTTATCATTCAGTTAGATCAATGCATTTACACCAAAACTGATGTAGCAGCTGGAGCAACTTGGGGTTAAGTTTCTTGCCCAAGGACACATCAAGATGTGACAGCCCGACCTGGGCTCGAATCCATAACCTTGTGATTGCTGTTGGAGCATTTCCAGTCTAAGCCACCAGCATTGGGGGTCTAAGCTTTACACTTGTGTTACTGCATTATTGACAGAGTTTAGTTGAAACAGAATAAAAAATAACTAATCCTCAAGAGGTTGTTTCAGTTGCTCTTAGGCACAGTATAACAGTAGGAATATAAAAAAAGACAAATAGATAAGACACATTAAAATATATAAAAGCATATAAAATTAAGTAAAAGGTTAAGAAAGTAGATTTGAACATGCAGAATTTTTAAGCTACATAAACTTCCTTATGAAGGAAAAAATAAAGTGAGACTATGATATCAAAGTTTTGAATTCTGATACTTTGACAATGATTTTTTTTATTTGAGTTTTGAGATGTCTCTATACGTATCTCAGACTTATTGAACAACCACAAACCTCTGTATAAAAATCATCCAATAGATGTCCTTTCCTCAGACTGGGACCCTGCTGGATCCATACCATCCTCTTACTCCTGCTCAGAGGGACATCCAGCGTCAAAACACGGTGCAGCTGCTTCAGCGCTCTGTGCAGATCCCAGAGAACGAGACAGAGCTCCAGGAAACTCTGAACCTCATCCAGGAGCTCAACACTCTTCAGTTTGTCCTGGTCCAGCCAGAGGAGCAGGAGCAGGGGAGCAACGTCGAGACAGAGACGCTGGTCCAGTCTGGGTGGCCTCAGTTTTATGAATCAGCAGCTTCACACTGCGGCCTGTGCAACTACCCGCTCTTTAAAGGAAGTCAAGGGTAAGGAGATGAGAAGGACAGGTCTGATATTTCATGTTTTCTCCCTTTAGCCTTGGTTTATGGCTATCAAACAAAAATGTCAAGATCTTAATGTGTCCCCATATGTTTGTGTGTTTCTACTTTAGCTCTGTTGCAGGACAGGAGGTCTGCTGGCTGCTCACAGAGACACTAATCCAAACGGCCACCCTCCAGCTCAAAATCTGTCCTAACGTCACCTGTCTGGCTCTGTACAGCTTCACAGACCTTCATCCAGGTGAACTGCACCACTTGCAGCATCATATTCATTTTGTAGCTCCTTCATGACCAGAAACAGAAAGCATGGAAAGCTGTTCGGGCATAAAATTGATTTCAATTCATTGATATCAGTGATATCAATCGTAGTTCAGCTCTGCTAGTACTTAAATTTGGAGAACATGTATTCAATTTTTGGTTCAACCACTGCGCAAGTAGACTTACTAGTGAAGCAAAAGGGGTCACTAATTGTATTATAAGATCAAAAAATGTTCACTAGTATGATGAGTAAGCCTTAAATGCTAATCAGGGGGTGGGAAAGAGCAAATTCAGGCTTCCAATTGGTTTTTGAAAGCATTATAACCAATCACTGTACTGGATTTGGTTATAATTCCTCATTCTTCATTTGCATTAGGTCTACCAGTACTACTTGCAAGCATATGACTTTACAAGTACCACTGGTAAACTGATAACAGTCTACTAGAATTGTCAAATGGATAATCGGAGTTTATTAGTAGTACTATTAAACCAAAAAATTGTTTTACTAGGAAAGATTTTTAGCACACTGCTGTGCAAGTAGACCTTACTAGTTAAAAAAAATCATCACCTAGAAGAGAATTTTGTTTTACCATTCATACTAGAAGATTTAAAGATGTTACTTGTAAAATCTTAAAGCATTAATAGTCGTACTACGAGTAGTACTCGTGACATTTTTTGAAAAAGAGATTTTTGATCTCAATCGGACTAGCCTGGTTAAATAAATGTTAAATAGTAAAGTCTACTCACTCGCTAGTTGACCAAAATGGCACACAGCCATGCACACAGCCTAGGTTTAGACCCGCCTCTCCCTTCATACCTCACCCCTGGCTCCACCCCCGAAAGCTGATGGATGTGCATCGTTATGGAAACGGCCGTAGAAACTGCGTAGCTGACCAAAGAGGCTTAGGAAACCCCGACTCGTCAGACAACTCGACTGCCGTTATTGATAACATCACAACAACAGTACATTTTGGAAAATTAGACAATAAGATGAATGCCCGACGGCTGTTACTGTTATGTGAAGCACCACAAAGCTAATGATGCTTACCTATCCAGCAGAAAGACAGCGACATCCGCGTCCGTTTTCAGGTCTTTAAATTCGCGAAGTCCCCTGCACCGTCGGAAAGCAACACCAATGTTTACCTGGGGTCTTCGCTCTTTCATGGTCATAGCCCTTCTTTTACACTTTTCACTCCTCTGACCTTTTTCTTTTGGGCTGTTTTTCAGCCATTGCTACTGCACATATTGTATCTCTCTCTTACGCTAACTGCGCACGCTACGCAACCTACTACTCCCCCTCCCCCCTCTGTCTGATCTGTGCATGATCGCCCTGGATGTAGGGGGGTGTACACTGTTTTGGTGGCCACAGTAGTTACCTGCTGAAATTCAGAGCCAAGGCTGTGTATTGAAACCGGACTTTTTTTTCAACATGCTGTCAGTGGTGACATCTTGTGGATGGAGAGGAGAAATATGGTGATTTTGACAAATAGTGCCTTAGATTAGAAGATTAGAAGATCGCTGACTACACCTTTAATTGATCATTGGAAACATCTCTGTTTCAGGCCTGATTTTTACCATTGTTGCATCACTATGTAAAAAGATACACCAACATTTTTTGTTTTGATGTCTTTGCTCACTACCGAGTCTATGACAAGCAGATGGACAACATTCTTCCAACTGTGTTTGCAGTAACAAGGAAGAGCTTGTGCAATGCTAATTAACTTAGCTCAAACACTGGGAGTTAATGGGAAATGTTAGCCTGCCTCTGCCTACAATCAGCAGATTAACTCTTCAGCAACTCTAACTGGTCCTGCATGCTCGTTGTGACTTTTTTAAAAGTTTTTTTTTACCTACTTCTGTAACATTATCGTTTTTTAGACTAAGATTATCACTTTATGTAATTTTCTGATATTGCAGTATCCCTTTAAGACGCATTAGAATCCAGTAAATCAAAAAATGTCTTGTATTTTCTAATTAGATTAATTTAATGTGAAAGTTGTATCAAAGCCATTTATATCATGAAGCCTGTAGATGTGCTTATTTAAATCACATCAGATGTTGAACTAACTAACAGAAGGATGCTTCTTTTAGTTTATTGATTTTTGTCATAATGTAAAAATTAATCATTATTATGAATACGAGCTGCTGTCTTTATCATCTAAATGATGTGAGTAGGAGCTTATCTGCGGGCCGAGGACTACAGGGACATGCTTGTGTTGTGGAGTTTCTCAGTCACAGTGTATGAAGGGCTCACAAACCACATCTCCTCAAGACTTTTATAGCTCCAACATGATCTCACCAGCTTCATCTGTGTGTTATGTTTTTATAGGTTTGTTCAACGTTGGGAACAGGCTGCTAGTCAGTATCGATCTATTTCTGAAGATCAGGACGAGTATCAAACAGGGTAAATCCCCGTCTGAAGCAGCCAGGACCATGCTAGACCACAACCCAAATCACCCAGGTAACCGCAGGGTTCAACTCAAAAGCATGAATACAACTTCTTTTTCCCACTGAATTCTTGTACATTCTTTTATATTATTATCATCTTTATTTTGCTGTTGTGCTTTCTTATCAGTCCACACAATGAGTGCAGAGGAGCTATCTCAGATTCAGGAGCTTCTCCTAAGTGGATATTGGGCCTTCGAGTGTCTGACAGCACGTGATTATAATGATATGATCTGCGGCATTTGTGGTGTCGCTCCGAAACTGGAGATTGCACAGCGATACACAAACAACACACTGGAGCTCAAGAATGTAGAGGTAAAAGACTAATAGTTTTTTTTTTTTTTTTTTAATACTTTATTTAAACATTTTCAATTTTATAACAAGAAAGAAAACATCATAAATCAAACAAGCAAGAAAATAAAATAAACACAATTAAATAAGTCTTAATAAAAGGATAAACAAAAACTGCGCTGTCAGTTCCGGCTATTACATCATACACAATGCTAGTGTTTTAAGTTGTCTTAGATAGATAAGACAAAAATGGTTGCCACATTACATCAAAGGTTGCAGAATTCAGAGATACATTATATCGTACCCTCTCAATGTGTAACAAACTTGTCATTTCATGGAGCCAAGATCCAAAAAAGGGCGCCTTTTCCTGTTTCCAATGAGCTAAAATACCCCTCTTTGCAACGACCATGCCATACTGTAGTATCTTTTGTTGTAAATGGGACAAGTTATGAATATGTCTGGCTCCGCCCAAGATGGCAACAAGAGGGTCTGGAGCAATGTCACAGTTGCATACTTCAGAGAAACATTTGAAAATACTAGACCAAAATTTGTTCAGTTTAGGGCAGGACCAGAATAAGTGACCTAGAGAACCATCTGCTGATTTACACTTTGGGCAGGTTGGGGAAACAGCCGGGTAAAATGAGTGCAATTTAGTACAAGAATAATGGAGCCTATGAAGCACTTTAAATTGAATTAATTGATGTCTGGCATTTATCGAACAGCTGTAAATATTTTTGAGGTAAGATTCCCAGCTTTTTTGATCAATTGTCACACATAAATCTCTTTCCCAGGCCTCTTTTAAATTCTGTGTAGAGACTGAGTCATAAGTTGTAAAATAATCTACAAATTTGGAGGTCAGTCTTTTAGAACAAGGATTTTGGATCATAAGGGTATATAATTCATTTGTAGGTGGAATTGATTGAAAATCTTGTATATTTGTTCGTATGTAGTCTCTTGCCTGGAGGTAACGATAAAAATGAGTATCAGGTAGAATATATTTTTCTTTTAATTGCAAAAATGTTGCGAAAATGTTGTTAACATATAGGTCAGCTATGGTAATGATACCTTTACTTTTCCAGAGTTTAAAAGTTTTGTCAGACAGTGAAGGAGGAAAGGCATGGTTGCAGCAGACAGGGGTACATGTTGAAATTTCAGGAAGGCTAAAGGATTTTCTTATTTGATACCATATCTTTAAGGAGTTGGAGACAAGAAAATTATTGCATGACAGAGTTATTGGAGATGGAGTTTTGGAGAAAAGTAGGGCAGGAAGGGAGGTTTTACACAGATCCTGTTCAATTGCAAGCCATGAAGGAGTAGTGGGACAGATAGTATCTGGAAAAGCATCTTTCCAATACATCAGTGCTCTCAAGTTTGCAGCCCAATAATAGTATCTGAAGTTAGGGAGACCGAGACCTCCAGAGAGCTTCGGCTTCATTATATGTTTCTTGGAAATACGATGTGTTTTGAAACCCCAAACAAAAGGCAAAACAAAAGAATCTAGTAGCTTAAAGGAGGCCTTGGGTAAAAATATAGGAAGATTTTGGAACAAATAGAGAAATCGAGGGAGTGCTATTATTTTGATTGCGTTAACTCGACCTATCATAGAAAGTGGCAGTAGTCTCCAAGTCTCAATATTAACTTTAAGCTTTTCTATCATATTTAAAAAATTCATTTTATAGATTAATTTAGGATTTTTAGGGATGTCAGTTCCCAGGTATCTAATTTTGTCAGTTGCAATTTTAAATGGCAAATTCTTTAAAAAGTTAGAGTTCAAGTCTCCAGTTATTGGCAAAAATTCTGACTTTCCCCACTTAATGGTATAACCTGATAATGTACCAAAAAGCCTTATGAGTTGGAGAATTGGGGGAAGAGATTTTTCAGGGTTGGAAAGGAATAACACTATGTCATCCGCATAAAGCGAAATATGATGATCAGTTTGACCTAATGTTAATGGAGCCATGGAGGGATGGTTTCAGCCAGAGGTTCTATTGCAACTGCAAACAGTAAGGGGCTCAGAGGGCAGCCCTGTCTGCAGGATCGTTGTAAGGGAAAAGAGGGTGATTTATTATTATTATTAATTACAGATGCTGTAGGGGATTTGTATAACATGTTAATCCAGGCGGCAAAATTATTGCCCAGACCAAATTCTTTTATTACCGTTAAAATATATGTCCATTCAATTTGATCTAAAGCTTTTTGGGCATCAAGGGCCAGGACAGAGATTTTTGACTTTTTGTTATGTTTAAAGTACAATATATTCATCAAGCGTCTCACATTGAAAAAGGAAAATCTTCCTGGAATAAATCCAGTCTGATCATGATGAATTATATCTGAAATGCATTTATTCAGTCTATTGGCTAGAATTTTAGTAAAGACCTTAAGGTCACAGCCAAGCAGGGCTATAGGGTGATATGAGGCTGGTTCTGTCTGATCCTTATCTTTTTTTAGTATCAAAGAAATGTTTGCAGAATATAATGATTGCGGTAATTGGTGAGTTAAAATGGAATGATTGTACATCCTTAATATGATTGGGGCTGTTTTATCCGAATATGATTTATAGAACTCTATGCCAAATCCATCAGGGCCTGCTGCTTTTCCATTGGGAAAAGAATGTATTGCTTTCAAAGTTTCTTCTAAAGATATGCTAGCATTTAAATATGATTGTGCAGAGGGGCTTAATTTAGGTAGATTAAGGGGGCAGAGGAAATCTAAAATTTGTGCAGTTGTAGCTGATGACTTGGATGTGTAAAGATCTTCATAAAACTTCTGGAAACATTCATTAATTTCTTTGGGATCTGTGGTAATAGAACCCTGTCTTGTTTTGATTTTATGAATAGCTCTGTTAGCCTGTATACTTCTAAGCTGACGAGCCAGCAGTTTGTCTGGTTTGTCAGAGAATTCAAAATGTTTTTGTTTAATTTTTAAAAGAGTGGTACATACTTGATTTGAAAGGATGGAATTATATTTATATTTCAACTTCATTATATGGTTCAATGTATTTGGGGAAGGTATTAATTTATAATCATGCTCAAGTATTGTCAGGTGAGCAGAAATGTCTGATAATTCTTTTAGGCTGTCTTTTTTAATTTAGATTCATGGGCGATAATATGTCCTCGAATGACAACCTTAAATGCTTCCCAAAGAGTTGAGTCAGTGACATCAGGAGTATCATTGAGATATATGTATTCGGTTATTAAGTCTGATAACTTCTGATGGAACAATTTATCATTGAGTAAAAGTGGGTTAAACCGCCAACTAAATGAAGGTTTGACGTTACCAAAATATACTTTTAATTCAACTGGGCTATGATCAGAAATTAAGATGTTATGGTATTTGGTGGATATAATATCAGGAGTTAGTTTAGCATCTGTCAAAAAATAGACAATTCTTGTGTAAGATTTGTGAGGATGAGAGAAAAAAGAAAAGTCTCTGTCAGTTGGATGTTGTAATCTCCAAATGTCAACAAGGTTCATAGATTTAATGAGGTCATTTATTACATTAGCAGAGTTTGAGGGCGTTATATGGCGAGTGGAGAGCCTATCAGTAAACACGTCTAATACAGTGTTGTAGTCTCCGCCAGCTATTAAATGGGTGGTAGATAAGTCAGGAATAAGGTTAAAGACTTTTCTGAAAAAACCCGGATTATCAAAGTTGGGTGCATAGATATTCAGTAAGGTTACATGACGAGATGAGATGCGTCCAGTAACAATAAGATATCGTCCATTTGGATCGGAGATCGTAGAGATGTGTTCAAAAAGAAAGTTGCGACAGACTAAGATTGCTACCCCTCTGGCTTTGGAGGAAAAGGTTGACTGGTAGATCTGTGATAACCATTTACATTTTAACCTCCATTGCTCCATATGTTTAATATGAGTTTCTTATAAAGATAATATCCCCTGATAGAGATTTTAAATGGGAGAAGACCTTGCCCCTCTTTAAATTCGTCCTTAAACCTCTGACGTTCCAAGACAATAAGGTCAGGTGGCCTGAGAGCCAGTCCTTCTCGTCCAACATCAGTGTGTGACCTCACAAATGCTCTTCTGGAAGAATGGTCAAAAATTCCCATAAACACTCCTAAACCTTGTGGACAGCCTTCCCAGAAGAGTTGAAGCTGTTATAGCTGCAAAGGGTGGACAGATGTCATATTGAACTCTTATGGATTAGGAATGGGATGTCACTTAAGTTCATATGCAAGTTAAGCAGGTGAGCAAATACTAGGCAATCTAGGATATCATTAAACCAAAAATACACCCTTCAACCTAATAGGATATTTCTCCAAGTAGATCCCCAAGACTTGGGTCTTTTGCCAGTCACTTGTAGTAAACAAGAACTATCGTTTTCTTATTTGCCTTGTTTTATTTACAGTTTTTTGGAAGAATACCCAAGATAAACAGTTTAGGATATAACATTAATTTTTTTTTTTTTTAATATTTTATTTAAACATTTTCAATTTTGTAACAAGAAAGAAAACATCATAAATCAAACAGGCAAGAAAATAAAATAAACACAATTAAATAAGTCTTAATAAAAGGATAAACAAAAACTGCGCTGTCAGTTCCGGCTATTACATCATACACAATGCTAGTGTTTTAAGTTGTCTTAGATAGATAAGACAAAAATGGTTGCCACATTACATCAAAGGTTGCAGAATTCATAGATACATTATATCGTACCCTCTCAATGTGTAACAAACTTGTCATTTCATGGAGCCAGGATCCAAAAAAGGGCACCTCTTCCTGTTTCCAATGAGCTAAAATACCCCTCTTTGCAACGACCATGCCGTACTGTAGTATCTTTTGTTGTAAATGGGACAAGTTATGAATATGTCTGGCTCCGCCCAAGACGGCAACAAGAGGGTCTGGAGCAATGTCACAGTTGCATACTTCAGAGAAACATTTGAAAATACTAGACCAAAATTTGTTCAGTTTAGGGCAGGACCAGAATAAGTGACCTAGAGAACCATCTGCTGATTTACATTTTGGGCAGGTTGGGGAAACAGCCGGGTAAAATGAGTGCAATTTAGTACAAGAATAATGGAGCCTATGAAGCACTTTAAATTGAATTAATTGATGTCTGGCATTTATAGAACAGCTGTAAATATTTTTGAGGTAAGATTCCCAGCTTTTTTGATCAATTGTCACACATAAATCTCTTTCCCAGGCCTCCTTTAAATTCTGTGTAGAGACTGAGTCATAAGTTGTAAAAAAATCTACAAATTTGGAGATCAGTCTTTTAGAACAAGGATTTTGGATCATAAGGGTATATAATTCATTTGTAGGTGGAATTGATTGAAAATCTTGTATATTTGTTCGTATGTAATCTCTTGACTGGAGGTAACGATAAAAATGAGTATCAGGTAGAATATACTTTTCTTTTAATTGCAAAAATGTTGCGAAAATGTTGTTAACATATAGGTCAGCTATGGTAATGATACCTTTACTTTTCCAGAGTTTAAAAGTTTTGTCAAACAGTGAAGGAGGAAAGGCATGGTTGCAGTAGACAGGGGTACATGTTGAAATTTCAGGAAGACTAAAGGATTTTCTTATTTGATACCATATCTTTAAGGAGTTGGAGACAAGAAAATTATTGCATGACAAAGTTATTGGAGATAGAGTTTTAGAGAAAAGTAGGGCGGGAAGGGAGGTTTTACACAGATCCTGTTCAATTGCAAGCCATGAAGGAGTAGTGGGACAGATAGTATCTGGAAAAGCATCTTTCCAATACATCAGTGCTCTCAAGTTTGCAGCCCAATAATAGTATCTGAAGTTAGGGAGACCGAGACCTCCAGAGAGCTTCGGCTTCATTATATGTTTCTTGGAAATACGATGCGTTTTGAAACCCCAAACAAAAGGCAAAACAACAGAATCTAGTAGCTTGAAGAAGGCCTTGGGTAAAAATATAGGAAGATTTTGGAACAAATAGAGAAATCGAGGAGTGCTATCATTTTGATTATGCTAACTCGACCTATCATAGAAAGTGGCAGTAGTCTCCAAGTCTCAATATTAACTTTAAGCTTTTCTATCATATTTAAAAAATTCATTTTATAGATTAATTTAGGATTTTTAGGGATGTCAATTCCCAGGTATCTAATTTTGTCAGTTGCAATTTTAAATGGCAAATTCTTTAAAAAGTTAGAGTTCAAGTCTCCAGTTATTGGCAAAAATTCTGACTTTTCCCAGTTAATGGTATAACCTGATAATGTACCAAAAAGCCTTATGAGTTGGAGAATTGGGGGAAGAGATTTTTCAGGGTTGGAAAGGAATAACACTATGTCATCCGCATAAAGCGAAATATGATGATCAGTTTGACCTAAAGTTAATGGAGTGATGGAGGGATGGTTTCAGCCAGAGGTTCTATTGCAACTGCAAACAGTAAGGGGCTCAGAGGGCAGCCCTGTCTGCAGGATCGTTGTAAGGGAAAAGAGGGTGATTTATTATTATTAGTAATTACAGATGCTGTAGGGGATTTGTATAACATGTTAATCCAGGCGGCAAAATTATTGCCCAGACCGAATTCTTTTATTACCGTTAAAATATATGTCCATTCAATTTGATCAAAAGCTTTTTGGGCGTCAAGGGCCAGGACAGAGATTTTTGACTTTTTGTTATGTTTAAAGTACAATATATTCATCAAGCGTCTCACATTAAAAAAGGAAAATCTTCCTGGAATAAATCCAGTCTGATCATGATGAATTACATCTGAAATGCATTTATTCAGTCTATTGGCTAGAATTTTAGTAAAGACCTTAAGGTCACAGCCAAGCAGGGCTATAGGGCGATATGAGGCTGGTTCTGTCTGATCCTTATCTTTTTTTAGTATCAAAGAAATGTTTGCAGAATATAATGATTGCGGTAATTGGTGAGTTAAAATGGAATGATTGTACATCCTTAATATGATTGGGGCTATTTTATCTGAATATGATTTATAGAACTCTATGCCAAATCCATCAGGGCCTGCAGCTTTTCCATTGGGAAAAGAATGTATTGCTTTTAAAGTTTCTTCTAAAGATATGCTAGCATTTAAATATGATTGTGCAGAGAGGCATAATTTAGGTAGATTAAGGGGGCAGAGGAAATCTAAAATTTGTGCAGTTGTAGCTGATGACTTGGATGTGTAAAGATCTTCATAAAACTTCTGGAAACATTCATTAATTTCTTTGGGATCTGTGGTAATAGAACCCTGTCTTGTTTTGATTTTGTGAATAGCTCTGTTAGCCTGTATACTTCTAAGTTGACGAGCCAGCAGTTTGTCTGGTTTGTCAGAGAATTCAAAATGTTTTTGTTTAATTTTTAAAAGAGTGGTACATACTTGATTTGAAAGGATGGAATTATATTTATATTTCAACTTCATTATATGGTTCAATGTATTTGGGGAGGGTATTAATTTATAATCATGCTCAAGTATTGTCAGGCGAGCAGAAATGTCTGATAATTCTTTTAGTCTGTCTTTTTTTAATTTAGATTCATGGGCGATAATATGTCCTCGAATGACAACCTTAAATGCTTCCCAAAGAGTTGAGTCAGTGACATCAGGAGTATCATTGAGAGATATGTATTCGGATATTAAGTCTGATAACTTCTGATGGAACAATTTATCATTGAGTAAAAGTGGGTTAAACCGCCAACTAAATGAAGGTTTAACGTTACCAAAATATACTTTTAATTCAACTGGGCTATGATCAGAAATTAAGATGTTATGGTATTTGGTGGATATAATATCAGTAGTTAGTTTAGCATCTGTCAAAAAATAGTCAATTCTTGTGTAAGATTTGTGAGGATGAGAGAAAAAAGAAAAGTCTCTGTCAGTTGGATGTTGTAATCTCCAAATGTCAACAAGGTTCATAGATTTAATGAGGTCATTTATTACATTAGCAGAGTTTGAGGGAGTAATATGGCGAGTGGAGAGCCTATCAGTAAACACGTCTAATACAGTGTTGTAGTCTCCGCCAGCTATTAAATGGGTGGTAGATAAGTCAGGAATAAGGTTAAAGACTTTTCTGAAAAAACCTGGATTATCAAAGTTGGGTGCATAGATATTCAGTAAGGTTACATGACGAGATAAGATGCGTCCAGTAACAATAAGATATCGTCCATTTGGATCGGAGATCGTAGAGATGTGTTCAAAAGGAACGTTGCGACGGACTAAGATTGCTACCCCTCTGGCTTTGGAGGAAAAGGTTGACTGGTAGATCTGTGATAACCATTTACATTTTAACCTCCATTGCTCCGTATGTTTAATATGAGTTTCTTGCATAAAGATAATATCCCCTGATAGAGATTTTAAATGGGAGAAGACCTTGCCCCTCTTTAAATTCGTCCTTAGACCTCTGACGTTCCAAGACAATAAGGTCAGGTGGCCATCGTGTGGCGAGGGAGAAGAATTACTAGCGACCATTTTTTTGCAAGTGGTAGATTACAGCATTACAATTTAGACAGTAACAGCAGCGCCGAAACAAGAGAATAGAAAATAAAATACAGCATACAAAAAGAACTTTGCATAAATGCTTCAATCCCACACCCCTACCACTTCCCCAAACGAAGTGGTTTTTAGATCCCCACATAGACATATAGGGCAGCTGAACACAGCTGTGAAGTGTCACTATGGACTTACTTCGTGAGTCAATGCTAAGAATAGCTAAATGTGCCTTACCACAGTAGATGAACCGCTACTCTGTACACCCATAATAAGTCCATAACAATCCACATAATAACCGAACAAAACTCGGGAGACTGGACGTTATAACAGCTAACAGCTGGACACGGGTCCGGTCGTCATCTCGAAGGTTGAGCCGATGTTTACATCTCATCACGGAGGAGTGGCCGGTGAGAAGTGTTTATCGACGAAGGCTTCAGCATCTGCAGGTGTCAGGAATATTTTCTGCTCATCTCCGAAGGTGACGATCAGGCGTGAGGGGAAAAGGAGGCCGTGTTTAATACCTGCCTCTCTCAGTTTTTTCTTTACTCCGTTGAAGGCTCGGCGTTGTTCCGACACTTCGGGTGAAAAGTCCGGAAAAACATTAATCCGGGCCCCGTTGAATGTCAGGGGAGAGTGCAGGCGGGCCAGCTTCAGAATTTTCTCCTTCTCAGGATAATGATGGATTCTAGCAATCATAGGACGTGCCGTAGAGGATTGTGTGCCGATGCGGTGGGCCCTGTCCACCTTCAGACCGCTGGGGAAATCCTTTGAACGGAGAAGTTGTGGTAGAAACTCAGCGACAAACTGTGTCGGGTTGCCCTTCTCCACTTTCTCTGGTAAGCCAATTATTTTGATATTTGAGCGTCTGGATCGGCTTTCGAGGTCAGACAGTTTGCGTTTCATGGTATCGTTAGCTTCTGTTAGCTTATCACATCGCTTCTCGAGATCTGAGATACGGGCTTCGTGTTCAGTAGCAGATCCTTCTAGGTCGGGGATATAACATTAATTTAACCCTCGTAACATATGACATGGTCCAAAACTTCCTGTTTTGGGTCATCCCGTTGGCAGTGAAAAATGTTCCCTTCATTCCACCTTTAAATGAAACATCAAGAGTTTTGGGGTCAAACTGAAGTTAAGCAAAATCCCCAGTTTTGAAAACTGGCAAGGACACACAAGCCTGTTTTATAGAAAGATGGTTGTTGAAACTCCAGGTGCATGATTTTTTTCCATATTGAAGACTTTTACTTTGTCCTCAGTTCACCTGGCCGGAGTATTCCCTCTCAGATGAAGTTCACGTGGACGACTTCTGGCTGACCATGGAAAGTGAGGCCATTGAGCAGGCGGCTTTTCCCACTGACATCCCCATCACGCGTGTCGATGCCTCTATTATCGCTCCTTTCATTCCACCTCTGATGAGAAGCAGCACTGTTATCAACACAGAGAAGGACAAAGTCCAGGAGCCTGCAGAGCTGCCATCAGGTGCTTCTCTCTTTCAGCTTTTTTATACCTGAAATTTTAAAGTCAGAGGTATACTTGCAGGTTGCTAAAAAACATCAACATCAAGCTAAGGCAGCTGTGATTGGATGTCCCTCTGAACTCATCCAACCTTTCCATACAACCAAAGTAGCTGTGATTGGATATATTCCTAACTTGTCTCTACTTTCTACATGAGCAAATTAGGTCTGATTGGATTCTGTCTCTATCAGACCATTTTAGTCTAGTTCTTATTTGTCGATGAATATATCAATTCGTTTAGTTTTAGTTTTTGTCCATGTACTCTTGTTTTTATTAGTTACCTCTGCCAGGAGGTTATGTTTTCGGGAGAAAATAAAGTTATGGATGGATTTTGATGAAATTTTCAGGTAATGTCCAGCATGGGAAAAGGAAGAATTGATTCGATTTTGATGTTGATCCGGATCCGCGTCTGGATCCGCCATGACGAAAAATGTGATTTTTGTGAATAACTACTGAACTAAAATAGATATCATGATGAAACCAATTGCTGATGGTATGTTTTCATGGTCAAGGAATCTAAATATTTCCTGAAATAAAGGTAGGACTAATAGTTATGGAGGAAATCACAGTATGGGTGAGGACTGTGGGTGCTGGCAGAGGTCTGCGCTCTCCGAGTGCTTTTCTAGGTCTGTCTGTAATTATTGAGTTTCTTGGGGGATTTTGTTTATTTGCTTTTTACTTTTGCTTGTTTTTTTTAACAGTATTTGTTGCTGTTTTTTCTGTCTTCAAAGGCCCAACTACAGACGGGCATTGCAAATTAGTTCAGGCCATAAATGCTGTTGAGTGGCAAGATTTCGTTGCATGATACTGTCCCTGTACAAATAAGCATTAAATAAAAATAATACTTTTGAAGAAGCAAGCAAGCATTTCAACTAATAGTGAGTAGTGATTAAAAGAGTCCTAAAAGGCCAAATTTATTTACAATTTTAGCGTTTCTAGGTCTCTGTGTTAACAAGACAGCACATTGACCTCTTCATCCACGTCTTTGTTGACCAGAACTGAGTCTGAACTGCATTTTCAATTTGGCATTTTCCAAGAAATTGGTGTAAAAGCACAACCTTAGTCACCAAATGTGTGACTTCACACAGACCCTGTCCAAAATTTTATACATTTAACGTTCTATAGACTTTAACCCTGTGTCTTGGAAATTTCCAGAAGCATTCATTGATAAAACTGACACTGTAGCTTCATTTGGTTTTCAGATTAAAGAGTATATAAAGAATTGTTGCATCACAGAAAAGAAGTGGAAAAAAGATGATTAAATTTGAAGGGGATTTATTATGGTTAGATAATGATGATATTGTGATATAACTTTCATAGAAAAGGCTTCAGTTTTCAGCATATCCATGTTCATCCAGCTGTTTCCATACAAAACTGATTTAAGTGACCAAACAGTCTCTGTGAGCAGCTCTGTTCATGATTTTGTAGTTAGGCAGAACCATGCTGAAGGTCATTTTGTCTGGTTCCTTCAGGACCCAAAGACGAATTTGTAAAAGCAATGTTTTCATCTTTTTTTTTTTTTTTAGGAAATCCATCCGTCCTGGTCCGTCTCATTCATGACGGTCAGCTGAGACTCGACAAGATTGAAGATCACAGCGAGGACGAGCTGAGAACGATCCTGGAGCGCTGCGGGGCCGGCATTGCCCCAGGCTCCTCAAAGGTTTGTGTTTGTCTGTGTTTCTTTGTCTGGGTGTGACAGAGAAACAAAAACACACAGAGGCTCCCTGTGCTAATTGTGCTCACATGATTTGGCAGTTGTTGTCTAATTACCAGGAGTAAGCATGCTGATTCACAAATCCAGCCCAAAAATGCTTTAACTGAATGTTCTCATCTTGTGATGAGTTTACAGCCCTGACAGTAAGCCCCCCCCCCCCCCTCCTTCATGCCTGTTTTCCCACAATGGCACCGGGTTAGTTTAGCTAATTAGCCTCAGGCTATTTCAGTAAATTGGTCTTCCTCCTAAGTTTGGGCCTCATTCACCAACAGTTCTCAGAAATAAATGTTAGCCAAACCCATATTGCAAGAAGATCCTGATGTTCTCATTATTGATGATTGGGGTGAGTTAAGGACAAATTCAAGGACATTCCTTTTCCCAACATTTACAGCAGGGGCTTCCTGACGTGCATCCTTTCAGAATTTCCCTCTCATGCATGTACATAGATTCGTGTATAAGACCATTTACGCTCAGTTCTGTTTTGGTTGGACAGCAAATACGATGTGGTCCAGCATGTTACTTCATGTAGGTTCAAGCTAAAGCAATTACAGGTCCCCTTCATGAACTCAAACCTACATATTCAGCCATAGTTATCTCCTGCTGTGCAGTGTACCTCTCTAACAGGCTTTAAATGCTAGTGTATATGTCTGAGAGTCATTTTACTATAATATGCAACAAAACACTTCATGGGCTATTGCTAAGGCTAGCAATTGTCAAGTTATGTAAACATGGCTGTGTCTTTAACCAATCAAAAATCAGTATAAGCAGAATACTCACTTTGAAGATAAACGTTCATACAGCTTTTCTGGTGTGACTTTCAACTTGAAAAACTTTGGTCCGAAAAAGCACAAATGTTCTTTTAGGTAAAAAGATAGGAAGGTAGGTAGATAGATAGATAGATAGATAGATAGATAGATAGATAGATAGATAGATGCATAGATAGATGCATAGATAGATGCATAGATAGATGCATAGATAGATGCATAGATAGATGCATAGATAGATGCATAGATAGATACATAGATGCATAGATAGATACATAGATAGATACATAGATAGATGTACTTTAATGATCTCAAGCTGGGAAATCGTTGTATTACAGCAGCTGGTTTCAGGGGAGGTAATAACATATAATAGTAGTAATAATAATATGTTTAATTTTTAAAGCACCTTTCATGACACCCAAGGACGTTGTACAAATTTAAAATAATTGACATACTGGAGAGCAGTGGCAACCAGTTGTGCCAGCGTTCACCCATCAGGTATACTCTTGAAAGAGACTAAGGATCTTAACAACATATAATATACAATATGTTCTAAATACCATAAATGAAATAAATACGTAAAGTAATGGGAGGCTGCTGTTGATTGACTGATTAACACTTGGTTTAAACAGGGCATAGTAAGTGGCAGGGATGAATGTGCAGCTTTTTCCATTGTTACTAAACAGAGTGAAACTTCTCTGCCTGACAGTAGTGAGCTGTCGTACAGGAAGGACCTCCTGTACCTGTCCTTTAGACAGCAGAGCTGCACCAGTCTGTTGGAGAAGGTGCTCTCTCCAGCTCTCTCTGTCTCTCCAGCAGCTGGATTATGGTTAACTGTTTGTCCAGTGTCAGCTCTGTCACCACCAGGAACGGTCTAATTGGCAACCAATGACAGAGCTGGCTTTGTCGGCCACAGTAGGCTTACCCCTCAATGATCACTTGTGTATAAATGAAGAGTGAATAAGATTTTCATTTTTCTGTAAAGTTTGATTTTGAGACTTACAACTCTGGCAGTAGCAGAGGTTTTGTTTTTGGAAGTGAGACAATGTCAGACTGCAGTCTTAAAATACTCTTAAAGTGTTGTTAAAGACTTCAAGTGAGAATAAGATGTTTCCTTATGGCTGAAGTAAGAGACTTTATTCTATGAGGCCGTGACAATAGTAAACATTTGGCACTCTAGCTTCAAGCACTGGCCTCATTTTTAAAGTACTGACTTAAGCAGCAGTAAAAAGATCTAATCTGAACAATAACCAGCCCTTAGCATTCAGTAAGACTGCAGCTGAAGTTTATTGCATCCCTCAGTAAAATGTTTGTCTTTCACCTTCAGGAGCTCCTCCATTTCTGACCTGCTAAACTTACATTTGAAACCCAGATTTAATCAAGGTCTTCCAGCTTCTCTCTGCTATTCTTCTCAGTCTTGTTTGTTGATTGCACACTCACAGCCCTGCAGTCTCGTGCTCTTGCACGGTTGTTTAAAGGTGTTTCTCCATACTGGTACAAAACAACAGGCACGAGTTTGCAGCTTACGAGGATATGACGCTCATCAGCTTAAGAACAGAAGAATCAATTCAGTTAAAAATCTCTAAATTTACTTAAAACATTTCTTAGAACCGTTTAAAAAGCCAATTAGAGACCCACTTCTTAAGATATTTGTGAATAGGGCTCACTGTGCTCATCTGCTAATTTAATCAGCTCGAACAAGTGTGAAAGTTTGTGTTGATAAACTCCTTTCTGCCCCAAACGTGTTAGGATGAGCTGCTGGCCTCCCTCATCTCCTTGTACACACTGGTTCACAGCGGCCTCTCCACAGCCCCACAGCCCCCTCCTCACCTCACCGCCGGAAAGCTGTCCAAGGTCTGCCCACACAAGGTAGGACACCAAGGTCCAATAAAACCAATCCAGTTAAGCCCTCAGGCAGAAATTATCCAATGAAAGCTCAGGCTATAAAAAGGAAAGAAAAGGGAGCATTAATGTGGGAAATGAAACCCAAATGCCCCTACTTGACTTTAAAAAGGCTGGGAACTGTTTGGTTGAACATTTGTTTGTTTCAGGTGGTGTGTGGCTCAAAGTACCTGGTGAGAAGAGAGACCGCTCGAGATCACGTGGACCTGCTGGTGTCCTCCCGCTACTGGCCCCCCCTGTACGTGAGCGACAGCGCCCGGCAGGTGGCACTCTGCGCTGACACGCAGTACCCAGTACTGGCAACCCAGATGTGGGGAAGGAACCAAGGCTGCTTCTCTGATCCTTTAGAAAAGCCAGAGGTGAGTGATTGAAACATTGTCCTTTAGTATGATGGAACTAGAGATGCACCAACTAGATGGCGGTGTAGGTCTGCAGAGAGGCAGCGCTGCTACAGCACACGAATGAAGAAGAAAAACTTTTCACAAACAACAATGGCGAATAGACGCACAGAGACGCATGAGTTTCTTTTCTGGACAACAAATCAGTTCGGACAACAAATCTGACTCGATAGTTTTGTCTAGATAACAAACCGAGCACGGTAAGACGCTCACACGTTGCTCGACAGACGGCCGAAGCTGCTGTTGTTCCTGGCATGCACATGCAGCCTTCATGTGGAAGACTACTTGCATGCAGTGACGCCAGCATTTCACCCTGAAACACTCTGATAGGGGTTTACACGGAGCTGCATGGAGAGCAGATTCAAAGCTTTCCACTTTTGAGCCCGTTTTTTAAAAGTTTCCATTTTCAGACAAAATGCAACGCGTTTTCATCTAAGCGAAAGGTCAAAACTTAGCGGATTTGACCGTTTTCAGCGCCGTGTAAACGCAGCCTTAGTGACTAAAACGCTGATAACTCAGATCACGTCATTTACACTCCCCTCTTCCCAGTTTCCATATTAACGGAGGGCACATTTTTCCACATGGAAAGACATGAGCAGAGACTCGGCTGTCCCTGTGGATAAGAAAAGCCACTGCTGTAACTGAGCTACTTGGCTGAGGTCTGTGCTCTCGGAGTGCTTCTCTAGTTGTGAAATTCTCTTAATTATAAACTCTGTCATGTTATCCTGATGAAAGTGAGAAACTCCATGCACGTAGAAAGAATTGACAAATAAAAAAAACTTGAATCCTTCAATCCTGCAATCCAGATCAGGTCAGAAATCTGACTTTGAATTGTCAAGTGTATACCCAGTCTTACTCTGCAGGAATGCTGATGCAGAAGGGTACATGAAGCAAACAGATTCTTTGTTTATTATCCACTCGATGATCATTTTATGTCTTCTCATGAGCTCCCTATGAACACACTGCAGACTTGTTTACTTGTAGTATTTAGTTCGGATATCCGATCATTGCCCAGGCCGTGCTGTAGAAGTCATTTGATTCTTGCCACGAGCTGGTTCCTCCATGCTGCTCTAAAATAACTCATCTTCACTGTTTCTGTTTCTTTGCTAACAACGTCTCACCCTCCTCCTTTAGCTCGTGTCCTGTGCTGAGCTACAAGACCAGCCATACAGCGCCGACCTCTCATTGGTGGCAGAAAACCAGCACGTCCACCCCATCACCAAATCATCGTCTTGCTGGCTGGTTCATCCTCCTGGAGCAGCAGAGGGTCCTCCAGAGCACCACTCGATGGCCCTCTGCAGGGACCTGGAGCCGTATGTTGGCCTGATAGAAGAACTGGAGACAGAGACATTAGCAGGAGAGGACAAGGGTGGAGCAGGGACTGAAGACAAGGAGAAACCAGAGGAGTGTTCCTCAGCGAGTCGTGTGCGGCAGCAGCCTGTAGTGTTCAACAACACGGCTTATTACTACCTGTTTAACCGCCTGGTGGATTTCCTCACCAGCAGGGACATCGTCAGCCAGCAGATCAACCAGGTGGTGAAGGCGTGCCAGCCAGGGGAGGTGGTCATCAGGGACGCTCTGTACCGGCTGGGGGTGGCACAGATCAAGACGGAGAAGGAGGAAGATGAAGGAAGTGGGACTGATGGACAAACACAGCAAGAGGAGACCGAGACGTATGAGGTTGTGGTTCCTGAATGACAAGATTTGGACAATTATGGAACAAGCAGATGGACAAGCTGAGCAAGCATGTGTCTGTATTAATTATAAAAGAGGCAGCTATGATACTGTATGTTTGTTAGGGTGGAGAAGAGGTGCCATGAAGTGTGATTCAAAGCAAATGTTTGGAGGGATATGGTGCTAATTTCTTTGGGATACGCCAGCATTTGTTTTCTCTTTGTGTCTTGCCTCACTCCCGAGTCAATGACAAGCAGATAGACACCAGTCTTTCTACTGTGTGTGCAGTAACAAGGAAGAGACAGGCAGTTAGCTTAGCTCAAACACTGGAAGTGAATGGGTAGTGTTATCCTACCTCTGCATACAGCCGTCAGATAAACTCTTCAGCAGCTCTGAATGTTCCTGCGTGCTTGTTGTGACTTTTTTACAGTGCTATATTACGTCATATATTTTAGACTAAGAATAGCACTTGGAATTTTAAAAAACATCTACCACCACGGATGTGTTTTGTTTCGCTGACCTACTTACAGGCACTTCTGTGGTGGTTTGCATATGCACCTCGCGGTTTAGTTTCATGTCTATTTCTTTCGAAAATTACATAAAGGGTTTATCTTAGTCTAAAAACAGATAATGTGAGAAGTAACAACAAGCACACACAGCTGCTGAAGAGCTTATATGATAACTGTAGGCAGAGGCAGGCTAACACTACCCATTGACTCCTAGTGTTTGAGCTAAGCTAATTAGCGGTAAGCAAGCTCTGCCTGTCTTTTTCCTGTTAAGAATGGTGCCTATCTGCTTGTCATGGACTCTGGAGTGAGCAGGACATGAAAACAAAAAAAAAATGTTGGTGCATCCCTTTAAAACTTGTTTGGATCTGCCTGAATCTATCTCTGTTTGGACGGCCCCTAAAGCTCTGGTTAATACAATTCCTGTTGTGCCCAAATAACACCTATTATTATTAAGAGACCTAAACAACACCTTTGTACTTTGCAACGTACATCGCTTGATCCATGCACTTTACATCACAAACTAAAGACAGTAATGACTCAAATTCCTGCAGTTTGTGTCTAATTCAGCTCGATAATGTTGCATTAAAGCCACATTAGCTGGCAAGTCCAGATGAACAGCTATTTTAAAGAGGAAAAAATGTGCTAAATTACTTGTGGTTGCTTGAAGTATCTTCCAAGGCAGCAAAAATGACCGTCAGTGTCCTGAAATGAGATGTCTGTCTTAATTTGTGTTTGATTTTGTCAAGATTGCAGTAATTCCTCTTAAGTTTTTGTTTCTTATACTGTATATTAAAATGTGTTGCAGTATATGAAGTTGAATGATAACCTTGAATATTAGAGGTATTGTTTCAATGACTGAAGAATGTAACATATTTGTTCATTTAACTTTTAAGATTTAAAAGTATTCATTCATCAGCTGCAGTTTTTACTCTGTGACTGATCAACAGGATTTTAAAACCTTATTCTGTATGAACGTTAACATTGACCCCTGTTATTGCATTATTTCACTGCTGTGTCCACACATTTCTGACCCCTCACCTTCACTGCTTTTTGCCTTTTTGGGCTCAGTTCTGCTTTTGAAAATGGATGTCAAAGTCTGTGAATCATAACTGACTTGGAGCCCTTTGCCTCATCATGCTTTCTTCTCAATAGAGATCCATTCATGGTCCTCCACAGTCAGCAGTCTGCTGTAGGATTTGAACTGAAGAAATAGAATTAAAGAATTAACAAGACTGAAAATCCCCTCAGGATGTGGAGGGAGTCAGGATCAAACTGATGTAAACAAGATTCTGGCAAAATATACCGCAGCAGCTGTATATGGTCTGTTAATAAATAAAATGTGAAATAGTTCATTTACTGTTTCTGGTGAATCACTGAGACTTAAATGGTGGATTTGAGTGTCACAGTCGTGTGAGATGTGTGACAGGGGGGTTTAAAGATTACCCTACAATTATTTGGACTAAACCTACAAAATGTTGTAGAGTGGTTAAAGGATGAGTCCAAAAACACGAACATCACACAACATTTAGCACTGGCTTCTTCTTTAACCACCAAAGTAAATGAGATTTAGAATACTGGTTTAGAATAAATGCCCAAAGGTTAAAAGTAAACTTATGGGTATTTTTCTCTGTGGTCAGATTTAAAATTCAACATGCTAACATATGAGTTATGTGCCAATTTGGACCTGACCAAAAACATGCTAAAAACGGACTTATTGGGACCTTTTCGAGCAGGGGAACACGCTGGTGAAGACGGTATGGTCATGTTTGCCTTAAAAATTGACTTATGGGCATTTATCCCTGTTGTAAGATTTCAAATTCGACATGCTAGCATATGTTTTTTTTGCCACTTTGGACCCCGAAAAAAAACATGGTTTGGTTATATATGCTTTAAAAATGTACTCATGGGCTTGTTCCTCTGAGGTTAACTTTAAAAATTGTAAAGGTAACATGTCTTTTTGCATCTTCGGACCCTTAAAAAAAGTATCCTAAAAAAACCCAAACTTTTTGGGACCTTTTCGGGCAGGGGAACATGCTGGTGCAGAAGGTTTGGTCACATATGCCTTAAAAATGGACTTAAGGGCATTCTCTGGGTTAGATTTAAAGTTCCACATATTTTTCCCACATATTGACTTTGTTGCCAGTTAAGACCCCACAAAAAATATGTGCTCAAAAGCGACTCTTTGGGACTGTTTGGGGCAGGGGAAAATGCTGGTGCAGACTGTTTGGTCATATTTTCCTTCAAAATGGACTAATGGGCATTGTCTTCTGGGGTTAAATTTAAAAATTTACATGCTAACATATGTTTTTTTTTTTTTGCCACTTTGGACCCCCCAAAAACAGTGCTCAAAAGTGACTTTTTGGGAACTTTTTAGGCTGGGAAACATGCTGGTGCAGACTGTTTTGTCACATTTGCCTTAAAGTGAACTTATGGATATTTTTCTAGGGGCTCAGATTAAAAAATAGAACATGCTAACATATGACTTTTATTTGCCACTTCGGGCCCTTAAAATAAGTATCTTGACCTGCTGGTGGAGACGGTTTGGTCATATTTGCCTTAAAAATTGACTTGTGGGCATTTATCTCTGGGGTTAGAATAAGAAATCTACATGCTAACATATGACTTTATAGCCACTTCTGACCCCCCAAAAATAGTATGCTCAAAATAACTTTTTGGGACCGTTTTGGGCAGGGTCCTATGCTGGTGCAGACAGTTTTGTCATCGTTCTCTTGAAAAATGACTTATGGGCAAAGATCACTGGGGCCAGATTTAAAAAATGACATGCAAACATATGACTTTTATTTGCCACTTTGGACCTTGAAAAAAAATCTGCTCAAATGTGACTTTTTGGGACCTTTTTTCAGGCAGGGGAACATGCTGGTGCAGAAGGTTTGGTCTTCCTTGCCTTAAAAATGGACTCATGAGCATTTGGGGTCAGATTTAAAATCAACATGCTTACACTTGACTTTCTTTTACCACTTTGGACCCTGAAAAAAATATGCTCAAAATGACTTTTTGGGATCCTTTCAGGCAGGGTATTTTACCCAGATGCTGGTGCAGACAGTTTGGTCTTAGTTTCCTTCAAAATGGACTAATGGGCTTTTTTCTCTGGGGTCAGGTTTTAAAATCAACATGCTAACATATGACTTTTTTGCCACTTTGAACCCTATAATGAAATATTCTCAGAAATAGCTTTTTGGATCTCTCTGGGCAGGGGAACATACGGGTGCAGATGGTTTTGTCATATTTGCTTTCAAAATGGACCAATGGGCATTTTCCTCTGAAGTCAGAATTCGAAATCCACATGCTAACATATGATGTTTTTGCCACTGCAGACCGAGAAAAAAATGTGCCTGAAAGTTACTTTTTGGGACATTTTGGGGCAGGTGAACGTGCTGGTATGGTTTAGTCATAATTGTTTTAAAAATGGACTTTTGGGCATTTTCCTCTGAGGTTAGACTTAAAAATTGACATGCTAACATATGACGTTTTTTCCACTTCAGACCCTGAAAGAAAATCTGCTTAAAAGTGACTTTTTGGGCCCTTTTCGGGCAGGGGAACAAGCTGGTGCAGAAGGTTTGGTCTTAGTTCCTTTCAAAATGGATTTATGGGCATTTTTCTCTGGGATCAGATTTGAAAATCAACATGCTAACATATGATGTTTTCTAGCCACTTTGGACCCTATAATGAAATATGCTCAAAAGTGGCTTTTTGGACCTCTCTGGGCAGGGGAACATGCTGGTGCAGATGGTTTGGTCATATTTGCTTTCAAAATGGACTAATGGGCATTTTTTTCGGGGGTCAAATTTAAAAAACGACAAGCTTACGTGGCTTTTTTTGCATCTACAGACCCTCCCCAAAATGTTTGCTCAAAATAACTTTTAAGGACCTTTTCTTGCAGGGTAATATCCTGGTGCAGACAGTTTGTTCATCGTTCTCTTGAAAAATGACTTATGGGCAAAGCTCACTGGGGCCAGATTAAAAAAATGACAAGGTAACATTGTACTTTTTTTTGCCACTTTGGACTCTGAAAAAAAGAAGGGCTCAAATGTGACTTTTTGGGACCTTTTCAAGCAGGTGAACATGGTGGTGCAGATGGTTTGGTCATATTTGCTTTTAGAATGGACTAATGGGCATTTTGCTCTTGGGTCAGATTTGAAAATTGACATGCTAACATATGACTTTCATGCCACTTCAGACCCCCAAAATATTGGCTCAAAAGTTACTTTTTGGGGCTTTTTATGGCAGGGGAACATGCTGGTGCAGACGGGTCAACATATGATTCAACATTTGCCTTCAAAATGGACTTTTGGGCATTTTCCTCTGAGGTCAGATTTAAAAATCAACATGTTAACATATGATGTTTTTCCAATTCAGACCCAGAAAAAAAATATCCTCAAAAGTAACTTTTTAGACCTTTTATGGCAGGGGAACAAGTTGGTGCAGATGCTTGGGTCATATTTGCCTTTAAAATGGACAAATGGGCATTTGCCTCTGAGGTCAGTTTAAAAATCATTATGCTAACATAACATTTTTTTTTTGCCACTTATGTGACTTTTAGGGAGTTAAATGAGCCAAAAAAACATGCTAGTGCAGATCTAATACATGATATTTTGGGGTACTTAGAATTCAGAAAACTACTGCAGTGCAAACAGTTTTGACATATAAGACTTAAAAATGAACTTATAAGCATTTTTAACCTCAGGTCAGGCTTTAAACTATGCAGCATGCTTAACATACCACTTTTTCCATTTCAGACTTCGATAAAAAAACATATGCTAATGCATGACTTCTTGGGTACTAAGGAGTTTGGAAAACAGTGCTGGTGCAATCCATTTGGTCATACTAGACTTAAAATTGACTAATAAGCCCTTTGCCAAGAGGTTATGCTTTGAAAACAATGGATTTATAAAGCTCATGGATTTATAAATAAAGTTATATATTTCACATTAAAGACAATTAGCCAGAGGTGTTTTTTCTTCAGTTTGCTTTTTTTTGACCCAGATGATTTTTTTAAAATAGAAAAATCTGGCAACACTGTTTCAGAGAAGCCTGAATGGCATGACAAATTCTTCCTTACTTGATCTCGGTGTTCTGCAGTGTTCATTTTCACTGTGTTAAATGTTCCAGATTAAATGGTCTCTGGACTTTATCCAGTGGAAAACAGGATGAAAGCGGAGATGTTGCCTGCAGCACACTTTCTATCAGCAGTGGCATTATACCAGCTCAGAGGCACCTTCCCAATACTGATCGAGTTACAATCCAGAGCTTCTTTTGTTCACTTACAAATGATTTTATTGGCAGCTTTTGCATTGATCAACTCTTCGGCACAATAAAATACAACTGATATATAAATGAAATATTGATGTAATACTATCTACTCTAAGACATACGTATATGTGAAAATAAAGATGATTCTTGATTTACATCATGAAGTATGTACATATTAGACATTCTACAGCAGCCCAAATGTGCAAAACACAATATAAAAATATGAAAACACAACAAAAGCTCAACACAGCAACATCATAAATGAAGATAAATAAAATAAAATCTCAAAGAAAGGAAAAAAGAGCTCAGTAGTGGACAATATAAAGTAATAAAACAAAGTACAACAACCAATCAAAGCAACACAACAAATCAAAATTAAATAGAAAAACCAATAAACAAACAGCAGGTGAAAAAATCTCCACATAAGGAGTTCAGCAACAGTTAAACAACATAAAAACACAACAAATTTAAATACATAAGGACACATATAAACACAAACGTACACGAAGAACAAGACAAAACCAAGGCACTAAATCAAAACATAAGCAACCAAATACAGAAAATCACAACAAAAGGAAAAACAAATATAGGAAACCGCAACTACAAATGAAAAAGACAACTACAAATAAATCACAACTAACAAGAGACAAAACTACAAAAACATAACCACATGAAATACACCAACAACAAAATCAAAACTAAAACAATACATTATAATACAACATATATTCCAAGAGCACAACCACGAATCAAAAAATTCAGCCAACATTTAGGAACACACAACGTATGAATGACATAACAAACACCAACCTCAGCTACAAATAAAAACATATTTCCATAAGGAATAACACAGCAAAAATAAAAAATAGCAAAACACAATGACATTCAACAACACAGCAGTCAACAGAAAACATTTAAAACAAAATCAACTATTAAAACACAACAACAGATATTTAATACAACAACATCAAAAGACAACCACAAATCTAAGAATACAACAAAAAAATTAAAAACAACGAATCAAACACAGCAAAAAAAAGACAAATCCTAAGATGCAACGGACAATTTCAAACTACAATAACAAATCCAACAACGCAACACAACACAAATACAAAACAAAGACAATATAACAAAGTGGAATTACATTTCTGAAAAAAAAGAACAACCACAACAAAACTATTACTTTGCATCATTCAAGAAAAAAACAACCCAGATAAAAGACACACAGCAACCAAAAAAAGGAACAGCAAGGAAAACACACCATGAAAGCATTTTATACATAACCTCAACAAATAAAATAACAAATTAAAACCAGAATGACAACTAATAAAAAAAAACAATGAAATCACAATAAAACCGTTGTTTGTATTTGTTGTGTTTTAGATTTGTTGTTGTGTATTTTTTTTGACTATGTTGTATTTCTATTTTTTTTTTGTTTTTAAATTGTGTGTGTTTTAACTGAGGTGTTTATTATTTTTTGTGGCAATATTTGATATTTTGTTTTCCTTTTTTGAGCTACTTTTGCATTTTATGATTGGATGGTGTGCTTTGATTTCTTTTGTTTTTTCTTTCATTGTTTTTTGTGATTTTTTTTTGCTTTTTCCATTTGTAGTCTTGTATTCTTACAAGTATGCTTTAGTGTGTATTTCTGTATTATGTTGTTTGTCAATATGCTTTTGTTGTTGTTCTGGAGTTTTTTGTTTGTTCAATCTTCGTTTTGTTTTCTTATCCGTTGCTGTCTATTCTCATTTTTCCATAGTATTTCATATGTTGTTGTGATTTTTCAATTTGTTGTGTGTTCCTATTGTCTGTGTTTTGCACTTACGGGCCACCATAGACATCCATCTTCTGCAAGCACATATGAAATGCCTAGAATCACACCAATGAGCAGTCTGTACTTAATTAAATAGCTTATATGTTACTCTAACATCTTCATACAGCTGGCAGTGTAAGCTGACTGCTACATAAACACTCATGAAGCATACATCCGTATATACTCGTCTACAGGAAATGAGAGATGGTTTACTTTCACATTGTTCACCTGATCTGTGACAGACCCACAGATTTCCCTGCTCAGTTCAGTTGTATTCCCTGCTCACATTTAGAAAAAATCACACTGGTTAGTTAATTAAAACTGAAGCGAAACAATCACATGTATCTGCCAACCGGCAGCTACTGTAAGTGTGTCACAAGAGAAACAGCTATGACCAAAGCACAGCGCTGAAAACAACACGGCCATTCTTTGCCCTCGCCACGGTCCAGTTAGCATGTTTCAGGCAGAAGACAACACTCGCACTGTTTCCATGTTCAATTAAGGTGATGAGAGAATAAAACCTAACTTGTCTTGAGCAAGAAGAGTATCTCTTGTGGCTTTGAATCCAGTGTTTGTGACTCCTTTTTTTTTCTGAGAAACTGTACATGCAGGAAAATGATGAACAGGAAGTGAACCTGCTGACAAAATGAGTAAAATCTCCACATAAACAAACACGCACCCTCATGAGGCAGTAATACAAAAAAGTCAGATCATAGTGTAAAATATAGAATATTTAAAGACACCTGAATTCTCTTCCACGTGAGCAAATATCACAACAGAGGGAGGGGCAAACAGTCCTGTGAGGGGTAAGGTAGATAAGACTTTGGATGCTTTGTGTGGTTTTGTTGAAATGTTTCCTCCTTTCATGTCTGCAGCCGGAGTTTAGACGTGGCAATTTCTAGTCATGGTCTGCAAAGAAGCAAGTCACATGCTGGCTGCAGCTGCTCGTCTGTCTGGCGAGCAGGCACGACAGGCAAAAAATAGCTGTAAGGGCGACTCTCTGCAACTGTTCGGGACCAAGAGGGGAGCTGCGGCACGCTGGCAGAGGGCTTGCAGCTACATCCCAGCTCATTTGATGCTTGCTGATTAGTTGATTTATTGGGCTGATTGATTGGTGGAAGGCCGCCTTTCAACAAAACTGGTAGTTGTTGGTTTTCATCAGAGGCTGCTCCTCTTCCTCGTGATCACAAGATTGGTCACAGGGGCCGTCGCAGCACTTGGGCTCGTCACATACTTCACCCTCCGTGACCTGCTGCTGAACATTCTGGTAGATTAGCTGTGGAGAGGATCAATGGGAAGGTCAGCAGCAACCCAAGAAAGTCATATATCACATCCTTAAAACAATCGAAAATATCACACCATGTTTTAAAGATCAAACCTAAATTGTCACATTTTTACACTCCACAGAAATGGTTGAGCCTTTGAAAACTCAACAAGAGAACAAAAAGGTTTTGACCTCCAGGAGGAAACCAAAGTACCTGCAGAAAACCCATGCATGCACACTAGGGATGGGATGATACACTTAAACTCACGATACGCTGCACCTCGATATGTCTGGGTCACGATACGATACGTCACGATACAATATCAAAACAGTAAAAAAGAAAAAATATGACTGTGTAATTACAACTTATTTGTTTTTGTTTGAGTTGCACACAGGAAAACACAAGGCCTAACAGGCCAAACACAAACAATAACACTCTCTCTAACGCTAGAGAGGCGTATGCTAATGAGCGGTAGGCTCGTTTTCGCCGTCTTCGTATTTTTTAATGAGAAAGCCAAAATACTGCCAGACAGATGCCTAGTATCTAGGCGGAGCGTCCTCAATTTCGACCTCATCATTCGGTTTTTTGGAGGCAAGGTAGTTGGTGCTAATGTTTGTTGTCGTCACCTCTGGTCACATGCACTATTACCTGACGTGACGACTTTATTTCGCGATCCATTTTTTTCAAACTCGGTGCGTTTCGTCACGTACTGTATCGCGATATATTGCCAAACGATATTTCATCCCATCCCTAATGCACAGTAAGAACATGCAACTCTACAAGGAAAGGTCCTGACTAATCTGGGATTTTCCAGCAACCTTCCGGCTGTGAGGCAACAGCACCGCCCTGAAGCTCGATCATATGCTGATAACCTAAACACTTTTGTATTTCTATAGTTTTAGGGCCCGTTTATACACCAGCGAATATGGCAAAAAAGATCTGTTTACATGAGGTCAAATATGGTCAAATCTGATACATTTTAATGGTGTTTTGGCCTTGCTTTTACATGGGAACTCTACAAGGAGTGCCCAAATCCAGAGAGTTTTCAATACGCTCCTCCGTGCAGCTCCGTGTAAACCAAGATCAGAGCGTTTCAGGGTGAAACGCTGACGTCACTGCATGTGCAGTACTCTTTCACATGAAGGCTGCGTGCGCATACCAGGAACAACAACAGCTTCAGCCGTCTACCAAGTAACATGTGTGCCGAATACTGTGCTTGGTTTGTTATCCAGACAAAACTATCCAGACTGATTTACTGTCCAGAAAAGAAGCTCATGTGACTTTGTGCGTCCACTCACCATTGTTGTTTGTGAAAAGTTTTTCTTCTTCATACGCGTGTTGCATCAGTGCTGTTTCTCTGCAAACCTACATCGCCATCTACTGAACTGCCATGCATGCTACAGCGGTTTCATTCGTCTCCAGCGTCTCTGTCTGAACGTGGATCAACTTTGTTTATGCAAAGGAAAAATCTTTGCGTTTTAAGTCACAGAGTCTCCGTGTAAATATAGCCTCAGTTTCGTTTGTGCCCTACGTTTACACGAGGGAGGTGCCTGGAGTGCCTGAATCTGTAAATGTTTGAAACCAGTATCCAAAGTGAAAAGTTTTAACACTTCTTTGTTTCCATCTTCATGTAAACAGGAATTGCTGTTGTCAGGTGAAACGGTGATTGGTGGCGCATGTGCAGTACTCATTCAAATAAAGACTTCGGAGCAACATGACATGTGTGCTGCTCGTTGTGCTCGGTTTGTCGCTTCTCCAACAAAACATGGATTTCCTGTGTCAATACTCTGACCAGCAGAGATGTATGTTATATTAGCCAAGGACACTACAGACTTACTTCGCCAACTGCTGGCCTGGCATGCATGCTACCTGGATTTCCAGTCGTTATTGCAGATCTGTGTTAACACACATAGTTATCACAGTGTCGCAGTGTGAACATAGAAGGAGTGTTAAAATTTCATTGGTGGTCCAAATCCAACTGGCTATCCAGGATTTTCCAAATGATTTGTCAGTGTTGCAAAATAGGTCAGTTTCCACATTTTTATCCGTAACTCAAAAACCTTTCCACAGATTTTGATTAAAGATTCAGAGAATGTTGGTCATAGCACAAGGGAGACATAATAAGACCCTGGTGGTGAATTAAATCTGGATGTGGATCCAGGATTTTTTTAATATGAATTTGCCAATGAAAGAGTTGGGAAGTTTTCTACATTTTGGCAAATAACTCAGTAACTTATCAACTGATTTTTTTTTTTTTAATATATATATATATATTTTTTAAAATGTATTTTTTGGGCATTTTGTGCCTTTATTGATAGGAGAGAGACAGTGGACAGGCCCGTGAAAGGGGGCGAGAGAGCAGGGGAAGACACCCCGCAAACCGGCCACAGGCGGGACCCGAACCCGGACCGGCAGAAGCAAGCACACGGGGCGCCAACCACTACACCAAACCAGCACCCCACTTATCAACTGATTTTGATGGCATTTTTAGGGAATATTTATTATAGCCCAAGGGAGAGCTGATACAAGTATGGTGGTAATCAGAATCTGGATGTGGATCCAGGATTTTTTTAATGATTTGCCAATGATGGAATTAGGGTAGTTTTCATATTTTAAATAACTCAATAACTTGTCAACTAAAAATTTTGATCAAATTTTCAGGGGATGTTATTCATGGCACAGGAAAAAGTGATATGGCTTTGAGGGTGATCTGAATCCAAATGCGGATCCAGGTTTTTTTTTAGGATTCCCCAACATTGTATAATTGGATAGTTTTTTCCTAAATTTTCACTAGTAACTCCAAAGCCTTTCAACTGATTTTGATGTTTCAGGGAATGGTGGTCCTAGCCCAAGGGAGAAGAGATACAACTCTAATGGTAATCCAAATCTAGATTTGGATCCAGGGTTTTATAATGATTTGCCAAAGATGGAGATAGGGTAGTTTTCAAATATTTACAAATGACTCAATAACCCTTTAACTAGTTCTGGTGAAATGATTAGGTTATGTTATTCATGACACAAGGAAGATGTGATACAGTTTTGTGGGATGATTTAAATCCAAATGTGGATCCAGGAATTTTAAAAGTATTTGACAATATATACAAACTTTGGTCCTTTTTCCACATTGTCTATAACTCAATCTCCTTCGACAGATTTTGATGAAGTTTTAGGGAATGTTCATCATGGCACAAGGGAGATGTGATAAGACTATTGTGCTGATCCGAATCTCGATATGAAACCAGGGATTTTTTAAAAGGACATGCCAATGTTCTAAGATAGGGCATTTTTCCACATTTTTGCCAGTTATATGAAAACTTTTTAATTGATTTTGGTAACATTTTCAGGAAATGTTGGTCATGGCACATTGCAGAAGTGGAATCATACTGGTGGTGATCCAATTTTGGATGCGAATGCAGCCTTTATAAAGTATTAATGTAACATTTTGTTTTTACCTCTGTAAATCACATCAACTGTTAAGTATGGGGACATGTTAATTGCAGGGTCATATGTTTTGAACAAAGATAATTTTGTTGGAGCTTCATAAAAGAGAAGAAACTTACCTGCTCCTGCTCTGGTTGGTCCCCAAGTAGCCTCTCAATCATTTGTGTGATCTTACTGAAAGTTGGACGCTCCGTTGGCTCCAGATTCCAGCACATCTTCATGATCATGTAGCTGGAAGAAGAAAAAAAAGCAACCGTAAAGAATGCAGATTGATTTCAGTGCAAGTTTCCAGTAAACAAGAAAGAATGGGCAGTTGACATATTGAAGGGCTTAAATACATGCCAAACTTTGTCCTTAAGGTTCAAACTTACTGGTTTAATATCAAGGAATTGTATAAAGTCAAATTAGACAAATAAGAAAAAGTGTATGGAGGCGGTGACGCAGATTCATAAGAGGCTTGTTCATAAGGGCCCCTGCCCCTCCAGTCCGATTCGGCTGGCGTGAAATAGCAGTTACATGGCTTCCTGGCTTTGGGATCATGTGGCTAACAGGCAGAACTGAGGCCTGACTCACAGCAGAACAACAGATGATTAGGCCCTGACTCAGAATCAGCCCAGTCCGCTTCTACAGAGGAGTTATTCCGGATGGTGTGACAGCCTCGGCAAATGAGCATACACAGATGTGAGGGTCCTCAGAGAGGCTGAGAAAAAAGGTCTTAATTTTCTCATTTCAGTAGCTCTGTTAGTTTTTAGTTTGGGTAAATCTTTGGGGTTAGAGGGCACCAAAAGCATCAAATGAAAGGAAGTTACCTCATGTATTAGTTACATCAGACGGTGGATAGGGCAAATAACTGGCTAAATAAAAGGAGATCTTTGTTCTGCCTTAATGGACATTCAGGAAGCAAGCCATGTGAAAAGTCCAATATTGAAATCAATTCACTCTTTATAATTTGGTTTTTGTTAGCTGATATGAGCAGAAGGATGAGAAGAAATTTGGGATACAGTGGGCCATAAATGAAATAAACTGAGATGGCTTGATTCAAACATACTTGACATAAAGGAGGTCAAACACTTGGCCTTTTTGAGCTAATGGTTTTCAGTCATTAGTTTAAACTGTGTAACTAAACCTTCAATAATACATAACCAAGGATGGAACAATCTGCAGGCTGAGTAAAACTTTAGCTACCGTTTGACGCCAGGGGTGTGTTTGTTTTAAAAGTCGGAGTGGTCAGGCACAGAGATACTCTGTACCTAACTCGAGGATTGCGCTTTTTTTTAATGTATTTTTTGGGCATTTTGTGCCTTTATTGGTAGGAGAGAGACAGTGGACAGGCTTGTGAAAGGGGCGAGAGAGTAGGGGAAGACACTCCGCAAACCGGCCACAGGCTGGACCCGAACTCGGACAGGCAGAAGCACGTACATGGGACGCGCATGGCTGCCAACCACTCCGCCAACCAGCACCCGAGGATTGCACTTTAAACCTCGTCATACCTGGTCTATAGTCAACAGTCTAAGGTGCAGAATGTGTTTCCTGTATTGGGTACATATTAGAGAGATGGGCACATAATGGCGAGTTCAATTTTGTTTTAACTTGTTTGACTTGTTTTGTTTAACTTGGGTATTCCCTTATCAATTCCTTCCATTGACAGGGCTCAGAAGTGTCAGAATTGTGGCTTAATTTATTACAAAAGGCCCCTACTGCACAACCTTAAGTGAGTGGAAACACCAGCAACTTGCAGAAGTGGTTATCTATGCTGTCACGTGTGTTTGACATTGTTGACACTGAAAATCTACAGACCAACATTTGCCCTCACGGAAAATCTGCAGGAATCAATTAATGAATCTTTAAAGAACTGGATAGATTAGCAGGATTGTTAATAGCATTGGTATCAATAATATCTATCAATTCCCATCCCTACACAGGAAGCACAACAGCAAATATCTACCATTAAATATCAGAGAATTTATTGGAAAATTCAGTTCAAAGTTTACAAGTGCACTGCAAGAGACAGCCTGGCTTTCATTGAAATGTTCCTCCTTGTACTTGATATTCAAATATCCATTCATGAACAAGGGTAAAAGTCTATACTTGAGCTGTAAATAAACATTACAACATAAAAAAGTGAACAACCCAATCCAGCACAACCCAACAGCCGTCTGCTCTCTTGACCTTGATAACAGGAGGTAGAGGCACTTTGGGCTCCACTCCACTGATGGCCGAATAATAAAAAAGACTGGGCTGTGAATTGTTTATGTGAAAAACTATGTCTTCTTCACACAGATAAATAATAAAAGTTAAAGATCATATTGTGATTTTACTGTTTTTATTTAAGATGTGAAGTGTAAAATAAAGCTGGCACTCCATCTAAACAGGGGTTAGTAGGTCAGCCTGTGTAACACCCAATTCTGTAGAGTCAGTCTTGTTAAGAGAGAACATTTTACAGGCGGATAAAAAGCCATCAATTGCTCTTGACTCACTTGTAAAAGCCCAGCTGAGAGTCACTTGATGCAGCAGTAAAACTGAATTGAGAGTCAGATGATATTTAGTAGTTAACCAATAGCTGGACAAAACAGACCCTTAAAAATGAAGAAAGGAAGCCTTTTTTTCAGAACTTAGTGTGGTGCAGGACCACAAAGGAGCGGTTATTGGTGCTCCCTCGTTTACGGTAGCAGAGATACTCATTTCAGAACATGACGTTTGTTTTCCATCATAGTGTATACACCTTCCTGATGTCTGCAAGGTCATTATACCACGCCTACTATAATCGAGCAGCTTACATTTCAGGTGGAGCAAAGTCTGGTTGGGACATCTGGTAGCCACGCTTCACCATCTTGTAGAACCTGGAGTCCACAGCGATGCTGGGGTAGGGGCTCTTACCTAATGGAAGATATTTAATTATGTAATTTCACAACACAAACAACAAGCTAAGGAATATTATATGCAAAAATGGGCTCGAACCTAAAGAAAAGATCTCCCATAGAAGGATGCCATAAGACCAGACGTCACTCTGGACCGTGTAGACACACTCAAAGATACTCTCTGGAGCCATCCACTTCACCGGCAGACGGGCCTTCACACAGAAAGTAAATGCTAGATGAGCAATTCAAGTTCTGAACTTAGTTATACTTTTTGCTTTAAATAACATTAGTTGAAAAATAGACAAGGTGGACACGCACATCCTATGTAGGGTGCTGGATCCAAAAAGATTCTAAGCATGAAAAATGTATAAGGAGATCCACACACCGAAAAACAGCTCCCTTTAATTTTTTTTTATTTTCAAACAGTGACATTTTGAGCCAAACAGCTTTTCCTCGGCCTAGTAAGTCAGTAAGTCTGAGGAAGAGCTGTTTGGCTCAAAACATTACTGTTTGGAAATGAAAAAAATTCAAGGGAGATGTTTTTTGGTGTGCGGATCTCCTTACACATTTTTAAATGCCATTAAAAACAATACACAACTGCTTTGGGGGTGAAAGTCTTTGTGTTATTTTGGTAAAAAAAAGCTTTAAATATAGTATTTGGTTGACTGCAAGCTATTTATTCACAACACTTTACTTTTCTGTTAGCAAATCTCTTTGTTTTTTTACTTCTGCGCCCCACACAATCTATGTTTCTATCACCCAGGAACTGCTGACCTGCTGTTGAACAACAGACTGTAGTCGACTGATCTTTTTATTTTAGTTTTAAGTATTTTGGAAGCATTTTATGCCTTTACTAAAGAGTGGAGAGAGAATCTGGGCTGACCAAAGAATAAAGAAAAAGATTTTTCTAAATTTGATTTGAAAATCTTTAATGTCCCCTTGTTTGTAGCCATCCTATATAAACGGGTGCAGGGCTGAGTCTAAAAACACACAAGTTAGCATTAGCACTTCCTGACGCCAAAGCACGAAAGTAAATGAAATTTAGAATACCAATTTCAGATAAATGCCTGAAACAAGGTTCATGATGAGCACACAATAACATAATCTAATTTCTAAAGGAAAATCATCTGATCTTGCCTGCTTTTAAATCTAAAACACTTGTATTTAAAATGGTGGTTGCTAGCTAACTGCTAAACAGGTCTACAATAACGGCCAGTCATTTCTGATCTTTCGTAATTAACAATAATTTATACCATATTACCACACGAGGACCAACTTGATCAGGCCATTTGATTAAGAGGGCATTCTCAAACAAGAAGTCACAACAAGATGCTTTAAACTGGAAATATTGTAGCTGTTCTAAGTCGAGCCACCATGTTGTAGTTCCATTGTAGCTTAATAATAGCTTTTTACTTTTGCCAATTACGTTTAGGCTTAAAAAATTGTGAAAATAAAAAGATTGTCACAAAGAACAGAACATGTTAGTTTCATAACCTTGTTTTCTGCAGAGCAGTGATACAAAACGGTGATCAATCCCATAGTAGGTTAGTGGGCTTGCAGTCAAGCTAACCAGTGTAATGCTAATTCCCACAATGGCCTACTAAAATACATAATTCCTGCACCAGTCTATGTCGCCAAACTCAAACCATGTTTTGCTGCTGTGACAAATGTTGTCTATAAACATGACTTGCCTAAATATAATCACATAGAAAAGTTAAAGGAGACAAATAAACATCTGTCTTCAAAGTAGGTTTTTGACTCATACTGTTTTCTTTTTATTGAAAAAGGCTCATGCCATGGTTCTCATGCTATGTTTACTTGATGGGAACACACTAGGTCTTTGTTGGTTGAGAGGAAAAACTGAGCTTGTAAAACCAACTAAATCTGTGCTGTGTCAGGTGGATATTTTTCAAAACTTTGTTACTTCAAATAAACTTTAGCTTAAGTGTGGTGATATCAAGGAGGCTGCGTAGGGTTACAGACCAATACTTAAATAAAGGGGCTTGCTAACAGTACAGGTACATGGTGTGAATATGAAGAGTAAAGTATGATCAATATGAGCAATTGGCCCCTTAGGCAGCAATGTCAAACTAACCTTCCATGACTGTTCCCTCCTTACTGGGCCAAAGCTAAAATAGGCATCACTCTGGCCAATATACTGCTGACATTATTGACTGTAGAAGAACTTGATCAGTACAGACTGTTGCAGAAGTAAACCCTGATCTTGTCTGTGTTTCCACTTCCAGCTGCACCCTAACTTGTGAATGGGATGTGAGCTGGGAGAAGAGGGTCGCATCTGTTGTGCAGATGTGTGACGTCAGTGAAGCAGTCTTGTAAACAAAGTCACCTGGCTCACCAGATCTATCTATGCAAATATGTGTATCCAAAATTGAAGAGTTTGCCTTCAGGATGCTCTATTGTCAAGTGTCTTGAGTTAACACTTGATTTGAATTGTCGCCATAAAATAAAGATTGATTGATTGATTGGAGAACAAAAAAGCAACAATGAAGGACTTTCAGCTCTTCAGTATTTCATGAAGCAATGTTCCATTCTTTACAGCAATAGCAGTAATCTACGACTTATTTAAACAAGTATAAGTATGTGCATTTCCATGTTCCCTGCTGTCACATGGTAAACTAGAAAAGCACTCGGAGAGCGCAGACCTCCGCCAGCCCCACAGTCCTCACCCATATTGTGATTTTCACCATAAATATTAGTCCTACCTTTATTTCATGTAAATATTTAGATTCATTGACCATGAAAACATACCATAAGCAATTGGATTCATAATGATATCTATTTTAGTTCAGTAGTTATTCACCAAAATCACATTTTTCGTCATGGCGGCCAGACGCTGATCCAGATCAACACCAAAATCGAATCAGTTCTTCCTTTTCCCATGCTGAACAATTCCTGAAAATTTCATCCAAATCCATCCATAACTTTTTGAGTTATTTAGTTCACAGACAGACAAACTCTCCCAAAAACATAACCTCCTTGGCGGAGGTAATGACACTGTTTGTGAACAACGATCAGGCTGCAGTGCTTTACATCCACCCTTTAGGGATGGTTTGGTATGGTTGGCACCGCTTCAGAGGGGTACCAAAAAGTGGGATGGCATGGGTCGGTTATTTGAGTACCTTTTTGATTATACAACAGTGGAAACACCAGTAATTGTGTGATGAACTGAGCCAAACAACTAATCAGAAATACAACATACGGGGGTCCAATCTGATGACTTAGGCTATGAGTATATGTGTTGGATAAAGTATCATCAAACATGGAATAAGAGTTTGAAAATGTAAATTGAGGCCTTACATTGCCCTTCACCACATAGTTGGAATCATTCATGATGTCTCGTGCCAGGCCAAAGTCACAAATCTTCGCCTCTCTGCGGTCCGTCAGCAGGACATTCCTGGCAGCAACATCTCTGTGAATGCACTGCACAGACACATAAAAAAGTTTATCTGAGGGTATAGTCTCGCCTAATAAAGACATTAAGGTCTGTGAATGGGATGTATCTCAATGTCAATGAATAGAAGTAAGACGAAGAGTAAGGGGGAACTCCCCTCATAACCCCTGTATGAATGATTTCACAGCCCGTATTCATCATAATATATAAATAGCAATACATCTTCATGCAATTATTGTCAATATTCCCTTTGTGGTAGGGTATTCTCCACTTACTATGGAGCTACAGCTGTTATCTTACACCATGGTACTTTAAGTTTGGAATATTTCCACATTAAGAGCCTTAGATAAAATCACTCACGTTCTTGGATGCCAGGAAGTCGAGGCCTTGAGCCACTTGAAAGGAAAACCTCAGCAGGTCATCCATATCCAGGGGCCAATCACCAGTTTCCTCACATAAAGAGTCTGAACAGGAAACAGAAGATTAAAAAAACAGGGGTAAATAATACAAACACTGGTACTATTTATTCAAAAGGTGCTGCTTTAATAAGCGTGTGCTGCTGCTTTTACCTCCAGACGATTCCATGTTTGGCGGGTAGCTCGGCCTCATTTCTAAGTAGCTGCTCGAGGATGTGCTGGAGATTCCACTGTCACTGTTGGAACAAAAGATACAGTCACCTCCATTCTGCTACACCAGAGGATCTTAAGTGGTTAATCAGGACAAAACACAGGGTCACCGAGCTATTTCTGTGGGTCATGAATGTGTACAAAGGAAAACAATACTGCAGAAACCCAATTCCAATGAAGTTGGGATGTTGTGTAAAATAAACTTTTAAACTCAAAAGGGTAGTTGTGACTTTAAAATGAAGGACAAGGCACGTTCAGGCCCTCCAGTGTGTTCTTTTTCACTAAAGTGGTCCATTCCTCATCAAGATGTTGTGATAAGTGTGGCTAAAACTTCCAAATCCTCCATGAGTCATCAAAGAGAGTACTGTATTGTTCCTCATCCCTAAAACTTCCTTCTATTCTCCTTCAGGGTGATGATCTGCTTTTAGCAGTGTCTCCTTTTAAGATGAATGAAATAAACCACTTCCTTGTCCATACTTCATACTTTGGTGCACGTTCTATGTCTCGATGTTGGTTGAAACCCATTCAAAAACAACAGATCCAGACGTGAAGCTCGGGACATCTGAGTTGTTGGGATTTCTCATTATGAGAAGGTGAAGCTGTGGAACTGAAAATGTGATCATGATGTTATCAGGGGTTTGTTTTCTGCTGATGTTTTACCGGAGGTCATGGAGTCAATTTCAAAGAAATGTTGACGGAAACTTTGGTAAAGCTCAGCCCTCCTTGGTTACTGTTGCTTGGTTGAACAAATCTCTCTTTGGTGAATTCATAGAGCTTGTATCTGATGAAAAAATAGTGATGAAGTGGCGATATAACAACTGGCTCTCTGAGCACTACTTCTTGCTTTAAGAGTGGAGCAGTAATGAGTCCTAAAACTTAGAAGTAAATTACCATTTCAACACTTCTAGTTCCTCATCCCAAGGATTTTGAATGGGTTTGAGGTTTGATTTCACTTCATCAAGTCTGTTACCAAGTCAGAGCTTTAAAACTAGCATCATGAAACATCCCATTCTGAGAACCTGGCAAATACAAACCTATATTCCAATAAAGTTGGGGCATGGTATAAAATGTATCCCAAGGACAGGATGTTCAATCTTTAAACTATTGAATGTCATAGTTTTATAGCAAATGTTCACACTTTATGAATTTGATGCCTGCAATACTTAAAAATTTGGGACAGTGGCAAAGACTTTGAGGGTTGAGGAATGCCCAAAGACACCTGTTTGGAACATTCCACTGATGAAGAAGTAAATGAGAAACAGATGACTGTAACGATTAGGAAAAAAGGATACAGGATGTGGCGGGTCACCACTTTTGTCTCTTTTCCACTATCCCTACTCTACTCTACTCGCCTTGTGCTGCTTTTCCATTAGCACCAGTCACCTGCCCAACGGGGTGATAAGCACTGCGGTGATGTCATTTTAAGCGCGACACAACAATCTGCGGCTTTTTGTCACAAACCAAGTAAAAAAGGAAAGCAGGAGAAGGCTGCAGGTGGCAAGAAGAAATATCTCTTGAGAAGCACAGGAGAGTTTTGGAAGCTATACAACAGAATGAAGCCGAGGACGAGAGCAATCGAGTTGCAAAGAAAAGACGAATGAGGGTAAGCAAATGGTAGCTACCGCTAGCATGTTAGGTCGTCGCGCTCATGACTCATTGATGACGACATTGTCTGACCAATCAGTAGTTGGCAGTCGGTGACGTCATCTTTTAATATCGACTCAGCTTGCTTAGAACCAGAGCAGAGTAGGTACTAAAACTAGCTTGTTTTAGGAGGTACCAGGCTAGTGGAAACACGCTGCAAATGGAGTAGGGCCGAGTAGAGTAGGGCCAAGGCGTGCTACTGGAAAAGGGTCATTTGTGAATAATGCTGCGTTCCAGGCCACCCATACCTCGAAAATTTCCCAGTTGAAATCTCCGAGTTCCGACCCGAAAGCGTTCCAGGCAAATTACGTCTTCGGTTTGAGCGCAAGGAATTCTGGTATGTAAATTAACCAACATGGCCGGCATTATAAGATTTATGCTTTATCAACTAGCTCATTTGAGTGAAACAGAAGCGGGGAAACGGCCCATAAGGTAACATGAGCTTATACTTTACAGTGTTTGTCATTATTAAGAGGCTGCCATATTGTTTAGGCAGTGATGTGATGTCAAGTCGTAATTCGGAGTACATTGATCTGGTACAAGTTCGGAAGTTACGAGTTCAACTGCCGTTCCAGTACACTTTCACGAGTTACAGGTGGGAAAAACACAAGTTATGGGTTGCCTGGAACGCAGCATCAGTTTGTGAGCAAATAGCGACCAGTTTAAGAAAGGAATTTCATTACCTGCAGTCCATAGTATCATCAAAAGAATTAGAGAATCCGCAGAAATTCAGGAAAATAAGCGGCAAGGATGTGGCGCATACATCCACAATTTATGGCATTTGTTGAAGTTAGTTAAATGATCAGTAGCACCAAGCTACATCAGACCAAGATCCCCTGATGTGGAAACACTATCCATGAGTTAAATCTCAGTTTGGATATGTTATACTCCACCAGCACGTTTGACCCAGGAACCCTAGAAATGTGCTCTAACTGACATGTTAATAGTTTCTCAGCTTATACACATTTATGTGTGATGGCAGCCAGACACTTTTATCAAACAAGCTACAACAGAGAAAACATTTTGACCCACTACAGTTTCTTTTACTGTCTGGTTTTGTACTCATGTGGGGGCACAAATCGGCGAGACAGTAGTTATGCTTTCCATTGTAAAATGTTATTGTCTCATTTTGATATTTTTATGGGTAAAAAATGGGTATTTGGGTATGATAAAGCTGTGATCGGTGTCTTCAGGCATGTAGGGTCTTTGTGATAATGTGTTTTAAAGACCAGGATGTGTTTTTCAGTGTGGAAGAATGATTGTGATGTACTGAAGCCATGTATTTTATTGTTCCTGTTGTTATACATTTCATTTACTCCATTTAGTATGCATGTCCATTTTGCTCTTGGTTGTTCGATCTTTGCTGAGCACATCCTGAGCAGCATTTTTGGTCATGATTTGTAATTACAGAGGAGGCAGTGGGTCCTGAGGCAAGAACCACTGACCTCAATCACCACTATGACACAGCATTTCTATCAACGTACCTTCTGATGAACTGTTTCTGACTGCAGATGTTCTTGTAGTCGTTTGAGCTCCCTGTAATGTCTGGTATGTTCATGACAAAGTTCACAAAGGTCTCTCCCTTCTGGCGAAGAAAGTTCAGGAGGTCACCAAGGCTGCAGTACTCTGTGATCACAAGCACCGGACCTGATGAGGAAACACGGCATGTCACAACCTTTTCATGGGAGGAAACATTTCTGACATGCAAATTATCAACACAGATTAAGGCGGGGAGGCCTGATACATTTTTAGGCTACATAAATAAATCCAAAATGAGATGAAGGGCTTGGCATTGTTATTCACATTGGTTTAATATTGCATGAATGTTACAGTGAAATAATATCATGCAGTTTTTTTTTCATTTCATCTGGTCATAGGTAAGTCAATGTTCCATCATTGACTGAAAGAAAGATGACAAGTCTAATTCTTGGTAAAACCGTTAGTTACAGTAACTACTGATAAAAGCAATATGATAGCGGACCACGAGATGATCTATTTAAAATGTTATTTTAAAAGAACATAAATAACTTACAACAGCATATTAGGAACACCCTTAAACCGAACCAATGTAACAGGGCCAATGCTTTCAAGACAATACAATTTTACCAATATTATTATGTAGTCAAAGTCATACATTTATCAATGAGGACATTTCCTAAATCTTAGAGGTCCCATGATCTGGAAAATGCACATTTTTTTTTACCTTTAAGGTGGTGGAGTAAACTTGAGGAGCAGAAGAAAACAACACCTTTTTACTAAAATATCAGTTCACAGAGAAATGCTCCGTACCTCTTTTAAGAAAATGCTCCTTTAAATGCTCCATTTTTTACTTCCTAGGGTTTATGATCTCATAGCTATACAGCCCCCACCTACATGTACATGTTCTGCTTCTCAGAGAAAGATATAATGACTGTGTCGAAGGTCTATGTCTGTAAAGTTGGGCATCCACTGGACGACTTTTTTGATCGCGGCGTTCAGCTGCTGCTCTTACTGTATGAGTGAATCGCAGGGGTTAACAGTTCACAGTTCACGATTCTTCTTCTCACACTATACAACCCCATTCCCGGATGCAATCTGACTGCTCACACTGTTCGTCCATGTACGACACGCATGGATGTATTATAAGAACTTATAATATAATAAAGTCCTATAATGCATCCATGATGCCATGGAATGCATGAATTGCAACGTTAAAGTAGTAGAGGAAGAAGTATGAAGTGGTCGGATGCTCACAGATGCGAATGACTAACAAACAAAAACACATTGCCCGAATAGGTCCCGCTGTGCCTGCCACAGCTCAACAAGTCGACCCTCCAGTGCTTGGGTCCAGGTCCGCTGTGATGCCATCCTGCTCCGCCTTGTGCATTTGTTTTCTCTTCCGTATCTACGTATGCGCATGTGTAGTGTGACATAGCCTCACGAGGGGTGACCAGGATTACAAACAGGTTTGATTTTCATCTGATTGATAGGGAGGTGGTCATGAGGTGTTAATCGCTTCTCGTTACCTCGTGTATACTACACGATGTGAGCCAAAACTCTGCCCGATCCCCCCAAAATAGTCGCACGGGTGAAAAATTGTGTCAAAAAGGGCCAAAAATCGCACAGTGGATGCCCGGCTTAACCCTCATCTCTCTTTAATCAAATCCTTGCTTAACAGACACCTAAGACATTATGAAAAGGTCAAACTCACCAGGACATGGGACATCTATAATTGAGTTTTTAAACTTTTAACACTTGTCCTGAATCTTCTCAGCATGCTGTGGTTCTTGATGGCCATAAATCACCTCATCAAAGTCTGTATGGTAATGATAATGTGATAATTCTGGGCTATCACAGCCACAGGTGGGCTTTACACGAGTACTACTTTGTAAGACTCCGGTAAAATGAACTATGGATCTGGTGATATTGACACATGGAGACACGTATTTGACTCTGCATCTTTTTTGAAAACGGGTCTGCAGGTGGATATCTGGGTATTTATCTTCATGCCGTAGCTGGTATAAACAGACAAGTCCAGTGACCATAGCACCCTTCCTCTTCCCTGCCCCCCAACCCACATTGTCGCACACACCAACAACAACAATGGCGGCAGCCGGGCTGATTCTGATCTTGTTCTAGCAGCTACAAATATTGCTACGACTTTTATACCAACATTTGCTCACAGAACACCAACAACACCAGCTACGGCAACAACAGCAACAAGTGCTCACGCAGAGATAAAGCATGTTACGCACGCATGAGCATTTGTTGACGTGGAATCCACCTCCACAGCATTTTGCATGGATTTTGCGTTGTCATGTAAATGCACAAGCCTATGTAAAATACGATGATGTTTTGATACTGACGCCAAGACAATACGGTGCCGTCCTCATGTGAGGAGGGCCACAGTCTGGGCCTGTCACTCTGCAGCCTCCACCTAATCATCCCAACTCCATTCACCTGCGCTCCTGATCACACCTGCTGCTCATCCTCTGCAATCAACCCTGCCTACTTAAACCTCAGCTCCACTATCACCAGTTGTCAGATCGTCTCACTCTCATGCCGTGCAATCCGGACTGATCACCCGTTGCCAACCTGCTTTGTTCCCGATTCTGCCCTTCTTGTCTGATCCTCAGCTTGACCACAAGGTATCGACCAGTTTCTGTCCTGTACTTACCCGCTCACCTGATCCCTGGTTGCTGACCTCGCCTTCTGTTCCTGATACCGAGTACCTGCCTGTGAGTCCGGATCTGTGGTGGCTGTCTGATCTCCAGCATACAACCCTGTTTTCTGTTCCTGACGCCGAGTACCTGTCCGTAAGTACTGGTCTGTGGTGACTGTCTGATCTACGGCTACAACCCCGCTTCCTGCTGCTGACGAACAAGTTAGTCTGAGTTGGCTTCTCCTTAAGACCCTGAGCGACAGTTGAAGTGTGTGTCTGCAGCTGAATGGACAGCGTCATCAGCTCAGATCCTGAGGTCCTGGGTTCAATCCCCACTCCTGACACAACTACTCCTGAGCCTTTCAACAGAAGCTGTTATTTGTGAACTCTACTTGCTGTCTCCCATCTTTGTCCTTCCTGCCTAAGTGACACTGAGCCCCAAGTTCAAGTCTTTCCTTGCCACTTCATCAAAGATAAAAGGGGAATTTGACTGGGATAACGTTTCTCACCAGGACACATGAGGTGAAATGACTCATTTTTAGGAATGATTGGTCCCAACACTACAGATAATCGAAAAAACTGTTTCTCCTGCTTGAGGGTGTTCCTAAAATGATAAAACAAAAGATGTGGGTATAAGAGCCAGACAAACTCGTGAGTCTTAGTTGAGCCCATGTTCCTCAGGGGCTTCAATCAAAACCCTATGACTGTTGGGTTGGCTGTCATCATGCGTCACTGTTTTGGCTGGACTGTAGCAAAAGATACCAAAATTGAGCAGTCTTATTTCGTTAAAACTTCTTATCATAACAGATTACCTATAATTTAGATTGTTATGAAGGAAAAAATAACTAATGCAGGGTTTACTCTGGAGAAAAATAAAAAGCATCATGTAGTACATGGAGAGCACAAACCTCCACCAAGGTAGCTCGCATATTGCTGTCATATCTATAAGCAATAGTTCCAAGACAAAGTTACAATCATAATATGATTCATTGACTCTGAAAACCCACACCTAGCACTCAGAGTCGTACTGAAATCAGTAATAATGAGACAGTTATTGAGTAAAAATGATTGGTCACTAATGGCGGTTATCTAAATCACCACCAAAATCTAATGGTCATTTTAAAGTTGGGCCGTTACCAACATCTCTTTAAAATTTCAGCAAAATTTGTCCTGTAGCTTTTGCGTAATCTTGGTAACAAATAAACATGCAAACACACACTGGAAAAACCTCCTAGGTAGAGATAAGTTAGAACATTTATCATCCTTTAAAAGTAAAAACGCAGCTTTGTGGCAGTTTTCCCAGACCATCAAACACCATGGCCCATAAATCAAATGAACTCAAGTACAAAAGAGAACAAAGTCTGCTGTCTGACCTCCATAGGTGCATGCTCCCAGCAGGTTAACGATGTTCTTGTGGTGCCCCAGGTGACTGAGGATCTTCAGCTCGGACATCAGAGCCTCCCTCTCGTCTGAATGAGCACTGGCTGCAGAAGCACATTGCACATTGTCATAAAGTTATCACTTTGTCTGATCATGTGAAACACTGCCCCTAGATGCCACCTTAGGACAGATTTAAAAATCAGAATCAGATCATTTTCAGAAATTGTGGAACGTATTTGCATTGGCTGATCATTCTGATTTGTCTGGCCCAACAAGGGTCTCTTTGTTAACTCTCACCTTTTAACATTTTCACTGCTACACGCATCACGTTATCCTCCTTTCCAAGACCGTAGGCTGTGGCCTCGACGACTTTACCGAAAGCTCCAGCCCCGAGGATCTTTCCTGCTTGGTCAACAAAAAACAGAGAGCATAAGACAATCTGTTTTCCACAATTAAGTTATTTTTTCTTTAATCTTTTTAAGCTGGTATCACTTTTTTTTTTTTTTTTTTTAAACTTTATTTTTTCCTTTTAATAAAGACAAAAACAAAAACTCAAGAACAGAAATACAAGTAATGCAATGCAAGGGGGACAGACACTACTCTGTCACATAAAGATGCCACTTTGACCATCTTGCGGTGTAAAGTTCTGTTTTAATTCGTAGCTTGTAGGTCATTTGTTCCATTGATCGGATTTCTTCCACAATGTCCAGCCAGTGATTCAGTCCAGGTGGCTCAGAACTCAGCCAGGCTCTTGTAATGGCCTTCTTAGCCGCAAGAGATAAGATCTTAAACAGGTATTTATCTTCTTTACATATCACATTGTCTGGTATCAGTCCTAGATATATAAACCGGGGATCATTAGGGATACTATATCCAAAAATTTCACCCATAACTCTCAAAACTACATCCCAAAATATCTGTATTTTCAAACATGACCAAAATATATGAGAGTGGTTGGCATTCAGTTGCCCACATTGTCTCCAACAGTATTGTTGTTGACCTAATTGTTTATTTTTAATTTTTGGTGTGATAAAAAAACGTGTTAAATTTTTCCATCCAAACTCCCTCCATCTTTTAGAGCTAGTTGATGTATGTTGGGTCTTGAGCATGGACTGCCAATCACTCTCAGACAACTCAATGTTAAATTCCTTTTCCCATTTCATTTTTATATACATTGTGTTTCTTCCCTGTTGCTTTAATAACCCTCTGTATAGTTTAGAGACTATTCTTAGAGGAGTTTGCTTATATGCACCTGTTAACACCTCAATCACATCATTCCCTTCCACTGAGATGTCCTTCTTAATTTCTGTCTCATAAAAGTGTCTTAGTTGAAGGTATCTGTATAAATCTCTATTTTCTAATCCAAACTCATCTTTTAACTGGCTAAATGATTTAAAATTTTGCTTATCTACAAATGTACATATGGCTGTCATTCCTTTGTCTCTCCACTTTTCAAAGGTGTTATCTAACGCTCCTGGTCTGAACTTGGAGGTGTGAGATGGCCATACCAGCAGCTTACTATCTCCTCTTAGGTTATATTTTTTAACCACATCATACCATGTTTTAAATGTTTCTCTCATAATTGAGTTTTCACACTGAAAGTCCATCTGTTCTTTTCTACTTAATCTAGACTGTGGAGGGGCCTGATCCAGGTCCATCTCAATGACCTTCCATCTGGCTTGATAACTCGGAGAGCACCAATATACTATATATCTTAACTGCGCTGCATAGTAATACTCCCTAAGGCTGGGCAACGCCAGTCCACCATTTTCTTTATTTATCTGGAGGGTCTTGAATCTTATCCTCGGCCTGGTCCCCGCCCAGATGAACCTGGATATTAGCTTGTCCCATGCTATGAATTGTGAGTCTGGTACTTTAACTGGAAGCGAGAGGAAAAGATATAGCAACCGAGGCAAGAGATTCATTTTAACCACCTCTATTCTTGAACTAAAATCCATTGTTTGTGTTGACCATTTTGCCACGTCTCTTTGAATATTATCGTTTAGTAGTTTGTAGTTTATCTCATACGTGCTTTTAAGTTCCTGAGTTATTATCACTCCTAAGTATTTTACTGACTTAGCATTCCAGTTAAAATTATATCTCCTCCTAATTTCTTTATTTGGCTTGTAGTTAAACGTTAAAACCTGAGTTTTAGACATATTTAATTTGTAGCCTGACATAGTTCCAAAATCTTCCATTACTTTTACTAATTTAGGAAATGTTGAGTTTGGGTCTTGAAGAAAGGTAATTATATCGTCAGCAAATAGGCCTATTTTGTGCTCATCTCCTGCTATCGTGATTCCTGTCAACTCTTCCTCCTGTCTAATTATTTGAGCAAGTGGCTCTATGAATATTGCAAAGAGGGCAGGGCTAGCACAACAGCCTTGTCGGGTCCCTCTGTACAATTTGAAGGGGTCTGTCAGGTGTCCATTAATTTTAACTCTGGCTGAGGGGTCTGTATACAGTGCCTTTATGCATTTAATGAATTTATCGTTGAATCCCATCCTCTTTAATACTTTATACAAGAAATCCCAGTTGACCCTGTCAAACGCTTTTTCAGCGTCTAAGCTGATCAAGGCAGCGCTTGTATGGTGTTTGTTAATGTGATCTATGATATGAAGAGTGCGCCTGATATTATCCTGTGTTTGGCGACCCTTTACAAACCCCGTCTGATCTTCATGTATCAGGTCAGGTAGGAAAAGTTCCAATCTTTTAGTGATAATGGATGTGAACAACTTATAGTCTACGTTCAAAATAGAGATTGGGCGGTATGACTCACAATAGTCTTTATTTTTCCCCTCTTTGGGGATAACAGATATCACAGCATCCTTCCAGGATGGAGGGGCTACAGCCTTCTCAAGTGTCCAATTAAATGATTCCAATAATACTGGAGTTAGGACTTCTTTAAACTTTTTGTACCATTCATTTGGATATCCGTCGCTCCCAGGACTCTTATTTGTCGCCAGTCTACCTATGGCTTTGTCCAATTCCTCTTTTGTGATAGGGGCAGTCAAATATCTATTTTGCTCTAAGCCTATTGAGGGGAGATCCAGTGAGATCAGGAATTGTTCAATTCTCTCTTCATCAGAGTTCTCAGGCTGTGAATATAAAGTCTCATAGTAGTTTTTAAAGATTCTATGAATTGCTTCTGGTTCATATGTCAATATATTTGATAGAGGGTCCCTAATCTTATGAATTGAATTTTTTATTTGTTGTGTTCGAAGACGCCTCGCTAATATTCGTGTTGCCCTCGGGCCTGATTCATAGAAGGTTTGCTTCATGAATCTCATTTTAACCTCTATTTCATCTTTGATTAAGTTTTCAATTTGTTTCCTTGTGTCTTTAATTTGTTTTTCTATGATGTCTTTATTGTCGTTTTTAGGTAGTTGTTTCTCTAGCTTTTCTAATTCCTTCTCTAATTGATCATATTTTAATCTCCTGACTTTCCTCAAATGAACTGTTCTTGATATCAACTTCCCTCTCATAACTGCTTTGACCGTGTCCCAGATTATAGTTGGGTCAGTCTGGTCATCCTTATTATCATGTATACACTCAATAATTTCCTTTTTAATTTCTTCCACTATAGTTTTATTATTTAATATACTGATATTCAGCCTCCATAACGTATTTCTTGGCTTGCTGTTTAAATGTATATTCAGATAAACAATGCTATGATCAGATATATCTGCTGTTCCAATTGTACACTCATGTACTCTGTGTCTGTCTGTATTATTCATCAGGAAAAAGTCCAGCCTAGAGTGTACTTTGTGGGTAGCTGAGTAGTGAGTAAATTCCTTATCCGTTGGATGGATACTTCTCCAAACATCTATCAGGCCTGCCTCTCTTATTAAATTATTGAGATCTTTTGATTTTGAGGATCCATGTCTGCTCCTGCTTGTTGTATCTAACTGGTGGTTTAAAATTGTATTCCAGTCTCCTGAACAGACAAGGATTCCCTCACTCTCAGATACAATCAGTTCAAATACTCTCTTAAAAAAGGATCTGCTACTCTCTGGAGGAGCATAGACGTTAGCAAGCTGGTATCACTTTTAACATTTCAGTGTTAAAGAATCACAAATGAAACCTCATGAGTGCTCAGAATCCTTTTTTTCAACTAGAAGTATCGGGGAACATCTGTTTTGAAGGCAAGTCATCTGTTTCATTAAAGTTGCTAACTAATTTTTAAACTTATAAATAAATAAATTCAGAGTTAAAAAATAAGAAAAACGGACTGCAAAGCCGTTTCCCTTCTTCTTGTTGGTATGTAGCTGCATGCAGATGAAAGGCAAACACAGCTGTGTCAGTGCAACTGTACATTTAGCTGTCAGCTAAATACCTGACAGAGAAGACAGAATTACACCATAAAAATGACCTAATTTAAGGATGTTTTTTTGAGAAAGTTTTTGAGAAAATCTTCGTTAAATGAGAACTGAAAAGCTTGTGTTTCATTAGACACAGTATTGAGGCCCTTGCACAACAGGTGTGGTTCTTTTTTTTGCAATAATGAATTTATTTATTAACAGATGCACGCTTACACGTCAATAATGCTAGGCTGCCAATTTTCTGTTTTGGGTCCAGCAAGCCGACATGTGACCAGTGGGAGATCTCGTTGGCACGGACTCCACAGTCAGTCAAAACTTTCAACATGATAGGTAACTTAATCATGTGTTTGCATCACAGTCGCCTATTTCATTCAAACCAAAGTCCTCAAAATGATAAGGACTATTAACTGAACCCCTTAAAGCCTGCTGCATCATATTTGATACAGACTTTGAGAAATCTTTACCTAATCAATATAATCAATAAATGACTAGAAAAGCATCTGAATACAATCAGATAAATGATAAAAATGTCCTCAAATAGATTTCAAGCTTTCAAAAACACCTAATGTATCAAATGAGATGCAAAAAAAGATATGATAAATTTCATGGAAATATGTATTTGTTGATTTCAGTAGAAAGTGAAATAAACATTTCAGCTCCAAAAGTAAAAATGCTCTGGTTATAATTTATGTTTTCTGTCTTTAAAGGGTTAAAGATTATGAATGGAAGAAGACAGATCCATTTCGTTGATACTGGACTTCAGTCTAGATCAGGGGCACACATATGCAGTGCAGCCAGGCCGTCCCTGAGCTCTTCTAGCTGTTACAGTCCTGCTCAGTATTAATGGCACCCCTTCATTATTTTCATTGCTTTAACAATATTTTCAGAAATAAATTGAAATGTACCAAATTTATGTCATCAGGATCTTTTAATTGAAGGTCCAAAATATTTTTTTTTACATGTTACATATTGTAATTTCAAAGAGAGAACTGAAAAAAAGCATGTGCAGCAATAATGGCACCCCTCTTCAGTATTTTGTTGCACACCCTTTGGCACTGATGACAGCCTCCAAAAGCTTGTTGCACTTCTCAGCTGGTATTTTCTCCCACTCTTCCTATGGAAATTGTTCAAGCTCTTGAACATTTGCAGGTTTCTTTTCCCCAATGGCAGATTCAGCAATACCAAAGATTTTCAATCAGATTGAGATCAGGACTCATTGCTGGCCATTTTAAAACAGGCCATTTTTTCCTTTTCAACCATTCCTGTGTGCTTTTGGATGTGTGCTTTGGGTCTTTGTCTTGCTGGAGGGCCCTCGATCTTCGACTCAAACCAAGTGTTCTTACACTGGGTAGGACATTTCACTTTAAAATTTGTTGATAATTCTCTGATTTCATGATTCCTGTGATACGGTCAAGGCCTCCAGTACTCGATGCAGCAAAGCAGCCCCAAACCATTATGGAACCTCCACCATGCTTAATTGTTGGTAGGGTGTTCTTTTCCTTGTAGGATTCAAGTGGTTGCAATTAAAACTGCCTATTCTAAATAGGACTGCATGATCATAGCAGCTAATGAAGTATAATTTACAAAACTTAATATGTGAACATTACTTCTGCCAAGTTTGAGTCTGATAAAGTGATGCAGAGCAAAGTTAGAGAGGGTTGTAAAGAAACTGTACTGTCACATTGTGTACGGAAACTTCATGTGTGATAATAATGATGAGTAGGACTGTAGATGAACTGGTGGCTCTGAATTGTCTTGAAGTGTGAATTTGAGCTTGAAAGGTTGTTTATCTTAGTGTGTCAGCTCTGTGATTGAGTGGTTTTAAAGGCTGTGCCATCCCTAAAGCTACCGATGAATTCCCCAAAACAACTTTGAGTGAAACTGTTTTATCAGACATGACCTTGTGTGTCAATTGTTTTACAGAAATCCACTTGTGGTAAGATATCTAACCAGAAATACAAGGCAACTGGAGCCAAACAAAGTGCTGGAAAACATGACAGCCCAAGACAGAACAAGCCAAATTGTCCCAGTTGCCCCATGTAGCTTGCAGCAGTGTGTGTGATGGGGACTGATGTCAGTTTTGAAGGCCAAGATATACTACCAATTCTACAAAATTCAACCGTGGAACTAATATTTAAAAGGCCACATTATTTTTATCTTTTCACATTATTCTAAACCCCAGGCCCCATGATGTATGTCAGACTCCAGATAATGGATGTAGGGACAGGCTGCAGCCCTCAGGGTGGGCTTTTTCTCTGATTCTATTTTTGTGACTTATTCCACTGCCCTTTCATTATAAATAAAAGCATGGGCAGGAAAGTTATTTGAGCAGTAAAATGTAATCAAAGACCCCTAATGTGGCATGCTTTAATCAATCTATCAAATACCTTCCCTCTGGCAACAGTTTCAGGCATTAATAATCGCAAACAAAGATGGTCAGTCTTGTTGATCATGACCCAGTCTGCCCAATACTTAAATAAGCATTCATGTTTTATATAAGTGTTTCATAACTGGCTCAAAACTCCTCGCTAATACATCTGGATCATTTTAATCAATGTAGGATAAAGTGATGCCAACCTAGCTTCAGCTTGTCTCTTGGGAACTCCCACTTCTCATTGTACGGCAGCTGGGTAGGGTCAATAAAGGTGTAGTTGTTTCCATCTCTTGCTTCGATGATCTTCCAGCGGATCTCATACCTGGGTTTCTGAGGGTTAAAGTTAAAACAACACCAGTGATGCAATGATAGAGGAAGTGTTTGAAGCTCATTTTGGGGGTCACCGTGTAAATAAACTTCACCTGCTTGTATTTGTAGAAAAGGAAAACCAGCAGCACAAGCAGGATGGCCAGAATCCCGGCTGCTCCCGTCAAGGTTGACGTGAAGAGCTTGTCTGCAGAATCAGAGAGAGATCTGTATTAAATTGAGTATGTATGATATGAGTCACAAGTTCCTGACAGGCTGAAGTTTTCCAGTATCTGTCCTGGAAGTTGTCTGATGCATTCTGATTTATAAGAAATGTTTTTGAGTTTCTCGTACAACCACAAATCTCTCTATCAGCTCACAGCCCACGCTACATTTGTGTGTTTGATTACTGGCCGATACACCATCCAAGTAGACCTTTTTGTAATTTATTAACCTTGTTTTAGTATGAACATGTTTTATAGCACTCTTAGGCACACAAACTACACTACCCACAATCCAACAGTGCAATGGTGATTGGTGCTGCTTCTCCCACATTTATTAACATTTTAATCATTTTAAAGGTTTGAAAAGAAAATTAATCATGAATGGACCTATTGATGCCCTTCATGCAGACCTGAACACCTTAAATCCTTATTTTTAACCCATCGTCACCAATCTCGGTGTGAAAGTTAGCAGGGATTATAAACAAAATAAACAGATAAACATTGTCTAGCTTCATCACCTAAGGCTTTTATCCAAGATGTAATTATTTTTGTATTTTAATGACATTAAGCCAGTGATTTCTGCTGTTGTCTCTTCACTTTTGGAAGACTGTAATGCTCTCGATGTCGATGTAAATCAGGCATCCATTGCACATCTACAGTTGGTACTCAAACAGGAGTCTATCACCCCATCCTGGCCTCTCTCCATTGGCTTCCCGTTCATCTTAGAATTCATTTTTAAGATTTTGTTGTTTGTTTTTAAGTCTTTAAATGGATTAGCACCTTGTTACAGCTTGGCTCTTTTAAAGGTCTACACCCCGTTGAGATCTTTACAGAGGTCTATGGAGTCTCTTCTCCTGTGGGCCTTAAACTATGGAATAACCTTCCTCTTGAAATCAGAATGTACCCCACCTTACCTGTTTTTAAATCTCGTCTTAAAACTTTACTTATTGGCTTTTAATTCAGCGTCAGAGTTGTGTAGTCTTGGTTTTTATGTGTTTCTTATTTTCTAAAGCTTGGCTTTTAATTCGTATTACAGCATAAAAAATGTATTTTTAGGGGTGCTGGTTTGGCGGAGTGGTTAGCACCACATGTACTTGCTTCTGCCGGTCCAGGTTCTGTGACCAGTTTGCAGAGTGTCTTCCCCTACTCTCTCACCCCCTTTCACAAGCCTATCCACTGTCTCTCTCCTATCAACAAAGGCACAAAATGCCCAAAAAATACATTTAAAAAAAATGTATTTTTACAGCTTTTCTTGTGTTAATTTTTTTTAAATGCATTTTATTTCCTTATTATCTTGATTTAGTTAGTTCTGTTTATGTTTTTCCAGTATCATACTATTTGTTTTCAAATTGTAGTTTTATTATTTATTGTCATGTTATTCTGTTCTTGCTTGGTACTTGCCGTGTAGTGCTTTGCTTGTGTTTTAAAATGTGCTATTGGAATAAACTGGATTGCACTTCTCAGGCAGCTACTGGGGCTTTCCACAGAAAGAGGTAGAAGAAATCAAAAAGCTGATGTTGTCTTGTGCATAAAAGTACAAAAAAGTAAAAGCAAAAAACAAAAAAAAAGTACTTGCACTCCCAGGGGCTCTCACTTAAATGAGTTTAGCTTCTGAAAGTGCTCATCAGTTTCGCTCCTCTTTTACTAATCAAGAAAAATCAAGAAAGGGCAGGACTTCTGCTGTCCACTGTTAATAAAAATGGCGGAAGTGAACATGAGCCGCCTCGTATTCAAAGGATTTCCTAGTCTTCAGCTTCTGTCATTGGTATGACCTGATATCTTGACTTTGTGTTCATGTTTTCTGGGTGATTTTTCAGCTAATTTAGAAAAATACACCTCACACGGAGTGATTTTCCTTTTTTTATAGTGTGTGTGACGGGCAACAAGATTATCAATATGTCACACAACAAACTAACAAACTCACTTACCAAGCAGCCTCAAAACTTATTTACTTATTATTCGGGAGTAAGAGGAGCAATTTCATGCTGAGAATCAAATTCAACAACATTTAGCCTCATTTAAAAATACATAACAGAAAAGTGATTTTGTTATTCACAAGTCGATGATTCATTCGAATGTTGATCTCAGCCTGATCATCCCCAGGGACTGATTTCTCATTTTGCTTTTTATGGTCTTTAAGCTGATGAACATTATCTGAGACAGATGTCATCACTGCAGCACAACAGAACGATGGGCGTTTATAACAAACACACAGAAATCATCCGACCATGACAACAATAATTTCACATATCAGACATTAGATCTGGTTTGAGCTCCATACATGTGACTGCTGCTCAAAAACAAATCCAGCCATCTGAGGTCAGCCAATGAGAACAAAAATAAATGATCGGACTCTGACCAGAAACCTCCATGGCAAAGGTGTCGCTCCCCACGCCAACCAGGTTAAAGGCCACACACTCCACGGTCATCCTGCGGCTCGATGGCCCCACGGTGAGGACGCTCTCCACCTCCACGGCGCCGCGCTCCTCCCTTTGGACCTCCACGGTGGGGGCCTGGAGCGGGGTGGCTAGCTGCAGGCCTGATGTGTTCTCATTGCACCTTCGTCAGAGAACACCCACAAAAATGAAGAACACTGATTACTTTATGAAAAGGTTACAAAGAACTCCATTTGTTCTAATGAGAACATTTGGAGTTATTAAAATATCATAAGACTTTCAGACACCTACGTGGGCCGTATTCCAAAGCACTGGTACCAGATGATCCGGGGAGCAGGATAACCGAAGGAGGTGCAGGTGAGCGTGGTGATGTTCTCCCATCGGACGACGGCGACAGGCTTCTCTGTCGAAGGAGAGAGAATCAGGAAAGATTACAGAGATGATTAGACGTGAAGGATGCTTAAACTTCAACACACAAAAGGGACTTCTCACATAATAATTTACAAACTCCAATTTGAATGAAGTTGGGACGAGTAAAATGTAAGTAAAAACAGACTATAAACTGACAAACTTTGTTGTGTTGATGCAAATATTCCCTCCTTTGAATTTGCTGCTTGTAACATATTACATAAAAAGCTGGGCCAGGGGCATGTTTGCCTCTGTGTTCATCACCTGTTGAAGCTTTATGGGTGGAATTCTTTCATTGTCTTGCTTGTTGTACAACCTCAGTTGCTCAGCAATCTGGGGTCTCCATTGTTTTATATTGTGTTTCACAATGCTTCACACATTTTGAATAGTAGGCAGGTCTGGACAGCAGCAGATTAGTGTAGTACCTGCATTCTTTCACTAATGGCCCTTTTCCATTAGCCCTACTCTACTCTACTCTACCCGGCTCTACTCTACTCACCTTGTGCTGCTTTTCCATTAGCCCTAGTCGCCTGCCCAACGGGGTGCACAACACAACAATCTGTGGCTTTTTGTCACATACTGAATAAAAAAGGAAAGCAGAAGAATGCTGCAGGTGGCAAGAAGAAATACCCTCTGAGAAGCACCTGAGAGTTTGGAAGTTATATAACAGAATGAAGCCGAGGACGAGAGCAATCGAGCTGCAAAGAAAAGACATATAAGGGTAAGCTAATGGTAGCTACCGCTAGCATGCTAGGTCGTCGCGCTCATGACTCATTGATGACAACATCGTCAGTAGCCAGCAGTCGGTGAGGTCATCTTTTAGTATCGACTCAGCTGGCTTGGAAGCAGAGCGGAGTAGGTACTAAAACTAGCTTGTTTTAGGAGGTACCAGGCTAGTGGAAACACGCTGCAAATGAGTAGGGCCGAGTAGCGTAGGGCCAAGGCGTGCTAGTGGAAAAGGGCCATAAGACACAGCGCTGTTGAAACACACTTGCTTGTCCTTGTCTTGCTGAAATAAGCAGGGACGTCCCTGAAAAGATTTCACTTGGATGGCAGCATACTGTATGTCGCTGTAAAACACCATTAATGGGGCCTTCACTGATGAGTTAGTTACCCATGCCATGGGCACTAACACATTCCTATACCATCACAGGTGCTGGCTTTGACTTTTGCTCTGACAATAGTCTGGATGGTCCTTTTCCTCTTTAACCTGGAGGACACCACGTCCACGGTGACCAAAAACAGTCTGAAATGTGGACTCAGACCAGAACAGACTTTTCCACTTTGCCTCAGTCCATCTCAGATGAGCTAAAGCCCAGAGAAGCCGGTGGTGTTTCTGAGTGTTGTTGATATTTGTCCTTGGCTTTGCATATTAGAGTTTGACCTTGACCTTGTAGATGTAGAGATGAACTGTGTTAACTGACAATGGTTTTCTGAAGTGTTACTGAGCCCACATGCTGAGATCATTTACAGAATGATGCTGGTTTTTAATGTACTGCAGCCTGAAGAATCAGAGGTCAAAGGCATTCAGTGATGTTTTTTATCCTTTACTTTTGTGCAGAGATTTCTCTTGAATCTCTTGATGATGTTACAGACTGTAGATCATGAAATGTTCTGGACTTTTGGACTATTTTCTCACAAAGAGTGTTTAGGGGAATGCTCCTTTTTTTTCCCGATCATGGCACTCACCTGTTTCCATTTAACCTGTTCACCTGTGTAATGTCTCAAACAGGTACTTTGGAAGCATTCTTAAATCTAACAGTCCGTTGTTGCCCTTGTTTCAGCTTTTTTGGAACATGCTGCAGGCGTCAAATTCAGAATGAGTGAATATGTGTAATAAAATAATGAAGTCTGAACATTAAATTGCTTGTCTTTGTAGTGTTCTGAATTGAATTTAGGATTTGGAAGGATTGTATCCAGTTTCCAATTATCTAGTAAGCAACGTCCCGATTTCACCAGAAAATGAGCGTGACATGTGCTACTGTCTGCTGCCATAATCCATTTGTTTTTATTTATCAGTCAACCACATGCTTCATGCTATAATGTGGGTCATATTGTTTTTTCTTTTTAGAACTTGATGCTTTCCAATTAAGGATGGACTCGAAGGCAGAAGTGTGAACACACAGGCCCTCGAGGATAAATCAAGAGAAGGATAAATGTTTTTATTTAGGCCGTCAGCACTTTCAACTAAAGCTGAAACTCACATGTCACAACCAAACCAAATAGAAACAAGGATCCTTGGGCTCTTACTCCATCACATGCTCTCGTTTGCTTTTGGACACATCATATCATTTCCAACATCACCTTCATTATTCAGCTGTTTTTCGCAGAAGTCACTTACGGTACATGTTGACCTGAAACGTGATGGATGCATTGGCCAGGTTACTTCTGGCATAGAAGGTGTACTGGCCCTGCTCCTGTGCGTTCATCCTCTTCAGCTGTAGGGTTGCATGGTATCTGTAAAAAAAAAACAAAATACAAAAACATGAGAAAAAGAGGAATGTCTGCAGATGCTGAAGTGACTAATTTTGTGGTTTGTTCTCAGACAACTCCAAACTATAACGGTCGAATGTGACAATAAGTCAAAAAGGAGAACAACACTCTACAGCCTGGGAGGAGTTTTGCTACTCAAGAAGTGACCCCAGTGTCAAATACAGCATAAATGCACTGAAAGCATTTTTTAAGCTATATAACTTCCTCTTTCCCACAGCGCACGTGATGTTTTTTTTCTCCATTTCACACAGTAAACATGTAGTATTCCTGAAGAATCCTCTGCCTGCTCCTGTTTTGTACCTGTTATTGTATCTGATGAGTTGGTGCTCCTGCGTGGATGTGGGCGTGTGCCACCTGTGCTCTGTGATTTGAGGGTACGCCTCGATGAGCACGATGAGCTCCAGATCTTCCCCCTCGTTCACCTCCACTGTGAGACCCTGTTTGGCTAGTTTGGGGGACAGCTGTGGCTGCAGACGGATGTACGGTTTATCTGAGGAGAAGGAGACAGCTTGTGTTGAGAAATAGCTGAAACGTAAGTGAGTGGGTTTTTCCAACACAGCACCCTGCAGGGGGGTTTCCGGCCATCTTAGAGCTGCACACAGAGATAGAGCAAACTGTGAGCCTAAATCCATCACTTCGACTTTCTAATATAGAGAGTGAGTTTAGCAAAGCAACCAGGAGGGCCACATCATTAGGCCTTTTATGTTGAAGGGCCACATAGTAAAATTTGTAGAATACTTTCATTTTAACAATTACAGTGACCTTGTAACTTAACAATAGTAAAAAAAAAAAAAAAGTTAAACCTCAATAGATTGTTTTTCAGCAAATATTTAAAGGTGCTTTGAGGAGAATCTATTACCGGCAACATAAGGACTCTGCTACCCATGAGCATGCGCGGCGACTGTCGTAATGCTGCGTTCCAGTAACCTCTGAACTGGGAGTGACATCATCTCTGACTTATCGGCGTTCCAGTTGAAGTTGGAAAAAAACATGCCGATCTACCAGGCTATTGTTAGCTGTTGTTAGCACGCCCTGCGTTGTTGTTCACAAATATCACATGAAGAATGTGATTATCACTATGGCAGCATTTTTGTAAATATAAGTCTAACAATACTATGTATACAGCTGATCTAGAGCAACACACCCCAGTCAGAAGTGCAAATAAATTGATTATTACAGGAGCTAAATAACTGTTCACACTGGGGGCATCCATTTTCGATTGTCAACTCGAGGGTGGTGAGGTTTCATCGAGTTCCCAGTAGGAAATTCCAACTTCGGGGATGTTCCAGTTGCAGTTTCCTACTTGGAACCCGGAAATTCCTACTTCTGACTACAACTGGAACGCACCAAAAGACGTGACCCAAGCCAAAGCGTGTGTTTGTTGTGATGCTAATGAATGCAGCTCGGACCTTCCTCAGAACTCTCCATTGCTTTACAACTTTTTTTTTCAACAACTTACAGGATGCAAAGCGACAAGGTAATGTATCTCTTTCTAGCTACGCAGCGGTAGTTTTTGATGTCTGACAACAAGCAATTTTTTGAAAAATTATTGTAGTTTTGTAGCCGGCTGTCCGACCCGACCATTTAGCTAAGGAATAGCATTTATAGATAACCTATTTTGATGCTATAAAACTCATCTTAAAGTGTGTATTTTGATCAGGCATATGTCTAAAAACGAGACTTTTTTGTAATTACTTAGAAACTCCTCATAGCCTCTTTAAATCTTTCCATTAAAACACAAATTCCAATACTTGCTGTTAGAAGCAAAACAAAGAATTCAAGGTCAATCTGCACTTTTTTGATGCAAGTAACAGATTTTTTCTTGTCCAGATCCTTCTGTCTCTTTATGAAATCAAAGACACACACACTCCGTGATGCTGGATTTGTGGTGCTATGGAGGTAATACCAGAACTTCTTGTTCTTCTTTATGATCTGAAGACAGCTCTTAATGACACTGGCTGTATGCTTTTAGTTGTCCTGCAGCAGAATAAAGTTGGGACCTACTAGTGTGTCTTTGGTGGTGTTGGGGTGATGCTTTAGTACAGGGGTCACCAACCTGTAGATTTTAATCTACTCGTAGATCTTTTAGATGATTTGAGTAGATCTTTAAGACTTGATGCTTCACCCTTTATCTGACACACAGGTCGACCTTTTTGTTATCCAAGACAAATCTGGTGAATCCAGTTGCTCTGCAAGATAACTGACTCTCCATCTCAATAGTTTTTAGAATTAGAAAGATTTTAAGATGAACTAAATTGTGTTTTATGCTAGACAAGTTTTGTTTTGTGTTAGGCTGCATAAATTGTAAAGTTCTAATGTGATTTAAATCCACAGAATCTTTATTTTTTAATTTTGCCCTTTATCGCAGTTATGGATTAAAGATTGCATCTTTGATTGGGAAGTTAGATGATGATCATTAAAATTTGAAATGTTGTTTATGGTTCTCAGAGGCAAATAGATTGTGTTGTCTCCATTAGCATCATAGGTGATCTACAGCTGAAAAAGGTTGGCGACCACTGCTCTAGTATCTTCTTCTGTTTCTCAGCTCTGAGGACAACGTCAATCACAATCAAACCCCAACTCCACCTGCTGAAATGCAGCCACAAACTTCAAGATACCTCCACCGTGAAACTGCCCTCTGCTGCAGATGAATATCTCAAACTCTGACTCTTCAGTCCAGAGTAGCTGAAGCCATTTCTCTTGACCTTAGTACAAATGTCGATTCACACGGTATTGTTTCCCCTGGCCTTGTATCATTAAAAATGTTTTTGCTTTTTGGGAAGCATCTTGCGAAACCTCTGGGGGTCCTGATTCCCACTTAGGGAAGTTCAGACCACAGCTCTCAATGTCATAAATGTTTTTATCTTCAGAAAGCACTTTGTTTTCTGCGTACGAAACATGCTCTCTGATAAGTTTAAGTTTAACTTAAGACTTATTAGTAGAAGAGATTGACTTTAGCTGACAACAAGAACATGCTGATGTGTAAGAAATGTGTGCATGGATAAAAAACTTAGTTGTTATGTTTACTTGAGGCAGAAAGTTTTTGTGTCAAAAATATGCTTTTCTTCTCTTATGGACTGAAGAAGAAATACAAAGGAAATTCTTATTATGAAGTCATTAAATGTAATTCATTGAAATTATATATTTCTTAGGATGTGGATAGGAAAATGAAGTAAGGGGTGAGCTTGTTTATTTATTCATTGATTTACTAGTCTGTCTTATTTTCATGTTTTCGGTGGACGTGGGTACAGTTTCTTGCTCTTGTTGATGTTTTTGCTTGTCTTAATGCCTCATAGTGAGTATATGTGACATAAATGTGCTTGTTACCTTAATGTACCTGTTTTTCAGAAAATCAAAATAAAATATAACAAAAAAAATGTCTTACAAATGAGCATAAGTCAGCAGGAGTAGTTTCCTCAGGTCTTTAACTTACCCACAACCAGCAGGTACGTGGTTGAGCTGTTCACTCCAGCCTCGTTGGTCCCAATGCAGGAGATGTTTCCAGTGTCGGCCAGGCTCACAGACGGGATGGTAAAAATGCTCTGAATGTCCAGACGGTTTTCTCCACTAGAGCGGACCCTCTCCTCTACTGTTGGCATCTGAGCAGAGAAAAGAGGAATCAGCATCACAGTTAAAGTTCTCAACTACTTTGACAATGAAGAAGATGAAGGACCTCATACTGACCGACTTGGTGGTGTATTTCCAGGTCACGTTGTAGTTGAAGTTGGGGTTGTGTGTCGTACAGCGGATCTTAAGTTCCTCCCCAACTATTCGCACATACTCATCCGTCTCCAGGAAGACATACGGTGGGAAACGGAGCTCTGAAGTGAGAGATAATACAAACAGGAGAATCAGAAAGGCTCTCAGAACAGCTCAAGAGTAAAAGAAAAGAGTAAAAGAGACTGATTTGGTTCTCCAGGTTACAGCCGGTGACTCCACATTGCCCCAATGTGAGAGTGTGAGCATCGATGGTTGCCTGTCTCTACATGTCAGCCCTGTGACTGACTGGTGACCAGTCCAGGGTGTACTCGGCCTTTCACTTGGTGACAGCTCAGAAAGGTTCGAGCCCTCTCAACCCCAAAGTGGGTACAGATAACAGAAAGATGAATGGAAGGAAAACAAAAGACAGGCTGCTGTTAGGACTGAGCTTCAACTTTTCCTGTTAGGTCTTTCTCTACTCTAAGGATGTGAAACTGGACGCCTGAATGCCAATCTCAGATCCCATCCTCACACAACATGGTACATAAGTCAATAATAACAATCTTTACATCATAAACATAAAGCAGACTGGATGAAATCTGATCCAAAAGGTCTAAACTTTGGATTTTGATACAGCACCATGCACTAAGACCAAGTCCATTACACAGACAGAAAATATTTCTGTAATAATCTTTGATTTCTTTTGTACTTCTTGCTTAAACAAGTTTATGGATCTGTGCACATTATGATGCAGTAAAAAGCAATTTTTCTGTTTATTTGTTTACTTGTTTGTTCGATGTTTCTGTTTTGTTTTATCCTCATGTTTTCCATGTGTGTCACTCCTGTGCCTTTGAAATTGCCGTCTTGGGAATAAATAAAGTGGTTGAATTGAATTGAACTAAATTGAATTGAATCAACTTGAATTGTATTGAGTTGAGTTGAACTGAATTGATTTAAATAAATGAGTATATCTATTTCAGAAAAGTAGATTTCATTGTGAGTTGCTTTTTGAAACTAAAACAAAAACTGTTGGTTTGGACTTAAAAACTATTCTTATATGCTCAGGACTCCTGAAGATTTACCATGGCGAAGCTTCATGTTTCGAAGCAAACTGCTGGATTTTTTAGTTGGACTTTACACAAAAATCACCTGCATGTCATTCAAGTATGCTACCCAAACATTATACAAAAAAAAAATTGTGTTACTTCACCTCAAAAGCTTAATCAGCCAACTTCTGCAAAGTTTCGCTATAGTGTGCATGTCAGTAAAGCCCTTTTCAGATGAAATTCAGAAATTTCAGAAAAAATATCCTTGTAACCTGACCCAAAAACTGACCCAAAAATGTCTTGCTTGTCACACTTAATCCTCACAGCAGGGAGTTTCCCTGCAGTTTCCATGTCAGCCACAGGAGGACTGGGGGAGGGGCAGTCCTAGGGGGGCAGGAAGATATCAGGGTATCATTATTATATGGAGTTTTCTGAGGGTCTGTTTACACTACAATGGAAACAGCTAAAAACAGACAGTTTAAGTTGTGCCTGAATCTGTGAAATGTTTGAAACGGGGGTCTAGAGTGAAAAGTTCTGAAAAACTTTGCTGTCATGACCCTGTGAACAGAAACTGCCATTTTCAGGGAAAATTGAGACTTCCAGCACATGTGCAGAACTTAACAGTAGCTATAGCATACTACCTAGCAGCATGTGTGTTGCTAACTGTGCTTGGTGCTTGGTCTTTGGCATTTTGTGGTTTAGGTGCCAGCCCCTTTTCACTTGAGTTCAGGATTTTCCAGGATTTTGCTGGATTTTCCGGATTTTGTATTGCCTGTATGATTTATGTTTAATTAGGTACTTGTGTGCTGATGCCTGCTGCTGAGAAACAATTGGGATTATAATAAAGTTGAAGTTGAAGTTGAAGTAGGTTGTTGTTGCTTCGCCAACAAAAGTAGAATTTGCTGTGTCAATACTTTGACCAGCTAAGATGCAATTGTTATTTTCGCCAAGGACACAAGAAAAATTTGCATTTATTTTACTACTGGCACATCTAATGGATGCACGTTGTTATCACACTATCTTCGTGTGAATGCGGAGAGCTTTTGAAAACACAAACCAAAAACCTTTTTGTTTCTATAGACAATGTTGTCTTTTAAATGGGCTCTGACAGTCTGATATGATCCTCTGGATAGCTTACAGATTAGTTTCAGTTCTGCATATTTGAAAGAGGTCAACGAATCCTTAAAGATACTCCAAAGAACACTGAGTCCACATCTTTATTTGGATCCCTACCAAAATCAAACCACTCCTTTCCTGTGCCTTGACCCGCATTCCCTGAAAATTTCATCAAAATCCATTCAGATATATATGAATGATCGTGCTCACAGCCTGGTGGAAACAAAGTTAAGACACACACTCCTTCGTGGAGGCCATCACAGTGAAGTCATCTTACTCTGAATGACGTTGATGGAGAAGGCTCTGGATGTTCTCTCCATCCCGTTGACCCTGGCTGTGCACACATAGTCGGCGTTGAAGCTTGGGTGAAGGTTGTGGATCAGAATACCCCGGTGACGGTAGACTGTGAAGTTCATCCCAAGAGGCACAGTGGTCCCGTTGTCCATGCGAAGGCCCAGATCTGTAGCTGCAGGGTTGGTGAGCAGGCAGGGCAGCAGGTAGTCCTCGCCCTCTTTCCTCACCACACGCAGCGCCGTGCTGCTTGTCCAAAACACACGGTTTGGATCTGGAGAAGAAACTCCAAAATCTTTACATCAAAGAACATCATTTTTTCCATATTTAGATACAGAAATCCACCTCCTCTGTGCTCACCTTTGACGTACACGTGCACTGAGGCAGTCAGATCGTGCAGCTGTGGTCCAGTGGTGTAAAAACACTTATATGTCCCAGTGAATTCTGCAGAAGGACGGTCCACTCTTATTGTTCGGACTCTGCCGTTGCTTCTGGAAACGTAGCGCCTGTGTTTGGCGAGCCTGGTCTGCCAGTTTACAGGTCCGTCGCCCTCACACCTCAGGTCCAGAGGGACCCCGGGCTGGACCACCACCTCAGAGCTGCTCACCACCTTAGAGTTCAGCTTGATCACTGGACGCCTCCATTCTGCTAAAAGGAGGTACAAACATTAAAACACTGATTAATTTAATGCTGAGATTGTGTTCTTGCCCGTTAAGATTTTAAAAGGTCAGGTGAAACTCCACCTCTTATTGGAGCCATAGTTAACCCGACTGTTTGGTTTACTGACTCAATCATTGCAACTGTTGGTTCAACAAAACAAACTTGAACCAAAGAAAAAAATAAAAAATAGTGATACAGGGATGACAAACTTTTTTCGGCTGGTGTGGAAGTTGGCATTGGCTGGTTCTCATGTTCAAAAGCAGATGTGATTTTTCTCTGTTTCTTGGATCAACTGCTGATAATAAACTCTGTGGCAAACAAAAAAATAAGTAAACTTTTTTTGTTCATTTTGATAATCTTCATAAACAAATGACTTTTAAAAGTAAAAGTAAAAAAAAAAGTTTTTGCAAAAGTAAAAAGCTATTATTACGCTTCTGTGAAACTACAACATGGGCAGTTCAGCTTAAATATATACAACAATATTTCCAGTGTTTATTATCTTGTTTTGGCCTTTTGTTTGAGAGCCTCCTCTTAATCTAATGGCCAAGTTGGTCCTCAACCAAGTCCAGCCCAAAGGTCCTAACATCACAGCATCACAGCCACTGTTGCTAGGTGTTCGAGTCATGCTGTGCATTATGGGAAAAAGGCTGGTAGGTTAAACTTCCCATGATGTAATAATGATAGTCATGAATTTTGAAGGTCTTATGTGAAATCATACAGATTAGAACATTTATTAATATGTGATTTGATTTGATTGACATTCATTTCAAACATGAGGTCAAAGTAAAATCACGGTCAAAGACAAAAAATACACAACAAACAGACATTACCTAATGACTAGGCCTGTCACTTCAGTGCATTAATTAGATTAATTAATTACACCGCAAATTAATGCATTATAAAATTAATCACAAGATTAATCATAGCACACAAACATTTTGATATTGGCCAGCTGGAGGACCCGTACATGGCAGTGGCACGTCACTTCACACATGCGTCTCCAGTCAAACCAAACAAAGCCCAGGTGACAACAGGAATGGCATATTTAAGACTTAGTTTTATTTTATTTTTGAATTTATTTATCTATATTTGTACTACATTCTTTAATAATGCATCAGGCCTAATTGTTTTGCTGGACGTCCTCGACCTTTTTCTTATTTTGAATTTGATTTATGAAACACACTTAAAGTGTAATTTGAGTTGCCTGATTGAGCTTAGAATTTTCTGGACAAGTTGCCCTCACTTTGGTTTTATTTAGTCACCAATACAAACGTGGATTTACAAATCTTCACTTCTTAGTGTATTCATTTGATTAGTCCTGCACTACAATTTTATAATATCCAAGAATTCAAATTCTTTATTTGGGTACTTAAAGCAGATATGAGATTAAAATGTGATTAATTATATTAATTAATTATAAATCTGGTAATTAATTAGATTATTTTTTTAATCGTCTGACAGCACTACTTATGACATATTCGAAAAGGAGTGGGATGAAGTAAAAACGTATTCATTCCCACCCCTTTACCAAACAATTATTTACGAACAAATGCAGATGTTACGCACTTACCGTACATATAACCACTGACAACTATGTCCATGCACCCTTATTTCATGCTTGGACATTGCAACAGAAAACTTGTATCCACAATAGTAATTATAATTTCACACAGATATACAGAATTCTCAAACCATCATTATTTTTTAATAATAAACATATCATATTATCAGACTACCTAATTCTCTTCTTTATGGTATCTTACAAAAATAATCATTCTGTACATTGTGTACACACATGGGACACACATTATGAAATAAATAAAGCCTCCATGCATGAAGACAACAGGCTTTTAGCACTTGTTGACGGACCATGTGGGACACCAGACAGCATAGGAACTTGTTAAGGAAAAGAAGCTGTTCCCCAAAGCAGGATCAGTTAAAATACTGAGTAAATTCTCCTGTTTGAATGATTTGAGCTGCTACAGTCTGGGAATCTTTACCAGTTTTTGAGTCCATGTTGTTGAGTCCTGTGATGCTCTGTGGTAGAAATAGTGGCTGATGTTCACCAGTTAATATTTTCATGTATGTTTCGCTGACTGTGGAATCAAAGCATTGTTATTCAGTAAGGCAGCTTTTTGTGAACGTGTTGCAGGAATCAAATTCAAAATAAGTGAATATTTGCAATAAAACAAGTCGGTTCGAACATTATATCTTGACTTTTGTATTGTATTGAGTTGATTAAAGATCCAAAAGGATTGAAAATCATTGTGTTCTGTTCTTTATTTATGTTTTACACAGTGTCCCACCGTCATTGGATTTTAGGTTTGTATTTGCTAGATTCTCAGCATGTGATGTTTCATGATACCAGTATGAAAGCTTTGACTTTGTAGCATGCTTCCTGAAGAAAAAGATCAAACCTCTTGGGACGAGGGAGCTAAACAGCTGAAATGGTAACTCACTTCTGGGTTTTAGGGCTCATTACTGCTCCACTCTTTGGGGAAGAAGCCTGGTGAAGACAGATTTGTCCAGCCAAGCAACAGTAACTAAGGAGGGCGGGGATTTACGAATGTTACCGTCAAAATTTCTTAGAAATAAAGTCCATGACCTCCGGTTAAAGATCAGCAGAAAAACAGACCCCTGATAACATCATGATCACATTTTCAGTTCCACAGCTTCACCTTCTCATAAAGAGAGGTTACAACAACGTAGAATATTCGAGCTTCACGTCTGGAACTTTTGTTTTTGAACTGATTTCAACCAAAATCGAGACAAAGGACACGCATCAAAGTATCAAGCATGGACAAGAGAGCAGTTTATTTCATTCATTTTTTAAGGAGACACTGCAAAAAGCAGATTATCACCCTAAAGGAGCGTAGAAGAAAATTTGGGGATGAGGAACAATGCTCTCATTGATGACTCATGGAGGATTTGGAAGTTTTAGCCACACTCATCACTGCATCTTGAACACGCTGGAGGGCCTGAACGTGCCTCCTCCTTGATTTAAAGTCACATCTACCTTCCTGGGTGTAAAAGTTCTCATTCAGAGGTTTTGTCAGGTTAATCTGAAGCTTGAAGCAGAACTGAGACTCAAGGATCAGCATTTTTTCTTCTCTTCACACTGGGCAAGCTAACATGGAGTGGACAGGAATTACATTCAGGAGTTAGAAGGCGATCTGAACATCCTGTTCATCTGAGTAAACATGTTTGTTCCTCCAAAAGTCCCAGATCATCTAAACCAACTATTCATCCAACCTCAAAATGACCCCAAATACACCTCAGAGAGAAATCCAGCAGAAAGCAAAACGAATGCACCCAACCAAAATGAGCCCAAAACAACAGATCCTTTCATGTGCTCCAATGCAAACACATGAAATTACAATTTTAGGCCCAGCGGGTGATCGTCCTATATGTGTTGTTTAGAGCCATATGGAAGCATTTAAAAACAAAGACAGCATCACAAGAACAGGCCCCAAAAACAACTCATGATGCTGCAGACAATTGTCCTGCTCATTAGATACAATGGAGTGTCACATTACAGGAGGAGGAGCGGCCAGCGTCTCTAAGATCCTCTGCACTGACCACGAGTTTGAGCCGTGAAATGTGCGATGAAATCATCTGAGCTCCACACACGAGAGGACATGTTTGAGTAACATGCCTCTGTGAGGATTAACCCCTGAGGAACTGCAGGATCAAATGCACAAACTTATTTTTACTTGATATTTACTGCACTTTTTAAAGGTTTCACTGAAAAGCAGAAATCCTAGCAAGCTGATGTTCTTAGAAGATATGGCCATGTCTATATCCTTAAAATGGAGAAGCTTGTAGAGCTGTTGTTTGTGTTTCATTTAATAAAGAAATGATCTGAAACAACTGCTAAGCTGTTAGCATCTATGCTAATCTCTGTTCAAGCAGTTACTTCCTGTTGTCTTCTCACTCCTATCTCCCCCCTATTCCTGCTTTAACAGCTGCATTAGAGCTCTCTCTATCGTTGTAGATTGGAGCTTGGCAAGATAGACCAGCCTAATTAAAAAATAAACGCAAAAATAAAGAACAACTGTAAATTCGAAGAGGCTACATGCTTATTACTAGCGTTTTTATTTTCTTACTTAAAGCAATGAAGGTCTTCTTTTTCATACCTTAAAATTAGATCAGTTTCTGATTGGGAAGGAGCAGTAGCCAGCCTGTAGCAGTGTATTTTTTATTTTTATTTTTATGAATATTTATTAATGGTTTTATTTAGATCATTTTTTTCTTTTTATATACTGTATCTCTTTATCTGTAATAATCATCTGCGACTGATTCTTAAATTCCCCCAGGGTTTTTTTTTCCCATCGAATCTAATATTATTTATAGGGTGAGTTTGGATACAGTTAGTAAAATGATAACTAACTGACATATATTTAAAATCAGGTAAATAAACTTGATTGTATTTATTCAATCCTCATTAAAACCATAGAAGAGTTTGATAAACATAAGCAGGAATAGAGAGATTAAGTTAAAAAGTCAAATAACTTTGATTTATTTTAATAGAATTCAGAGAACCAATGCAAGTAGAGATAGCATGTCGGTTACTTACAACCAACAGTGATTTGCTTTAGTATGTAATAACATATACAGCATTTGACACAAGCAATATAACACAACCACAGAGAAGCAATTTGTACTGAGACATATGAGAGTGCTTATTAAAGAAATCAATGAAAATGTATTTTACACACTGGGTCATAGCTTTTGATTACCACTCTGTGTTTGACCATTTTAGAAAGCCAGATATACTCAAACTTGTTCGTGACATAAACATTAAGTTAACACAGTTTGATGGAAAAACTCCAAAGAATCAGCTTTATTTTTTCTATTGATCAGAATTAGATGCTATAGGAAATATAACCCTAGAGTTCAATACAACCCACAGACATTACTCAAATTAAAGCAAAAGGACTGTCTTAGAAAGACTTTTTTAGCTTCTGTGGATATTTTAGCTCCTAAAGGTGGGATCAGTCCCTATCACCTGAACTTCTGTCAGCCATGGAGGTCAATAGATATCTGGGCTACTTCTTTCTGGGGCGGCTATTTTTCCACACCAGTTCAATTATTAAATAATCCTACAGACTACGGAGAAGTGTGTGTAAAATCAGATGAAACATTAATCCAGCCATCCATTATTTATATCGCTTCTCTCATTCTGGGGAGAAGAGGGGAACTTCCTGAACAAGTCCTCTGCCAATCATAGGGCTGATAGTAAAAAGAAGCCCTTAAAACTGCAGAAGTTCTTTTCCTTACTTTTTACTGACTTTGATTATATTCCAGGTGGTCCATATGAAGCCTTGGAAGACCTGGTGGGACCCTACAGCCCATTTTGGCAAGCACATGAAGTTTATGATACACCATGACAGATTTGATCATCTTTATGGTCAAAGTTTTGGAAATCTGAATCTGACTAGTGGGCAGCGATGAGTGGAGTAGAAGGTGCTGTGCTGCTCATGCCAAGAACTTTAGTTTCAGTTAAGTGGTAGTATTAATGGCTACAAGCCTTAAACCCATGTTAACGTTCGCCCTGTTTGTTGTGAAGAAGCATCATTATAGGCTTTAAGTCTCTCCCAGAGATGATCAGGGCTGGCATAAAATCCAGAAGATCATTTAATGGTAAGAAAATAAGTAAGAGTTAAGGAGTTGTCACAGAGGTTCATACACTCAATGTCCACTTCAGTTAGAACACCTTGGACCAGATTGGACTCGCTTTTACCTTCAGAGCTGTCCTAATTCTTCATGGCATTGATTCAACAAGATTCCAGTAACATGCGAGCTTCGCACAGCTGCCATAGATCTGTTGGATGATGCAAATCACCTGCTCCACCACATCCCAAAGGTGCTCTAGATTGAAATCTGAAGACTGTGGAGGCCACTGGAGTGCAATGAACATGTTGTCATGATCAACAAATCAGTTTGAAGTGATTTGAGCTCTGTGACATGGAGTGTTATCCTGGTAGAAGAAGCCTTTAGAAGATGGATGAACATGGTCAGCAACAATACTCAGGTATCCTGTGGTGTTTAAGGGGGCCCAAAGTGTGCCAAACAGTATCCTGCACACCATTACAGCATCACAAGCCTGAACTTTGGATACAAGGCAGGATGGATCCATGCTGTCATGGTGCTTACGCCAATTCTGATCTACCAGCAGAGATCCAGACTAATTGGACCAGGTGACATATTCCAACCTCCAATTCTGTTGAGTGCATAGGAATCCTGCTGACCATTCTCCTCTAACCTCTGGTATCAACAAAACATTTTCACCAAGAACACAACTTCAACATCTCTGAAATGGATGTGTGTGGAAGTCCAAGCAGATCAGACGTCTCTAAGATACTCAGAGCAGCTGTGTGGCACCAACAATGTCCAAAGTGGCTTCAATCACCTTTCTTCTCCATTCTGATGCTCAGTTTGAACTTCAGCAGGTCATCTTAAGCACATCTCCATGCCTGAATGCACTGAGTTGTTTGCATGTGATTGTCTGATTAGCTATTTATGTTATAGGAACATAAATATTTGATAGACTAGGAGAGTTGAAAAGGCCACAAACTTCCTGAAATGTTAAACATGGCAATGGCTGATATTTGTTATAATCATGAGCTTCTTTTGGGTGTTCCCATTATTTCAGGACAAAAATGTAAAAATCTGTAACATGTGTGGTTAAAAAATGTAAATGATGTGGCCTAGACAACAAAATACAAAAAATGTATCTTCATGATGGAAACCTGACAAAAATCTCCCATGTCAGCACTCAAATGGAAATATGGCCTTAAGGTGTCTCTGTGGAATTCCCTTTTAAGCATTTCTTTAAAAAAGTAGGTAAAATATACATTGATAATCAGTAAACTATTTTTAAAAAAGCAGCTGAAACTGTCTTGAGTTCTATTTTTTGATCAGTACTGGTATCAGCAGTTTGGAAATATCAGGAGAAAACCAATATCGTGCATGTAAGATATACTTGTGATATATAAATGCCATGTTACTTATAATTCAAAGTTGCTAAAATGGCTTGAATCCTGTGTTTAACTTTATATATTAAATCAGGGATAGACAGCTTTAGTTACCATGAAGGTCACATTTCATCTACTGATCATTATTATAAAGACCTAAAAGCCTCAGCTTAATAAAATTGACCTGCTGGTTCATGGTAACAGTCTATTTGTGTTAGAAACAGACATTTGGTATTTAATGAATAAAAACTTTTGATTTATAAAAGTGGATATTCAGTGATGATAAGGTAAACCATTAAGGTGTATTTCTACATGCTATCAATATTAAAGCCACTATATGTTATTTAAGGTCAATTAATATGTTCACACTATAAATATTGTCAAATATGTTAATATCTGCTGATACCAATAACCACTTAGTCCTAAATTTCATGCAATATCACCATGTGCAATTACTTTGTAAATGTTTAAATAATTCTTAGAAGTAGCTTTTAGTTTTATATTTCAACTCTTTATATTTACAATATGCACTTGCAGTTTTTTATACTTAAGTCTGTTTTTTTATTTATAATAACATCAAGCATCTGTATACATACATTTTTATTCCATTTTGAGAAATGCATTAAGACCAGTCTTGGAAACTAAAGCTATTTTAATGCTGTCATGGCAGATTTCTTCACATTTTCCTCATGAAGATATGTCATCATATTTTGAGCTAACCAGCAGGCTGGGTTAAGAGGGAAGGAGGGCTGCATGTGGCCCCCAGGTGGCCAGTTGCCACCACTGAATCAAATATTTCTGATTTCTTTTAGGTTTAAATGTAAATTTAAGTTCATACAGCAGCTTCTTATGACAGCTACATATGAATCATAGAGTTTAGTACTCTTCAGACTGTTTAAATTCCCGTCCTGGATTAAATCTATCCAGCTCAGCACAGGATTCAAGGCAGTTTTAATATTGTTTAATATAACTAACAGAACATTTGCAGATAACAAAAGTATATTTACCCACATTGTTATTACTTTTTGAGAAATGCATTAATAAGTTTTCCAAGAAACAACCACATCCAATGAAAGCTTCATTTTTCATAACTATTGCTATTTTAATGCTGCTTTGACAGATTTTATCCTGCTTTTTGAATGAATATACAATTATATGCATTTTAACTTTGTAAGTCATTGCCACTACATGTTAAAAAGGCAACACCCTGCTTGTTCTTCAGAGTAAACTGGATTTCAATCTGGCTTCAGTTTGGTTTTATTCTGTATATCTAGTTATAAAGTTAATTTCTGTTTTCATTCAATAACATCTTAGGTTTAAATGAGGTTTTCAAGTGTTTTATTTTAAGTTTGCTGTGTTTATTTCTGTGATTTCCACATAGTTCAGTTGTTAGTCTGTGTGTTTATTGCATTCCTGCCTGTTATAGCCAATAGCAGATTATTTCTGGTTATGTTATTTTCTGACTGTAAGCACTTCAGGCTGCATTTTTTAAGTATGAAAAGTGCCACATGAAAACACAAAGTTAACTTTTTGATAACTTATACTGACCAATAGGCATAGGAGGGCCACTGTGGTCCCCAGGCCACCAACTGTCCACCTCTGAAGATGGTAAAAAAAAAAGACCCCAAAGACAGCATTAAATGGCCTTACCTGCAGCAGCAGAGGCCACAATCCCCAGCAGCAGCGTGAGGTAGGACAGCATCCTTGATCAACTCCAAACCTGCAGATTGATCGCCTTCCCTTGGCTGAAAAAAAAATCTTCCGTTGACCTCTGGCACTGGAGGGAGAAATGAGAAAGCTCCTTCAGAAGTTGTGCTATTACTCATCAGCTCCCATGGACTTCTCTTTTCTCATTGGCTGGGGCAGATCTGCTTGTTAAGATGACTGATCCGCTCCTATTTTAGTCCTCTTATGCAAACCAATTAAAAAAAAAAAAGAAATGTCTGACAGGGCACTATGGGGCTTCTGTTAGTGGACTACAATAACAGCACATGACGCAGCTGGATTGCAGGATATCTGCAGCATTGATTCAAAGTACTCACGTGCAGATGTGCTCAGCCCAAATAGGGTGTTCAACAACTTGCCCAGGTTTGATGTTTCCACCATCCAGAGTCACACAAGAGTCCCTTCTTCCTGTCCAGGGTGCCTGAGCCCTCCTTCTCCCTTCAGCTTGTTTACAGTCTTCTCTCCACCAAAGAAGTCACACAGCAAACATGAAATCTGTCAGACAGCAAGTGGTGGAGCAAAGGGGTGGAGGGACAGTGTGTGTGTGTGTGTGAGGAGGCGGATCAGCATATCACGCTCAACAAATTAATGAGCCAGTGACAATTTGCCACAGAGAGGCACAATTCTCCCGGGACATCTGCTGAGGTGAGACGAATCACCTCCATCGCTGTTAGAGCGTGGCTGCGAGGCTTTTTCTGAACAGAGGGGAGCATGGAGGCAGAGTGAAAGGGCTCTCTCACAAATCTGAACCCAGAATCAGAAAAAAAAGACTCCAACAGATAGGAGAGTGAAAAAAAGTAGTTATAGGCGCATTCAGTCTTTTTCTTGTAAGTGATTAAAGGAGGAGTTCTGCAGATGGAGGTAGCAGGAAATCACTGTTTATCTTAAGGTCACAAAAAAATCACAGTGTTTCTTAAATCAGAGATATCTGTGGGATCTGTTTGGAGGCAGACTGTGTTTGTTTCTGTTAGTTGTTGCACTTTCCGGAGAGAAAAATAGAATATGGGGTAAAAGTTCCTCACTTGGGCTGGGAAACCAAGAGTGGCTGGTTCAAGTCCTGCTCTAAGCATGCTTGGAGTTTGGTTTGGTAGCTGGAGACCTTTTAAACTTATGACCCTTTTCCACTAGCACGCCTTGGCCCTACTCTACTCGGCTCTACTCGATTTGCAGCGTGTTTCCACTAGCCTGGTACCTCCTAAAACAAGCTAGTTTTAGTACCTACTCCGCTCTGGTTCCAAGCGAGCTAAGCTGATACTAAAAGATGACGTCACGACTGCCGGCTACTGATTGGTCAGACAATGTCATCATCGATGAGTCCTGAGCGCGACGACCTAGCATGCTAGCAGTAGCTACCGTTAGCTTACCCTCATACGTCTTTTCTTTGCAGCTCCATTGCTCTCGTCCTCGGTTTCATTCTGTTGTATAGCTTCCAAAACTCTCCTGTGCTTCTCAAGGGGTATTTCTTCTTGCCACCTGCAGCCTTTCTCTGCCTCCCTTTTTACTCGGTTTGTGACAAAAAGCCACAGATTGTTGAGTCGCGCTCAAAATGACGTCACCGCAGTGCCGCTCAGCTGTTTACAAAGACACTGCACCCCGTTGGGCAGGTGACTAGGGCTAATGGAAAAGCAGCACAAGGCGAGTAGGGTAGAGTCGAGTAGAGTAGGGCTAACGGAAAAGGTCCATTAATTTCACTGTAACACCTACAAGGCCCATTTACGAGACAATGTCACTAGAATCTGAATTTTCTTCCTTTGTGTTTTCAAAAGTGCTTTGCATTCACATGGAGGCGATGTTAAAAACAATGTGCTCACATGGATCCACAAGGACAACTGAAAAATGCTGTAGTAGTTGCAGGCCAGTAGTTGTATGTTTGTAATGAAACAGCTGTGTTACATCACGAGTACGCTTTCCAGTGAAGACAGATTTTTCACAAACATAATGGCAAGTGGACACACAAGGATGCAGGTGTTTCTTGTCTGGACAACAAATCTGTCTGGATATTTTTGTCTGGATGACATTTTTGTCAGCCTAACATTCATCGGGAAGAGTACCGGGCATGTGCTGCATGTCATTGTTTTCCTGAAAATACTGATTGCCCTGGTTTCAAATGTTTCCTGATTCAGGCTCTCTAGGCACCGTTTATGTGTAAACTGAAGGCACAAACATAGCAAAAACTCTCTCTTTCTGTCATTTTATTGTTGTGTAAATGGGCCTAAAAGAAGCAGGATGAACATTACTGGTGGTGCAGACATTGTCATCATCAGTGTTGTCAGAAATAATGAATGGTCCATACCTGACCTCATATACACACTAGCGAGTATCAAGGCTGCCAATGGACATGCCCCTGAAAGGTCCCAAAGGTAGATCTGTGTTAAGTTGGTTTTAGTATGCCTGTTGATGTATTCTCGATGGCTAACCCTGGAGATAGCATTGTTCTGGTTCCCTCCAATCAAAGCTTGTGGGACTTTTCTCTGCATTCTTGGATCATTGATAAAAAATAAAGATGGTGGCAAACCAAAGCTCATGAAGCCTAAACTCACCACACTGCAAAAACTCAGATCTTAACAAGTGTGTTTGTCTCCTTTTAAGTCAAAAATATCTGCAAGGTAAGTCCAGATGGACATCTTGTTACAAGGAATACAAAGCTAAAATAAAGCAGTGAGTTGCTTGCATTTATCCGAAATTATCTGCCAATAAAACAAGCAAAATTTTGGTCCATAAGGGCCTTAAATTCTGGTATAATCACTGCTTTAGATCATCTTATTTGTAAAACACCAGAAAGATTTGCCTTGTCACTCTTACAGATATCTTTATGTATTACAGCCAATTTAGGCTTAAAGTTTATATATAATATTTTCAGATTAAAAATTTGATGATTAACCTTTGAATTTTAGTTGTTGCAGTAAATGACAATCTTCACAATTTTCAAACCTAAAGCTATCAAGCTATCATGTAACTACAACATGGCAGTTCACTTTGGGAGCACACCACCACAGGTCAACATTTAGTATCATGCTAAAGCCTCTTTGTTCAAAAGTAATCTCAAATGACCTGTCCAAGTTAGTGCAAACGCATATTGCCTGCAAATTTAAAAATGGCTTGCAAACAAACGGCTCACTCACAACTGGGATACGGCTCTTATCGTTAACTTAAAAGAGCTGTTCAAAAGACTCGACTCGTTCATGAACATCACATCTCTAGCGATAAACACTGTGGAATAGGGCTGTCACTTTATATTCGACATTCAAAAAAACGTTTGAATATGGGGGTAATTATCCGTAACCTAATAGTAAATAGATATTCGAATGTAAAATATTGAGTGTTGCGGCACATTAGGGCGCCTGGAGCAGTGGACTGTTCTGTCCAACAGAGGGCGCTGTGAGCAACAGGCTGTGTGTTATGTGAAATGCAGTTTAGTCCTCAAGAATTTAACCCTGTGTGGCTGTGTGAAAAGTGACAGCCTTACTGTGGAAGTAGGCCATTAAAAGAAAGCGACTGTTTAGGAATAGAAGAAGATAATAAGATGATAGCAGTAGATAATATAACAAAAAGAGGTTAAAAAAAAGGCACAAAAGCACTCAGGACCGTTAAGAGCTGCTGAAGAGTTTATGTGATAACTATCGGCAGAGGCAGGCTAACACTACCCATTGACTGCCAGTGGTGGGCTAAGCTAACTAGCGGGGGGCAATCTCTGCCCGCCTCTTTCTTGTTACTGGGAGCACAGTTGAAAGAATGAAGTCTACCTACTTGTCATGGACTCAGGAGAGAGGCAAGACATGAAAAGAACAAAAATGTTGGTGTATCCCTTTAAATAACCTTTTTTTCTTGAATAATCAACTTGAAACAAGAAGGGTCTGTCTGTATTTGAAGCAAGTTTGAAGTGTGGTGTTACAAAAGATTAAGTAGTTTAATTTTCTTTGCCATGGTCAACTAACAAGTCTGTGAAAGTGTGTAAAACTTTGAAAAAACTGTGACTTGATTTAAAAGAAAATGTCAGATAAAAGCCTTTAATTCCAAGGAGACGAAAAGCGTATAATTTCATGGAAAAGGCGCCAAGTATTCCCTTGTGCTGTAATGGGAAGTTATGAGAGAGAATAAGATAAAAAAAGAACATAGCAAGACCAATGACATAAAGAAGACTCAGGCCGTGAGTAGATCTATGATAATACACATTTATTGTCACATTTACAACATATAAAATGACACATATAAAAAATACATTTGTAAACGTTAAGAAGAAGAGCTTTGGTACCATAGCTTGTGATACAGTGATCTTGTGCATTTTAATTTGCTACAGACAATTACAATGTGCTGTTTGAAATGGTGGACTAAGTATGGGTACACTGTAAGTGAATGTTATACAACGCAACAGACGACTAAAAGCATTATTTGTCCTACAAACATGTGGCCGTAATCGATTCTCAGCCCTTTAGCATTTCATATCAGAGAAAAACAATAGCTGCAAGACAAGAATCTTTCCTTCTATATACAAAGGCACTGAGGCGTGCCATCTTGTGCTACACGGCAGTGATACGCTGTACTGATTATTCTCGTCACCGTTCATCATAAAAACTGATTTGTCGTAACAGTCGCTCAGTCTATTCTCTCTTGATTTTTCTATTTCTATATAGAGTATTTTACTTCTTCATTATGGTTATTCTTATATTTCTAAATAAAGTGCAAGTCTGGCACAGAACTATGATATAAATCTACAAAAAAAAACAAGTGTTCAGATTCACAGGAGAAAAAACACATTTCATATATTCTCGGAAAATAAAATAAAATAAGGACAAACTTCTGGCACTGGAGGTGACTGTCATCTATACTTAAGATTTCTAAAATAAAGTAGTGTATGAAGAGTTTCTCTGTGATTTGCAACCCAAAAATCAAAATAGTTGGGACACTGCATTGAAAAACAGCATGTAGTGATTGATGAAATACTAAAACACCATATTTGACTAAAAATAATATACAATGACAAAGGAAAGGAGTGAGTCCTGGACTTGTTTGCTTGAGTTGCTCATGTAATGGGATTCACAGAGTCATTGACTAAATAGAAAAGAGTCGAATGCATTCTCTTAAAACAAATAAAATGTCTTTATTTTAATGGCGTTTTGATCAGGAAATCAGGGACGTGTCTTCCTGATGTGGCCGAAACACAGTCAAAAATGTTTTTAAGGTCTGCATCACCATGCTGTTAGAAAAAATGACTTTTAATTTAAAATGTTGTTTGCGATAGCTGAAGAAGTTTGGACACAACTGGATTATCAGCAAAGTTGAATTCTTGACTTTCTGTTTCTCCCTCTTCCAAATTCAAATTTAATGCAAGATTGCCTGGAACAAATGACTTTCAGTGTTGTCTGTTTGCAATATTCAATATTCTTAATATTCTTAACATTATTTAGCTAATGACTACATTCTACTTAGTGACATTTACCACAATGTCCAGACTTTGTTGGACTGGAGTTCATATATTTTCTATGATGACAGCAGATAAAAAAACAAACAAAAAACACATAGACAAGAGATTACAACTGCTGACCTTACTTCAAGGAAGCCAAACACTAAAATAATGTACCTTGATTTAATTTAGGAATTAATGTTTCCAATATGTTCAGTAATATCATTGTGTCCACAAAGAGAATTTTGTGTCCTTGTTATGCAATCAAGGCGAATGGATTTGAAATCTAAAGAAGTACATTGCAACCAAGACTATGATTACCCAAATATGAGCAAATGAAACATATTTGTGATTTAAATTGTATCTTTACAAATGCACAAGTTTGGTTAACAAATCCAAAAGTTGTTCTCATGAGCCACAGATTTTCAATCACCTCCACCAAGCACTGGTGATTTTGGGGAGGTGAGGAGCCTCTGCAGAACCCAGAGGAAACTGGAGAACAAACCCACCACACCACAGCCATCAGGCGGGAGTTACAGAAGTACCCGCTGTACCACCAGACTGCAGACTCTCTCAGGCTGTCCTCAATCTGGACTCCTCCATGTCTAATTGTTTAATTTTTGTTTGTTGCACAAGGACAAATTGTGTCTTGTATCTTTGCAAATAAAAGGTTAGCGTTTAAATTTGAATCACACAAGCAGGGCCTCCTCTGAGAGATGTAAGAAGCATCCTTATTGGTCAATTCGAGTCCAAATCACAGCGGGACAACTTTTGCTTCAGCTGTTGGTTTCAGAGGAGGTCCCACCCATTAGATTCAAGTTAAAAAAAAAAAAAAACTTCTGCTCATGCAAACAAACTTTTGGATTTGCCAAAAAAACGTTATGGTTGTTAAAAACAATTTGTGGATTTGTAAAGCCCCAGTCACGCATTCCCGTTTCTCATGGCGATTGTACACGATTGTCATAATCCTGATAAGGCGTGTTTTGGTCGCGGTGCATGCGCTACTTGGTCTGGATCAGCGCTGTATAGTCGTGGATGAGCGGAGGGGAAGCCTAATGCAGTCCTAATGCGAGTGGTATTAGCGGGGCATGTACGGAGCTCAGTCGGGCTGATCGTGGCCCAATCATGGCTCAATCCTGAAAGCTTTATGAGGACGACTGACAAGGATGTATCCGCTTGAGCCCCGACTGTGTCCCGTTCAAGACGGCGCAGGCGATGGGGCTCAGTCGGGGCTTACGAGACGCGAACTGAGCTCGAGCGGGGCTGACGTCCTGCCAGCGGGATGGAGACCTCGTCATATCGCTGTATTAACCTAACTGGAGCGGGACGAACGCCCCCTGAAGCGCTGTAGCTGTGCCACTGACGGTGTATTTATGGAGTGTCTCCAGGGGTGAGACAGTAATTTAATCCCGTATCATAGCGATCACATCAGCCTCCTCAATCGTGTACAGTCGTGCACAGTCGCTATGAGAAACGGGAATGTGTGACTTAGGCATAACCAACACTCGTGAATATGTAAGGATATAATTTTAAACACATTTAATTCGTCCATAAGCATGTTTTCCTTTCGGCATTCATAATTTTGTTTGCAATCCGTTCTTTCTCTGCGTATATGTCTCGTTCTTGTTTAAAAAATAAAAACTTTATAAAAAGATTAACAAAAAATCACTTTATAAACTGGTTTAGGCAAAGATGGAACATAAGGCTGAATTTCATAAGGCCTCTAAATCTCTTGGTGCTTGGATTCTTACTGTGATATGATTTTTGTAGTGCATGTAAGAGGAAAGTACCATTTATAAGCTTCAAATCAGTGACTGATGCACATGCACATTAATTCCCACCATTTTAACCTAACAGAGGTACAGAAGAGGCATCACTTCTCACTTAGTGCTTAGAAGACAGACAAAGATTTACTTCTCAGTCTCATTTTTGCTACATTCTCATTTTGTCTTGTTCCCTTTTTTACGGTGTGTTCTGAAAAAATCCCCCTCACAGAGACTCTGTTCTCTCAGAGCTCTTACATGAAGCTACAGGAAGCTGTCCTCTACCTCGGGCGTCCCTGATGAGCCCAGCAGAGCGTCCCTCTCGCTGGTCTCCTCCAGCCGGTCCTCCTCTGGGAGAGTCTCAGCCGTATCCTGTGACATAGAGTCTGTCTCCTCCTCCTCCATGGTCAGAGAGCTGAGGGCAGAAGATGGAAAAACACACATTCAATAAAGTGAGAATCAAACCGGGACATAGGCAGAGCGTCACACCGCCATCAGATTTATGGTGCTCTTAGTGACGGTCGTCTTTTTTTATGTTTTGATGAGCAACCACAAGACATTTGTATCTGAAAATCTAACCCACTTATCTGTTTCAATGGCATTAACAGGCAATTTACTTGGTAACCTGTTTTGAGTTCTATGAACTGACATCTATGAACACTTATTAGAAACAAAAGCAGCAAATAAGAAAACAAAGCAGAACAAAGATCTGTCTATCAAAAAAACAACCTTAATAATGAACGTCTAGACCACTTTCTCAACTTACTAGAAAGACCTTGGCGGGCACAAATCTTCAAAAGGTAGCTCAAATATCACATCTGTAAGCAATAGTTCCATGATAAGTTACCATCATAATATAATTCCTTAACCCTGAAAACCCTCACATAACACTCTGAATGATGTTGATATAATTGTTAGTTTGAATTATCGAGCAAAAATGATTATCTAATAATGGTAGTTTTCTGGATCACCACCAAAATCTAATCACTTTTGAGTTGGGCCGTTACAACATCTCCTTTTAGCGAAATCAGTCAAGTAGTTTTTGTGTAATCTTGCTAACAAACAAACAAATGAGGCCATAACAACTTTGGAGATGAAAATCTACGTATAAGGGTATTTAGTCACGCTGTTGAAGCTTCAAATTTAAGCACAAAGAATGTAAGCCTTTCTGAACTACATCAATGTAATGTCCAGGCATTAGCTTGAGGCAAAACATAGCAAAACTGGCAGCAAATATGAATAATCACATGCTAAAGCAGTACGTCTTATCTTGTTTATTTTACATAACAGAGCATGTAGCATGCTCATTGGAGTTCTACAGACCCCTTCATATGTTTAACAAGCCTCCCACTAGGCCTGTCACAATAACAAATTTTACTGGACGATAATTGTCAAAAAATAATTGCCAATAATTGATATTATTGTCAAAATTATTTTGAAACGCCATTTTTTCAGTAATGTAATTATAGTATTTGTCATAATAAAGTGAGCACACCATATCAAAAGCAATAAACTTTAATATTTTAAGAGCATTTAACTGTAATTGGAAGGTCAAGATCTTTTAAATAAAACAAACAATATAATACATTTAACAAACAAAAAAAGAGAAAAAACCTAATGAAAATGAAATGGACTCTTTTGGGAAAAATTGCATGTAAATAAAAATAATTATACTAATCAAAAACAATAAAAAATAGACCCTATCTCTGTAAAAGAAAAAAACAAAACTCCAATTAAGATACACACAACAATATAAACAACAAATAAAATGGAGTTTATTGTTTGTGACATGTATGTTCTCCCAGTCAATTTGTTCTTTCTGTCAAACGTTTGTAACATTTCCCAAAATGCTGGCTTTTCAACCATATTGAAGGGTTGCATTTCTTTTGCAATGCAGCGAATGACACTGTTTGTGAGCGTGCACCATTTTGCGCTTTTACTAATATTTTCTTTGCCGACCAAACGCCTCAGTAAGCTCTGACAGTCATGACGAAAGTTCTGCTGCACTACCCCCTTCTTTGTCGCCACTACTTTCAAACAAATGCGACATATCGGCGCGTCGGTGTTCATGGGCTCACACCTTGTTCGTTCTGTTTAAAACCAAAATATTCTCACACTTGGGCTGTGGCAGCAGGCTAAAGAACCGTAGCTTTTGTGCCATCATTCATATTTGTGCTTGTTTCCTCTCTCCGTGTGTATGCGCGAGCGGCCTCGCCTCCCCACAAAGATTGCACGAGTGACAGATGCACACTCTGCTAAATCCGCTATAGAACCTATAAACTCCGGTGTTAAGAAAGATCGACAGAGTGAGCCATCTTCTCATTCGGCCTCTTTGGTAGAAAAACAGGAGGAAAACAAACATGCATGCAATTGTTAATTTATCGAGGCCGGCAAACTTACAGAGGAAGTTTTTATTTATCTTGCTGTTAATTGATTTATTGATTATCGTGACAGGCCTAACTCCCACCTATCATAGCATACTTCTATGCACAAGACAATACACTGCAGCATCAGGACTTCCCCTTCTTCCCATCTTTACAGTACCAATAGCAAAGTAAACCCCTGACATACCTGAACATAAAGAATACGAGAGAATCAGGCAAGTCATATGTGGATGTCCTAACTGACCACAGAGTGATGCTCCTGGCATGGTGCACCATATCTAAGCTCTGTATCTATTTTTCTCTCCATCACTCATTTCAACAATAAAGAGAAGCAAGTAGAGGGAGATTATCGCAGAACTGTCTACTTATTAATTTGCTGCTTGAGGTCGTTTTAAAATAATGACAAGATAACTATCTTGTAATTACTTTCTGATGGAGTTGTTGTTGCCCTTGTCTTAATTGCAGTCTGATTAATCCATAAGATTCTCGCTAACATCAGTCTGCAGATTTGGACCAACAAAGCTTCTCTGTTGTCTGTCATAAGAGCCAGAGGCTTAAAACACAAACCACACTGTACAAGGTAAATTCTCTGATCTAAATCAAAGCAGGAGAAACACCCTGCTGCACAGACCACAAGTTAAACTCTGACACACTCCCCAACGTGACCAAGATCTTTTTTTAAAGCAAAGGGAGCAAATAAATTACAGGAAAAATGAAAAGAAATGCATTCGATAAGTTCTCTGAAATAATCTTGTTTTTAAGTCTGCATGGTTGTGTTGGTTATAAAAACATGTCTCCATATCCACCTCCATAATGCAGCTTTGTCTCAGTTCCACATCTGAACGAGTGGGTGTGTGGTAAAAAAAAAAAAATCACTGCTCAAGCTAAACAAACACATCTTGTGAAGCCTCTCATGCTCTTTTCTGCTGCTCTGTACCTGACGGGGCTCTCTGACGGCATGTCGGTGAAAACGTCCTCCGGTTTGGGGTCCGGGATGGGGATGATGTACTCGTTGTATGAAGGGGGTTCCTGCGTGTTCGCCTCTTGTCTGTATTCTCTTGGGCTCGAGCTCTGATTGTAAGAATCAGGGGCGAAGGAGACCGGGGACTGGGAGCCGAACCCCGGGTTGGCGATGGGGAAAGGCGAGGAGAGTCTGGGTTTGGTGCGAGCCACGGCCGGGTGTTCACTCTTCAGAAAGTTGTCGCTGACTTGGTTGTACTTCTGTTGACGGATGAGAAGACTTTGGTTATTTAACCCTTTCATGCATGAGTTATTAAATCTCAAAGATATATATTTTTGAAATATTTGTTTTTACTTTAATCAAGTTATTTTTTGTGGGAGTTATACATCTGTCCATCACAGTAGTAATTTAGTGAAACTTGATAAGGAACCACAAACATATCAACACATTCATCAAGAGTAAATATAAGAAAAAACAACAACATCTGAAGTATAAACATTTGTGTTGTAATTGAACAATTTAATTTTGTTTTTTAATGTAATTTTGGGCATTTTGAGCCTTTATTGATAGGAGAGAATGACAGTGGATAGGCTTGTGAAAAGGGGTGAGAGAGTAGGGGAAGACACTCTGCAAACTGGCCACATGCTGCATTCGAACCCGGGCCAGCAGAGGTATGTATATGGGACGTGCATGGTTGCTACACTCCGCCAAACCAGCACCCCTGAAACTATTTAAAATTTAAAATGAAAATGACAAATTATGTGAAATCTGAATACCGGCATGATACACAATTTGTCCTTCTCTGGCTTTTTTGGACATATGATGCAATATCTCAACATAGAAGCAATATGCAAAGATGATATTTTTATTAAATTTGAAACATAGGTTTTGGAATTTTCCACCCAGTAGTTGGATATGATACTGCAACCCAAACGTTCACAATAAATTAACTCACAGCAAAAGAGTAAATCACAGCAAAAGTGTAAATCAGCAGCTATAGTTACATTGTTGAAGTGTGTGAGTTTGAGTACAGTATGGATGAAGTTCTTTATGTTTTGATTATGTTTTGATTTCCTTGTTTTGTCTCTACAGTCAATCAATTGTTAATACATAAATCAGACATTATAACAGCATAAATACTCCTACAGTCGAGGCTGCCCTGAATAAAGTGATGTCTCTAACTTCATTGTGGCTGAAAGGGTTGAAGCTCTACATACATTAGTCCAAAAAGAGCCAAGCGCAGACTTCTGCATTTATCACTGAGTCATCCATCAGGGAGATTTATTTAACCATTAAATTAGCATTTCATGTGTTCTGTGTCATAATTTTTCTTGTAAACATTATCGTTAAAGTGTAATCAGGGAGTCATATTTAAGACTTCAAACTCTTTAAATAATGTGCTCATGTTCCTCTCCTAATTGAAACCAGACATGAGTTAAACTCACTTCATGTGTAACAGAGTGATGCACAAATGCTGGCTTTGTTTGGGATGAGACCCGGTGTCACTGTTTCTAAAGTGACTGTGTTGACTGGCGACCCATGATGATGCTACTGAAACCAACAACAGTAGGCTACCCATGAAACTCTTAAATAACAGGATCTAAACAGGACATTAAGATTAGTCTTGAATTGAAATATGAACTAATATTTGCTCACTAATACTAGTTAACATGGTCACGAGTTATACTGTAACACCAGTCAGACTTTGGTTGGAAATTAACCTGACACAGCATTCAAGATATATCAGGAAAGAGCCAATAGAAAGTGTTTGGGATGGGCAGAACCTTTTGAAGCATATGGTGATTGGATGACTGATCCGTCAACCACTTCCACTACAAGCCATTCAAAAAATGTAGGTGGGTGTTACTGCTACAGTGTAGAGGGCAGAATGTGAGCCACTCCATAAAACAAACTCTTGCCAAAGTATCCTTACTGTAGAGAATGTTGTGATGTCAAGAAATGTGGGTACTGAGGCTGTTAGCATCTACGCTAATCTCTATATGATGAGTCACTTCCTGTTGTCACCTTGCCTGTAACACTCACCTCTTCCTGATCTAAAGGATTGAACTGTGCCTTATTGGGCATTTAACAATCATTGTAGATTGGAGCTTGACAAGATGGATCAGCCTGATTTTAGACACTGAATCCACTAAGTTAAAAGAGTTACTCACAACGGATGTGGACAAACACTTTGCTCTGGGATAGAACATTCACTTCACGTGTGCTCTTGCCTTTTACTTCTTGTACTTCCAACCAGTTTTAAAGGATAAGTTCGGTTTCTACAGCTTTCACATTGTTTATAGAATGAAGTAGAACAATATACTCACCCAGAAGGCTTTCCTGATCCAAACGGTGCTTTGAGAGATATTTAGATCCAAAATCGAGCGGCGGACATCCGTATAATGGTAGCACACGGGGCATACAGCGCTGCTCCTAAAACTGCATTAATTGTCCAAAAACTCATTAGGTTCACCAATATTTCATCATAGTCTTGGGCTACTCCTCCAAGACAGTCCAGGGTCGCTCTACCCATGTTTTCGTGACTGTGCTGACCTCTGAACTGAAAACTTTCTTTACGTTTGCCTCCGCGCATGCGCATTACGGCTCATTGTTTCAGGGGAAGACCGCCGGCTACTCAACGACTTTCTTCTTCCAGTTTTATGCAATATGGACGAATATCTATTGGATGAAGATGTTGTGGAGGAGAACTTTGAATATGATGGGCGTCCTTACAGTTTTAAGCCAGAGTTTACAGATGAGGAGCTCATCGAGAGGAGGACGCAGAGGGAAAAAAGCAGAACAGCAGTTTCAGTTCAGAGGTCAGCACAGTCACAAAGACATGTCTGGAGCGCACAGACTGTCATGAAGGAGTAGCGTGAGCGGACCATGATGAAATATTGGTGAAACTAATGAGTTTTTGGACGATTAATGCAGTTTTAGGGGCTGCACTATACATGCCCCGTCTGCTACCATTATACGGATGTCCGCTGCTTGATTTTGGATCTAAATATCTCCTGAAGCACTGTTTGGATCAGGAAGGCCTTCTGGGTGAGTATATTGTTCTACTTCATTCTATAAACAATGTGAAAGCTGCAGAAACTGAACTTATCCTTTAACTCTACAGACCACCCCAGACTTGGTATTGCTGCATCTAGCAATGTTGCCAGATTTTGCGACTGAAATAAGCACAAGGTGGATACAACAAGGCAAGTGACCTCCAGCTATTTTTTTTCTAATGCAATATATTACTTTTTCTGGAAGAGAAATCTACATGAAAGCTGTTTAAATGATCATTGATATTACATTTTAATTTCACAGTGACATTTCTTCATATTTGGGTCTTAATTTATTTCTTCAACATCCTTTTCTTTCCTTAAAAGTAAAGGGAAGGGCTGCTGTTGTTCATCACTCTGTCATCACTAAACAGTCTGTCTAACCTTGACTTTTGTAACTAAACAGACATAGTCAGGCTTTTACCTAAGACTGATGTTGATCCTCCACATTAACTTTAGATAAAAGCCTGGGTGGGGGGCAGAGGGTCTCCCTGTCAGCTTTGAAGTGGTCAAGAGTTTGTTAGCATGCTGTAATTTGGCTGTCGGAATGATAAAACAGTAGGGAATGCGCTCTTTAAGGGCATGTTGTGTGTCTAAGACTTTATTATTTAGATTTTTGTTCATGAAAACATTTACATGTTTATTTCTGTATCAACTGTACCCATTTTTTTCTGTGTGTGTGGTAGACAGTTAAACCCAAGAAGGACAAACATCTGAATCATGTTATGTGAAGCTCTGAGTTAAAACTGAAGTACCTTTTTATAGCAGTCCGTCAGCATGTTCCCCACAGTGTGCACCAAAAAGGAGAACTCCGGCCTCTTCTCGAACTTCTCATCCCAGCACTTCTTCATGATCTCATAACTGAAACATACACCACATTAGAGGATTATTATTTTACTTTAATTTGCATGTTTTATTTGCATTGATGGAAAAATTGACTACTGTCTCCGTTGTTTGGGTACATTTTAGATTCTTTTCAGAGGACATTAAGCAGAATCAATCAATCAATCAATCAATCAATCAATCAATCTTTATTTGTACATGCACAACTACATTAAACAGTTATCACGGTTTAGCATAAATCCTGAGCCTTGAAAACCCAGAAATATTACTATAATGAACAGAATAATAAAGAGGACAGCACCGAATGGTTATCTAATTTTCATGTTTTGGACTCTGAGCTATTTTCCTGACCCAGATGATGGAAAAATGGCTCTAAATGCCCAATAAATGTCAAGGAGAGGCAGGAGAGCACAGAGGAGCTTTGGTCATCAGCTACAGAGGATGGTTTGTGAGTTTGTTTTCCACCACTGGGGCTTATTTAGCATGTGCAATAAAGCGACTCTTTTGTTTTCATGGTAGTCTTAAAAAAATCATGGGAAGAGGCCTTTAAAAAAAAGCACTTACAATACCCTGAACACGGAAATACTGATTTTAAAGCAGAACTGTGACCAACAGGATTTAGACCCCATATGAGCTTTCAAACAAACTTGTATGTTCCTACGATTTGACATGGAATCTGGAGTTTTTCTGAAGTTTCACATTAGAGCACTGATGTCAATAAAGACCCCAAACAAACTTCTTTTTTTTTTAGTCATTTACAGTTTGTCATGGGTTTGACCTCAAGATGTACAAACTATTACAATGTAACCCATCCATCCTTCTTTGGTCTGTCACAGGAAGCCAGAGTGCCTGAGAGCATACATGTACTGGAAAGGCCCTGACCGCCACAGGGATCGAACCAGCAACCTTCTCTCTGTGAGGCTCGTGCACTACCTGTTGTGCCACTGCGACTCATACAGTCAAGTACAGATTCTAAGTGCATTTCTTTAACTTACACTCACCACTTTATTAGGTTCACCTCTTCAACTGCTTGATAACACAAGTAACTTACCAGTTCACACACTATTCAGCCAATAACATGGCAGCAACCAAATCCATTTAGACATGCAGAGATGGTGAACCTGCTGAAGTTCAAATTGAGCATCACAATAGAGAGGAAAAGTTATTGAAAGGTGCTATGAGGAGAATCTATTTCCGGCGACATAAAGACTCTGCTACCCATGAGCATGCGCGGCGACTGTCGTAAAGACATGGCCAAAGCGTGCATTTGTTGTGATGCTAATGAATGCAGCTCGGACCTTCCTCAGAACTCTGCATTGCTTTACAACTTATTTTTTCAACAACTTACAGGATGCAAAGCAACAAGGTAATTATCTCTTTCTAGTTACATAGCGGTAGTTTTTGATGTGTGACATCAAGCAATTTTTGGAAAACTTAGTATCGTAGTTTTGTAGCCGGCTATATATCGCTACTTACAGCCCGGTGCTCTAAGACGTGTCCGAATAATATACATTTGATCTAGTTTTGTCTTGTTCCTGAAGTTGAGTATCCAGGCCAGTCCAGCCCTGTCTGACCCAACAGTGAAGCTAAGGAATAGAATTTATAGATAACCTATTTTGATGCTATAAAACTCATCTTAAAGTGTGTATTTTGATCAGGCATATATCTAAAAGTGAGACTTTTTTGTAATTACTTAGAAACTCCTCATAGCATCTTTAACTGACTTTGAATGTGGTTGTTGGTGCCAGACAATCTGGTCTGAATATTTGAGAAACTGCTGATTCACTGAGATTTTCATGTGCAACCATCTCTAGGGTTATCAAATAATGGTCTTAAAAAGAGAAAATATCCAGTGAACAGCAGTTTTCTGTGTGAAAATGCCTTGCTAATGCCAGAGTAGGGCTGGAGCATTAATCGAAAAATAATCAACATTTCGACCTTCTAATCAAAGTACTCATTTCAATTATTTTGATATATATTTCCGGTAAAAGTCACATGACCACACCCCCCTCCATACAGTCTGCGTTCACTTTGCCAAGAGCGAAGGACGCACCACCATCACGGACGAGAGAAGTGCCAATCTATCAGAGGACCTTGTAGGCAAGAAAAATACTGTCTCCGTTGTTTGGGTACATTTTAGATTCTTTTCAGAGGACATTAAGCAGAATCAATCAATCAATCAATCAATCTTTATTTGTATAGTGCCAATTCATAACAAGTGTTATCTCAAGACACTTTACAATAGAGCATAAAGCTCTTCATTTTTTGGATACACATATATGCATAGATACATATATACATATAAAATATACATATACATATATATACAAATATATACATCCAACACCCAACATGAATCCATATAGCCATACAGAAGAAGTTTAAATATTGCAGGAAGACTGTTTCGACGACAGTCAGTAACACACCTAAGATAAGAGCTTCAATTAATCATGATATTGAGATTAGGTAACATCGCCCAGCCCTGTGCCAGAAGTCAGAGGTGAATGGCCAGAGTGGTTTGAGATGTTGAAAAGCCAACAAATAACTTTAAAAACCACTCCTTACTGGTCTGCAGAAGACCATTTTCAAACATGGCATGTCACATTAGATGGGCAACAACGGCCAAAGATCACACTGGGTGCCTCTCCTGACAGCTAAGTACAAGATACTGAGACTCCTGATAGCATGGGCTTGCCAAATTTGGCAGTAGGAGGTTTGAAATCGTTTTCTGATCTGATTAACCTCATAGTGCTGCCACATTATGCCAATGGTCCAGGCTTTTTGGCACATTTGTGACCTAACTGAGCAGCGTTCAAATGCCAGAGTCTTTTTTAATATTGTTGCTGATCATGTCCACCACTTTATGACCACAGTGTCCTCTCTTCTGGTGTCACAAAGCTCAAATTATCTCAAACTGGTCTGTTTTATTGACTTTGAGCATAGGTTTGGACTTACCCAGTGTGAAAATCTCCCAGAGAAGAATGCCGTATGACCAAACGTCGCTGAGGGTGGTGTACAGATTATGGAAAATACTTTCAGGGGCCATCCACTTCAGAGGCAAGAAGGTCTGCACCACAAGGAGAAAGACACTTGATGTGAGGAATTAGAGAAACTTAAACCAAATCAAAATGAAGTTTACTACCTGGTGAGGAAACATGTACAAGCAGTTTGATGTTCTGGTGTAAAAACATTGTCTCCAAGTAATTTAGACGACAGTGATGTTCAAGGTTCACTCAGAGCAATAAAAGCAGTCAGGAGGATCTTTGAAGACAGAGAGTGTCTTAACAACTGTCTCATGGTTTTACGAAGAGACACATTAAGAAATTCTTTATGATAATAAATAAAAAATGCTTAAGAGGGTTTGGGTTTCAAATTACTCATAACTAGAAGCATGACATGTTTTATAAACATGATTGACATTGATGCTTTTGAATGTGGCACATGCTCACATTGTATTTATGATGTTAAAACAATATATAATCTGCACTTAAGTGAAGACATGGTGTCACACATCATGAAAAAAAATCATTAGCAGAGCTTCTCAGTACAGCCCACTTTACAATAGGAGGTAAAACTGGGAGAACATGTCATGTGCAGGTGACAAAAGTATCTATTTGCTCTCCTCCTCATGCCAATTTCCAGCAGTGCCAAGATGGCTGCCTTTGTGGCTTCACATAATTCTTTTGTTTTAGGCATTATGTGAGAGCTGACAACTTCTGAGTTGTGCTACGGCTTGAATGTAAGCAGGAAACCACTCTAGGCCTTTGCATGTGCAGTGCTGCTTGTGACATGAAATGGCCTCTTGTATACCCTGGGAATCAATTAAGCTTAAGAATGTCAAATAGGACATAAAGTATTATGTGACCAGCTGCATTTTTTGTTGTGTTCATTGTATTATACGTTTAGTGGTACCAGATATTAGAATGAACAAGAAATTGAAGAAAACAAGGGTGGTCTAATAATTTTTTCTATGACTGTATGTGTATAAATGAACACACAAAATCTGTACATATTCACCCATAAATGTAGTTATTTCTAGCGTATAAATACATTTTTCTATCATGTATATGTATAATTGTTTGTTCAAAGGATATCATACTATTTTGCAGTTAATAAGTTGTTTTTTGTATTAATTCCCGAAGCACCGTAGTCCTTTTTCTTTGGTTGAATTCAGTTTTCTCTTTAAGAACACCGGACCTGACCAGACAACAAACAAGAGCACACAGTAACCTGTTTAAGTATTTATTAACTGCTTTAATCCTGAAACAAAGTGTCCCTTTCACCCCCCGGCTAGGAGTGTGATGGTGGTGTCAGGTGCTAAAGGTCAGCAGAGGTTTCATAACATAGCAGAGGGCCTTCTACACGACCAGAGAGCATGAATGCAAAAGTGATGAGACGACGCCTTTCAGAGTAAAATAAAGACAGAATGTATTTAAGAATAAAGAGTAAGCTTTGCAGTAATTTGATTCTAAAGTTGACAGATTTGTTACTTTTTTTGCAGCATCATGATTTCAACCAGAAATTTAATTTGGTGAAGATTTATCTATTCTACTGCAACAGTTATCCCAATATGAGCTTTCACAATATATACATTGCAAGCTTTTATTTTTATTTTTTTTGCTCTTTTACTTGTATTTGTCCGGGGACATGTACAGAAAAAACAAGTTGCTCATCAGAGTAGACATGCTCTGCACCAGATTACAGCTTTCGCGCTACTTTCCATCTGCAGTCTCTGCAGCAGGCAAGAGAGAATTTAAAGGAGACATATCATGCTGATGCATGATTTAATACTTACATATAATAGAATAAATTTGAAAACAAGACCTTACACCCCCTTAATTTTCAAAAATGAGATATTGTATTTTTTCTGATATCCTAGAACGAGATTTGATGCCTCTGAAAATAGGTCATTGCGAGATGTCCGCGAGATTTCAAACGTTGTGACGACACGAGGTACCTTTCTTTTTATTGGAGTAATCTGATAAAACACTTCCTCCTCTGTGATGTCCCTCAGCCACAAAACCGTCACAGAGGAACACATCCACCAGCAGGGGTATATAGGTCCCTAGCTCACTTTCACTCATTACCAGCTCTGGCCTGTAGGGGGACTCAATACGCGGTCGCTGCTTTGAGCCTGTCGGAAAATACAGTAGAAGAAGAAGGACAGGCTGGCTCAGCCCCCGATAGACCTGACCAATCAGAGCACAAAGGGCTGAGACGTTACGAGGTAACTAGGTCAGCCTTGAGACCGAGTGTTTCAACGTGGGCTTCATAATGGCCTAAAATGAGGATTTTTAGAATGCTATTGTGGGGCAATGAAGGAACTAAATGACTTGTACTGAGGGCAGAAATGCTTTACAGGCATCCTAGTCTGGCATTGTGAAAAAGAGAAACAAGCATGATATGTCTCCTTTAAGGTATAAATATAAAGTGGATTTACAGTACAGAAAGTGTTTAAAAGCATAGACAATTACATTTCTGTTTACAGAAAGTGCATATATTCAACTATAGTGCAAAGATACAGTTTAAAAGATGGGAAAATATGCTTACACTCAAAGGCATAGAAATCTAATTATTAGGAGAAACTATGTAAAGAGACTTGTCATTGCAGACAGTCTTAGTTTCTAACGATCCAGTTTTTGTTACTCTGGTGAAGACTCTTTGGTGTTTGATGGTTTTTAGTTCACTTTTTGATCAGTTTTGATTTACTGCAACAAAGAAGAAATGAAAAGTGTGCACATAAGCAGCCCTATCCCTCATTATGACTACACTTCATCCATCCATGAACAGTAATTCCTTTTGGGGTCACGGGGCTGGAGCCTATCTCATTGGGCGAGTGGTGGGGTGAACTGAAGTGGTCACCTGCCAATCACAGGGCCACATAGAGTGATGGACCATCATTCAGTCACATTCTTACCTAAAGGCAATATGGAGTCACCAGTCAACCTAATGCACATGTCTATGAAAGGAAGCAGGAGAGTTTGGGTTGAAATCAAGCATGTACGGGGAGAGCATGCAGACTCCACACAGAAAGGCCCTGACCGACACAGGAATCGAACCAGCACACTTCTTGCCGTGCACTGCAGCACCACAAAGCCGCCAAACAACACTTCAATTCAAAAATAGTTTTGATTGCATGTACACACTTTTCTTTTGCTTTGGCAACATGTTTGTCGAACCAATGAAACTTAATTGATACTTTTATGAATTCACTTAACACATTCTTGCATTGTTTTTATGCCCACAGATGAAACTCAGGAGGGTTAAGGGTATCATCAAAAGTTGATGTTGATGTAAATTTTCAAGAAGGTGTAGCTTTGATTTGTTTCAGACTCATAAGACACATGCTGGATTCTATAAATTGTATTTAACTTGTTTATTTTTTACCCATAACAACAACTATTAAACATTTGCATTTTTTTCTTATTGCATCCAGAAAAAAGCGAAAGTTTAATGCCCCAGCTTAAATATAATCAAGCTCTTCAACCAACATCTATTAAATTAAAAGAAACAATCTCCTGTTTGAAGGCAATTAAGTGGAAAGGAAACAGAAGTCAGATATCCGGTCAGAACCTTCGGTATTAGAAAATGGGTCACTGGAGAGTGTTTTGGAACTTTTTAATCTATTAATCATCCTTTTTTGCCATCATTTTCCACTCACGCTGCCTTTGGAGATGTAGTTGGAGTCATGCATGATGTCTCTGGCCAGGCCGAAGTCACAGATCTTCACCAGTTTGCCCTCACAAATTAACACGTTCCTGGCGGCAAGGTCACGATGTACACACTGAGGAGGATAAAATTATAAGAAAACATTAATTTGATTCATTTAGATTCCGGATTAAACACAAAAGTCAACCAACGGTCAACCTGGGGAAAATTAGCTTTTGCATGTTAAAAATGGGTCAACAAGAGCAAATGTGTTCTTTGTGTGGACGTTACTCTTGATTCTGTTGAACTGTTTTCATTTCTTAACCTCATCAAGTTAATTTAATAAGTAATAAGTGAGAAATGTTTAACTCTTTACACGCCACACATCACAGGATAATCACATGAGACAATCCATTAAACACTACGGTGATCCAGACTTTGCTGGATTAGGGTTGAATTGGGGGTTCAGGCCAAAAATTAGATAGATGGATACTTTATTGAACCCTTTGGGGAAATTCAAGTATCCAGTAGGAGTAGTCATGGTAATAAATAGTCCAAGTCCTGATCCACTGCCTTTGTTCAGGGTGTTCTTCAGTCTGATGTCTGAGACAACAAAGGATCTCTTAAACATCACAGTCCTGCAGCAGTGAGATGAGTCGCCCACTGCTGCTACTTCTCTGTCCCTCCAGGATGTTGTGGAGAGGATTATTGCTATTGGACCCTTGGACTTTTTGTCTTATGCTGCGTTCACGCCGCAAGCGACCCAGCGACAAAAGTTGCGTCGCCCACTGACGTAGCGTCGCGCGTCCATAAATACCTCATTTTGGTCGTTGCCGTCAGCCATCGCTCGGTGACGTCACGTCCGCTCGAGTTTCACCGCGATCACATCATATTTCACATAATAAGATGTATAAGTGGACATTATTCCAGCTGTATCATTTTCACTCACTTATCAAACACAAAACACTGCAGCTGATGACCAGCAGCAGCATTATCTGTGAGTTTACCGCGGTCCATCTAGGCGGAATGTCCTCCGCCTAGATGGAGGACATTCTGCTGTTCTCATTGAGATTAGTTCCGCCTAGACGCAACTCATCCGCCCTGTAGTCCGGATGAATAACTGTCTGTCTCGGGTACCGTCACACATACACACACCGCAGATTGACTGTTGCCGCACAGCCACGCATGACATCGTCTGAATAGATGAACTTTTTTTTACTTTGTCATCGCGCGACAAGCTATGTGGTAGTGTGACAAGCGGCTGTTGCGTCGCGGGAGGGTTAACCCCGCCCCATCGTGGCTGTACATTGACTTTGCATGGAGAGTGATCGCTGAGGTAGTACAAGTAGCGTGCGGTGTGAACGCAGCATAAGATAGCCTGCATGTACTTCTCTCCACCACGGTCCAAAATGAGTCCAAGCCTCCTGGTGTTCCTATCAGTTCTGCATTCCCCCAAGCAGCAGCTACTTCCAGCATCTGCACGTTACGATGCGTATCCCGATATCAAGGCCACGGTATTCATATCTCAATATGCCCAATGCTGGGGTCAAACAAGAATGTAATTAAAATTTATTTATTTATGGTAAAACTGGCTAAAGGAAAGAATATTCATTTAAATTATCTGTTGGTATTAATCCTCTAGCATGTCTAATTGTCAATATTTTAGTCTACATTTGATTTGAAATCATTTGTAAGAATTAAAGGGACTAAATTTTGGTTCACTTGGTATGATGAAGTTATTTTCAGCATCCTCTCCAACCCTATGTACCTGAGATGGCCTGTTTCAGGTGATTCAGGGTGATTCGTGACACCTGGCCACACTTTTGAGAGCAGGAGCAGAAAAGTTTGTTGACTGCAAAGAGGCAATATGCTGAAAAATACAATACAGGCCAAAAGTTTGGACACAACTTCTCATTCAATGTGTTTTCTTTATTTTCATCATTTACATTGTAGATTTTCACTGAAGGCATCAGAACTATGAATGAACACGTGTGAAATTATGTTCTTAACGAAAAAGTGTGAAACAAATGAAAACATGTCTTATATTCTAGTTTCTTCAAAGTATCCACCCTTTGCTCTGATTACTGCTTTGCAGACTCTTGACATTCTCTTTATGAGCTTCAACAGGTAGTCGCCTGAAATGGTTTTCTCTTCTCTGGTGTGCCTTTCCAGGGTTAATTAATGGAATTTCTTGCCTTATTAATGGGGTTGGGACCATCATTTGTGTTGCTCAGAAGTCAGGCTGATGCACAGCCGACAGCCCTATTAGACAACTGTTAGAATTAATATTATGGCAAGAACCAATCAGCTAAGTTAAGAGAAACGAGTGGCCATCATTACCTGAGCGAGAATCTACAATGTAATTAGTGATAAAAATAAAGAAAACAGATTTAATGAGAAGGGTTTGTCCAAGCTTTTGGCCTGTACTGTATGTATACTTTTCACGTACTTAAATCTGTTAAGTGACAAAACATTTTGGAAGTGATGCTGAATCTCCAGCCGCTTTTTTTTTTGGACTGTGTGTATTAGAACAACTCAGCAGTGGTTCTTTCGAAGCTTGAAGCCACTACACCCAAACTGTGGACTGTGACTATATCTTTTACAGAATGATCACAGACTTTTGTTGTGTTTTGCATGTACAAAGAGAGCAATGTCTAAGTTAAAATGATTCTATAACTCCAGGCACTTATATTTAAGGACCTCAAAGATTTTTGTAGTAATTTAACATCTGGAAAATGTGCTGCATTCTATTTTTTGGCTTCTACTTTGAATGGTGCCATTGAAAACAGAACCATGGGTGTAATCAACAACTGCTTTCACAGCATTTGAGGCCATATCGATACACGTATCAACAAGTGCATGAACATATTTTGCTGTACTGATATTTTGAGCACAGGCCTAATCCCAGAAAACTGCAGTATAGAGCACAATGCTGGCAACCCCTGAGGGATAGTACATCGAAAGACCGTGTTGAGGAAAAGTTAAACACTGTAAAGAATCTTATTGTAAGTCTAGCCAATATATAATTTTGCCACGTACTGCTAGGTCCACCCCAAATATCAACCGCAGGGGCAAAGCATGCAAGTTCTTTTACTGGCACTCATACCAGTACCATGGGCCTTGAACAACCCCACTTCAAAAAACCCAACTGACCCTTTAAAGAGAGAAGTTCTCTGCTGAAACCCTTCAATACAGTAAGCATAGCACAAAATATCACATAATTCAGGGAACTGGATATTTTGTAAGTGTTAGCCTGATAGTAAATCAGTGGCTTTGTTTCAAAAATTACATAAAAATAGATTAAGTGACATAACACTGTAAAAATGAGTCACAACAACACACATATCCGTTTAGAGTTGCTGAACAGTTTATCTGATGACTGGAGGCAGAGGCAGGCTAACACTACCCAGTACTCCCAGTGTTTGAGCTACGCTAATTAGCGGTAGGTTAGCTCTGCCCATGTCTTCCTTGTTACTGTGCACACAGTCAAAACAATGGTGTCTATCTCCTTGTCATGGACTCAGTAGAGAGCCAAGACACAAAAATATAATAAACATCATAAAATATCACAGAGCTGTTTATAACTTACGTTTTTGGATGCGAGGAACTCCATCCCCTTGGCCACTTGGTAGCTGAAGCCCAGCAGGTCCTCGTAGGTGAGGATGGGGGAGTCGCTGATGACCAGTTCGAGCCTTCCGCCACCTGAGCAGCAATGACAAAGGTGAGACTACAAAAAAGAGTAGAAGGTAGGCAGAGGTCATGAATGAGGAATTTTGGTGCATTTCTATGATGTGACATCAGCTCAATTCTGTGGCTCTGTGACCTGGAGACACTGCAGGTCACTGCAGGGCAAAATCACTCAGAGCATCCAAGTGAGAGAAAATACCCCTCACACTCCCACCCCCTGTAGTCAGGTTCTTCGTTCTGTATGACTTCCCAATCTCTTTTTATTTTCAATAGTATCTAGTCTTGTTGACTGCAACTGTTTAAGGAATGAAACTGTCTTCTTGCTGTGTAAAGCCACAGACTGAGAGCCAACAGAAACACAGACTAACAAATGTTTAAGGCATTCAGTTAGCAATGACCTCCTGCTCCTTTGTAAAGTTTAGTAAACCAGAGAAGGACTAAGAAGAATAAAATCATTTCTCTTCAGGCATTTTTATGCAAAAGGACATGAAAAATTCTGTTTCATGACTAGATTGTTTAGCCTGCAGAGCAGACGGACCTGCCTGATTCTGAAATCATGCATCTCCATCTTGCCAGCCTCCACTGTCCAACAGTTTCACTCGGCTAAATGCTAAACAGCCCAATCAGGGAAGAGAAGTGGGAGTAGCGGGAGCTGCAGGCGTGACAACGACAGGAAGTGACTTGACAGGAGAAAAGTCACTTCCTGTCGTACAAATAATGGCGGCTAATGTTAGCTAGCCTGTGGTCATCATGGTTACACAGTTATACTTGGTGTAATATGCTCTCTTCATAAGTTTACTTCATCTGGGTTTTCTTGGTTTATGTCACATGTAAGTGTTAAACGATACATCTATGTGGTATAATTAAATATGAAACAATAGTCTTCAGGTAGTTAAGCTATCGACCAACAGCCATTAGCCGCTATGGTTAACGGCTAACAAGGGCAAACAACAGTTAAAGGCTGTTAGCCGTAGCCACAAACAACAGTTAGCGGCTACGTCTTATGGCCATTATATGTTGTTTGCCCTTGTGAGCTGTTAGCTACTATGTTTAGCCGCTACATATACTACGTGATAGCAGAGCTGCTTGATTGGTCTGTGATGAGCCAAATGATTGTCCAATCACAAGCTGCTGTTGTTTTTGAAGGTTCTGGCCCTGAAAACATTTTCGCGTGATTCCTCCCCAGATGGATGAGTGACATATTTCCAATATGGAACTGTCCATCTGGCACATCAGGTTATAGGTTGTGAACAAAAAGGCTTAAAACATAAACTAAAAACTGAGAACAGTCAAAAGTGTACAATCTTGCATTAATCATCACAATATGCTTGAAATATGATAAAATTTGGAATCAAAAGCCAAAAAACAAAAAAAAATGATTGAGTTTATCAAAAGGTCAATGGTATATGAATCTAAATGGCTTATAATGCCCAGCTTGATGTCTTTAATGTGGTTTTGGTTTCTGAGTTCCTGTCTCACTCCATCTACAGTACTCAGGTAGCCTGCAGAGATGCTAGCGCTATGTACCTGCTGCAGGCTCTGCACTGCCAGAGCTGAGACAGAGCAGAGATGCAGTGCAGTGGATCTAGTGGAAGCACTTTCATTGATTAAAATAGTACTCTTCCCTCCATCTTAACAGACAGGGGCAGTTCAAAAACATATCTGGTGGAACTTAGGGGAAATACGTGAAAGACTATCTCTTGGTTTCTGAGACTCCAAACAGAAGCTAACGCACTGTAAAGACAGGGCATCTTTGAGGTCGACCATTGTTCTTCTGTTGGGACAAATGGACATTCTGCACGGCCACACTATGACAATCCTGCCTGTGTTCAGAGGACACAAACAAAGTAAATACTGTTGATGATTGATGAAGTATAGAGTGTCAAAACAAAATGGAGTTGATTAGCTGTCACATATGGAGAAGCATCATTTGTTGTTCTTTTTTGGGGGGAAACTCCCACAAAAGTCGTATGACTCAAAAACTGCAGGGGTTTTTATGCACTGTGACATTTGGTCTGTACATTTTCTACACTCTGTGATCAAAAAACAAACTGTATTAATTTTTTTGCAAAGCTGAGACAACAAATCTCTTCATGAGCTGTTCTTTTTAAAGTGTTCTGATCACAGATACAGCCTTTCACACATAAATACATCATGTGCATCTCCTTCTTCTTTGTTTTCTGCGCTCAGTGTGCCACATTCTTTGTTTGCAAGACCGGATAATTAATTATTGTCAACACTCCCACAGATGAAGACACAAACACTCATTTAGACCTTGTTCCTGATAGATGTCCTGCTGGTAGGGAGACTCGTACGGGGAGGGCTGGATGTCGGCGTACTTGATGATGTCGATCTGCTCCTGCATGGGGACGTAGAGCGAGGGCTCGTCTTTGCTCATGTCCATGTAGCCTCCATCGCTCTCACTTCCGAATGACACATAGCTGCGGGACACACGAAGCATGAAAATATGTTTAACTGACCTAATTTCATCTTTATTCATGGTTCCTCATCTTATGAAACTTAATATGAATGACAAAACAACGTCTGTGGCTGCTTGAGAATATGACAGCAGAGAAATATAAAAAAGAAATCAAACACTCTTCGGACAAAACGGTCCTTTGTGGGTATTTTAGGTTTTTTCCCCTCATCTCACCCTTTCCTCTGGCTGAGCGGGGTGCTTCCTCTGGAGATGAGGCAGCCATCGTCTTGGTTCTTCTCAGCGTAGTACTGCAGGAAGGTGTGCTTGTTCCTATGTAGGTAGTCCACGAGGTCGCCGTAGCGGCAGTACTCGGTCACCAGAAATAAAGGCCCTGATTGGTGAAAGGAAAGAGAAATTTAAGAGAAACAAATTTTGAGATGAAGCAAACTCTGACATTGCATCATAGAAATATTCACTAGACTAGAAAGCACTCGGAGAACACAAATCTCCACCAAGGTAGCTCACATATTGCGGTTATACCTATGAGCAATACTTCCAAGATAAAGTTACCATCATATATGATTCCCTGACCCTGAAAACCCACACCTTGCACTCAGAATCATGTTGATATCATTATTAGTAAAACAGTCATTGAACAAAAATGATTGTCTACTAACAGGGGTTATCTACATCACCACCCAAATCTTTGGGCCATAACCAACATCCCCTGAAAATTTCAGCAAAATCCGTCATGTAGATTTTGAGTAATCATGCTAACAAACAAACAAACAAACATGCCAGTAAAAACGTAACCTCCTTGGCTAAAGTAAGGATAAATTTGACATGAGTGTGAGGACAAAAAAGTGGTCTTAAGATGGGATGTATGACTGCTGACTCAGAATAGAAGGAATAGGCCTGTCATGATAACAATTTTTCCTAGACGATAATTGTCCAAAAAATTATTGACGATAAACGACAGTATTGTCAATACTATTTTGATTTTTTTCCTCATTTTTTTCATTAATGTAATTGTATTATATGTCATAATAAAGTGAGTACACCATATCAAAAGCAGGAAACTTCAATTTCTTAAGAGTATTTGGAAGGTCAAGATCTTAATCTCAAGATGAAATAAATTAAAAAACAATATGATAAATTTTACAAACAAAAAGAGAAAAAATACCAGATCAAAATGAAATCGACTCTCTTTAAGGAAAAAATGTATGTAAACAAACAACAAAAATAATTATACTAATAAAAAACAATAAAAATAGACCCTGTCTCTGTAAAGAAAAAACAAAACTCCAATAGAAACACACACAAAAATAAAAACAATAAATAAAGGGGAGTTTATACAGTTCCGGAATTGTTTGTGACATGTACTTTCTCCAGGTCAATTTGTACTGTCTGTCAAACGTTCGTAGCATTGCTGGCTTTTCAACCATATTGAAGGGTTGTATTTGTTTTGCAATGTAGCGAACGACACAGTCTGTGAGTGCACCATTTTGCGCTTTTATCTATATTTACTTTGCAGAGCAAGCGCTTCAGGAAGTGCGGACTGTCAAGGACAAAGGCACCCCGGTGTTTAGAAAGATGGACAGAGTGAGCCATCTTCTCATTCAGCTTCTTTAGTAGAAAGAGAGGAGGAAATCAAACACGCATGCACGTGTCAGTTTATCGAGGCCGGCAAACTTACCGAGGATGTTATCATTTATCGTTCATTTAATTGATTTATTGATTATCGTGACAGGCCTTGAAGGAAGAAATCTGATTTCATTTTCTAGTTTTTGTGTCACTGAGAGACATGAAAGAATGCCATGTAAGTGTCTTGGAGGGGTGCTGGTTTGGCGTAGTGGTTAGCACCCCATGTACATGCTTCTGCCGGTCCAGGTTCGAATCCCGCCTGTGACCAGTTTGCAGAGTGTCTTCCCCTGCTCTCTCTCCCCCTTTCACAAGCCTATCCACCGTCTCTCTCCTATCAATAAAGGCACAAAATGCCCAAAAACTATACATCTAAAGTGTCTTGGAAAGTAGAGTAAGCATACTGGTTTTACTTCTGAAGCGTCGGAAGTTTTACGTCCTACACACAATATCTCTGTTGAAATTAGGACCTGGCACACAATCAGGTTTCAATTTCAGTTTTACTTTTATGTTTCTTCTCATGAGGTAAATGCTTCTATGTTAGTTGGTATAATTCACCTAAAGGAATTCATCAACAACCCTCATTATATAGTCACTTACAGGTTAAATCTACTCCGAACTTTATTAACTCAACAGCCTACCACCACCCCAGAGTATTATCTAATTCAGAAAAAAGTCCAGTGCAAAAAATGTGCAATGGTTTAAAGGTATTTTTCTGCTGCTAAATCCCTAAAATTACTGCTGAATTGCACCACACAACTTTGATCAAAAGCGTTTTATCGGGCATGACCTCATGTTCTAACTGATTTAAAATGAAATCCATCTGTGGTCCAATATTAAACCAGAATCACAAGGTTACTGCAGCCAAGCCCAAGACAGAAGGAGCCAAAATATTTCAGTTGCCCCATGTAGCTTACAGCTGTATGGGTGACAAGGACTGATCTCATTCCTTTAAGGTAATGAAATACTAACAATTATGAACAAAAAAAAACCCCCTATGTAACACATGAATATTAAATTAGACCACATGATACAAAGGTAGTTGATGACCCTTGATACAGGCTTACCAAATCCTGGATAAGTGAGGGCAAAATCTCATTTTACACTGGGATTAAATCTATACAAAATAAATATATTTTGAAAAAAAGCAGCACATCAACTCATTCATTATACATTTACTATGCCATATCCCATAGGTACTCTAAATGAGGCTCATAGTAAACCCAAACTGGATTAAATGTAACTTAAATGCTCTCGATTCATATTTTCATACTTTTTAGGAATGTCCAGCAGTTGTGAATCGTTGGTAAGTTCTTATGTTCCAAATTCCAAAACACGCTTCTTTACTTTTATTTAATAATGACTGTATCCTCAAAGACAGCACTAGTTTAATTACAATACATTTTTTATCCACAGGTCACGTGACCATGCTCTAACTTCAAAGAAATGTGCAAAAGTTGATGCAGCTTCAACGGTCATATCTCAGAAACTGTAGCAGATAGTGAAAAGTGCACTAAAAACTGTTTGCAGTTGTGAAAGAAAGCAGAAAATGAATGACTGTTTCGTAACATGGTTAAATGTGTTGATATTTGTAGATGTACCTAATAAAGTGGCCAGTCAGTGTAATACGTCCAAAGTAAGGTTGAGAGTGTAAAGACAAGCATGATTACGCTATTGTAATGAAGAATCTGTACTGGAAGGAAAGAAAAGTATGTCTGCCATAGCCTGGATTTGAATCCCGGTCTCATGCTTCATAGTCTGCTGCTCTAATCTTTCAACCACAGGGCTAAATTGCTGAACCTTGGAAAGCACGGTATTTCCCCTGTTTGTCTCATAGAGCACTGTAATGACGCTCGGTACTTCCGAGTAAACGAACGCTCGCTGCGTCTAAACCGGAATAGATCTCAGGAAAAGGATTTCCCCGTGAGCATCCCAAGAACCTGCTGAAACGTGTAATATAATTCTCATATCTGTACTGTTCAAAATGTGAACGCAGTGACGAGTTAAAAACGCGCTTCAAACTGCAGCACTCGGCTGTTCGGGGCTTCGGTCTGAAGTCACGTGAAACGCTGAACAGACACAGATTTCCTCAAAAGTTCGTGTTGCTTAAAAAATCATATTTAAAAAACTGTAGAAGCCAGCAAAAAGCTGAAGATATGTAAAAATAGTTGAGAAGTCAGTGCAGCTTTTAAAGCATGAATGAAGTCTGTAGGTGGAAGCATGCCCAATCTGTGGAGCTTCAAAGTTGCTAAAGTTTTCAGCAGAGCTGTGGAAATGTCCCATTGATTTCAATGTAAAAATACATGCAGAAATTATTTTTTACTGTAAAAAGTATAACTGTTAAAGCTGTGAAAAAAACAAGCGCACTTCTCCTGAACATGCTGTATATGTCAATTCTGTCAAAATCTGTGCAAATTTGAAGCCTATGAAATGTGCCAAAATCTTGAGGAATAAGAAGAAGAAGAAGAAGAAGAAGAAAAAGAAAAAGAAAAAGAAAAAGAAGAATAAATTTTAGGAAGAACAATATGTTGAAATGCTGACTCAGCATTTCAACATAATTAAAAGTTAATCATAACAAAAGGCCATAGGTTTGTTCCAGAGGTAACACTGTTGGTGTTGATGGTCCACATGAATCTTGAACAGCATGTTTTCATAATGTCTTAACATCTGCAGCGCACAACCTTTCTCTCACTTTCTCTTCTGCAACCTCTGGAACAAATGTGTTCCCCCTTAGCATGAAATCTTCACTTTCTTGTTCCCTCTCTTGATATCCACTAATATGGTTCAAACAGGAACCAGTTAAATAAATGTACGTATTACGTAAGTTTAAACAGTTAGGATCATGAACCAGCTAGTGAGAAAAAGACTAAAAGCAGATAAAGAGGAAGTAAAACAGATTTATGAATACTATAAAACACTCACACATTAGTCTCTTTGTAAAGTGACCACATTAATCTAGAAATAATGCTCATGCTCTTCTGTCTGGACCATAGGTTATATATATATATTTCTATTTCTTTACTATCACTTATAAGCATCTTCCTAGTCAGGACCTGTTGACAAATCCTGCTCTATTGTTCACTTGTCATCAATTTTTAGATCTAAAGTTGTTATACTTAAAGTGGGACACTGGGAGTGTCCCCTCCTAAAAAGTCTCAGATATGTCCCACATTAGTTCCCTTTTCTCAGGACGGTTTGTAGGAAAACATGTTTCACACTTAACAACAAGAGACACTGTGGAACAAATGTGTCTGGGCATGGGCTAAGTAGGCCAACAGACTAAATTTGCCTCAATTGGAAGGAAACATGCTCACCACTCAAATAAACAATTATTCATGTTCAAACAGACTATGATAGACGAACTATGACATGGACTATCATGATCAGCTTAACAAGTGAGCTAAAGAAAGAAGAGCGAAACCACAGATCCTCAGGAGCATCAAATCTGAGGAATAAACCGAAAAATTCATCGATAGGTAGATAGACAGATAGATAGATAGATAGATAGATAGATAGATAGATAGATAGATAGATAGACACTGTAGATGATAGATGGATCGATAGATAGATAGATAGATAGATAGATAGATAGATAGATAGATAGATAGATAGATAGATAGATAGATAGATAGACACTGTAGATGATAGATGGATCGATAGATAGATAGATAGATAGATAGATAGATAGATAGATAGATAGATAGATAGATAGATAGATAGATAGATAGATAGATAGATAGATAGATAGATAGATAGATAGATAGATAGATAGATAGATGGATGGATGGATGGATGGATGGATGGATGGATGGATGGATGGATGGATAGATAGATAGATACTGTAGATGATAGATAGATAGATAGATAGATAGATAGATAGATAGATAGATAGATAGATAGATAGATAGATAGATAGATAGATAGATAGATACTGTAGATGATAGATGGATGGATGGATGGATAGATAGATAGATAGATAGATAGATAGATAGATAGATAGATAGATAGATAGATAGATAGATAGATAGATAGATAGATAGATAGATAGATAGATAGATAGATAGATACTGTAGATGACAGATACTGTAGATGATAGATGGATCGATAGATAGATAGATAGATAGATAGATAGATAGATAGATAGATAGATAGATAGATAGATAGATAGATAGATAGATAGATAGATAGATAGATAGATACTGTAGATGATAGATGGATGGATGGATGGATGGATAGATAGATAGATAGATAGATAGATAGATAGATAGATAGATAGATAGATAGATAGATAGATACTGTAGATGACAGATACTGTAGATGATAGATGGATCGATAGATAGATAGATAGATAGATAGATAGATAGATAGATAGATAGATCGATAGATAGATAGATCGATAGATAGATAGATAGATAGATAGACAGATAGATAGATAGATAGATAGATAGATAGATAGATAGATAGATAGATAGATAGATAGATAGATAGATAGATAGATAGATAGATAGATAGATAGAAAAAAGAATTTCGTCGCTAGGCTGATGAATAAAAGATTAATAGTTTGATTTATTGAATTACTAAAGTTTTGATTAATAGCAGTATTTATTAGAAGAATTTATTTATCTTTATCTGTATTTATTGTATTGTATGTCTGTATATATATCATATACTTTAAATTTCTCAAAATTAAAAAAAAATAGGAATGAATGATTAATAAATAAATAAATTTCATGTGGTCTCATTTTATGCAGCAGTAGAGCTCTTATAGTTTATGGAAGTACCATAAATTCTGTTGCCTTGCTCAGGGAGATGCTCATTTTCTTAGTTCTTATCACTTCAGACAGCATTGTAAGGGGTCTCTTTTTAACCTTTCCTATGACCTTCAGATATCTAGAAGCAAACCCAACAGACCAAATTCAGAACAGATAATCCCCAATGATCCCCAGGAAGGGAAAGTCAAGAAATCAAGTCCCCTCAAAAAGCAGGAATCACTGAGTCTGACTGTCTGATCCTGTGTCAGAACGACCCCTCTGAGATCCTCACCGTGTTTGGTACAAGCTCCGAGCAGGTTGACAATGTTGAGATGAGGGCCAAGGTGACTCATGATCTTCAGCTCTGACATCAGAGCCTGAGTCTCGCTCCTCCTTGCTGTGGCTGGATTCAGAGGAGAGAGAGGGGACGTAGAAACTATTAGGACTGTGCCATGAATAAAATCTTAATAACTCTATGATATGAGTGCTGATGTTCTTCTGTATGCTTGAAAATTGATGGAGTTGATTTTTAAGTGACAGCCCTAGTGTGAACAGGGCTTTACTAACACCAGAGTAGAAAAGGGCTCATGGTCCTGCTGGCTGCGACTCACGTCAGGTTGGCACCCAAACTAAAGCTCAGCACGCAGCACCTCTCTCTGCTCAGAGGATTATGCTGCTCTGGCGTCACCATATCTATACAGTAAACCCTGATGTCATCTGCGTAAAGCTTTCTCACGGTGTGACTTACATTTCAGCATCTTCACGGCCACTTTTGTGCTGGACTGGGAGTGAGTGAGTCCGTACGCGGTGGCCTCGACCACCCTGCCGAAGGCGCCTGATCCAAGAGTGCGACCTGAAACACAAAGACAGGCTCAGCGGGGCATGGTGTGAATGCAACACATGGTGGAGCGGGAAGGAAAATGAAGACCTGAAATGATAATTCACGAAACCCCTCTGTTTTATTCACGCATTAAAAAGACACTGAGCAGAAAATGTTACTGGTTTTATCTCTCTGATCATGGGAGGTTGGATTTTGGCCAATCAGACAACTTAAACAAATCACTTAGTATTCAAGCCACAAGTTCACCCGGACGACCAAAACAACCTAACAGCACAGAGTGAACCGGTGGAAACTCCAAACTTGGTTGTTTGTGCTGCTGAGAAACACACTCACATGACTGAAGATCTGTTGGTCCATAAAAATAAAAGTACAGAACATCATTTGGGTTCTGAATTATCTACCTTCATTTAAGAAAAACAAGAAAGACTAAACAGGTATTCAGGGAGCTGCTCCATGCCTCTGGCTTTCCTCTGCACCAGGACAGCATTAATTCTCTAGTCAAGATTTTTGATTTTTACTTAGAGTCCAAGAAAGACGAGAGTGCACAAAAAATAACTGGTTTATGCTTTACTATGTGTATTTGTATTTTATGGTTTGATAGGGTTGCTGGCTAAATATTTGTTATTAACTATCATCCTTCAAGCTCATAAAAAAGATCCATCTCTTATAGAGACAGTTAATATATATTTATATATCTGTATACTGTAGATAAACTGCTCTACAATTTTATTAGACCATTCGTCTTAAAACAAGAACACATAATTGTTACATATATCACCCAAAACAAGGCTAAAATTAGGGCTGTCACTTTAGTGCATTAATTAGATTAATAAATCACACCGCAAATTTATAAAAATTAATCACAAGATTAATCATAGCACACAAACATTTTAATATTGGCCAGTTGAAGGACCCGTACATGGCAGTGGCACGTCCCTTCACACATGCGTCTCTAGTCAAACCAAACAAAGCCCAGGTCACAACAGGAATGGCATATTTAAGACTTAGTCTTATTTTATTTTTGAATTTTTTTTTTTTTTGAAATTTATTTATTTCTCTATATTTACTGAATTCTTTAATAATGCATCAGGCCTAATTGTTTTGCTGGAAGTCCTCGACCTTTTTCTTATTTTGAATTTGATTTATGAAACACTCTTAAAGTGTAATTTGAGTTGCCTGATTGACCTTAGAATTTTCTGGACAAGTTGCCCTGATTTTGTTTTTATTTAATCACCAATAAAAATGTGGATTTACAAATCTTCAATTCTTAGTGTATTCATTTGATTAGTTATGCACTACAATTTTATAATATCCTAGAATTCAAATTCTTTATTTGGGTACTTTAAGCAGATATGAGATTAAAATGCGATTAATTAGATTAATTAATCATAAATCCGGTAATTAATTAGATTAATTTTTTTAATCGTCTGACAGCACTAGTTAAAGTTAAAACTATCTTTGTTATTTATTGGGCAAATAACAAAAAGGAATGTAGAATTTCAAATTTCACCTTTTTAAATCTGAGCCACTCACTGGGCTTCTCTGAGAAGTTGGATATTAATTAACAATAAAATTCAAACACTAAAAGTAGTGTTTTCTGTTAATAAATGCAAGTAAGAATCTATTATTTGGCATCTTAATTAAAAAAAAGTAAGAATAAAAATGTGCTATTCTTTCATTTTTTTGTGGAATAGTAAATTTAAAAATTCATGACTAACAATAATAATTGTATTTTAGCAAAAATAAATTCAGAAAAGAAGTTTTACAAACTGGTGAAAAACAAATACAGAAACATATTTATGAATGCTGTTACATCGGGTTTTAGTCTTAATTTCTTTTAGAACACTATCTATCTATCTATCTATCTATCTATCTATCTATCTATCTATCTATCTATCTATCTATCTATCTATCTATCTATCTATCTATCTATCTATCTATCTATCTATCTATCTATCTATCTATCTATCTATCTATCTATCTATCTATCTTTCTTTCTTTTATGTATCTGACAATATAGCTTAAATAACCAGTATATGTAATGTTTCTTGCAAAAACTACTTGCATCTTAGTTAAATGCATCAATTGCTTCTTTCAGCAGTGATATATTTGTCTCATTTGTCATATTAAAGTAATAATAATCACAATAACTGCTTGTTAGTAACTAAATGAAGACTAATTCTCTATTGTAGTTTTGACCAAAGCTTCCTTAAAGATGACTGTCGGTCTGTTCTTGTATTTTATTTTATTTTATTTTCCTTCTGTACAGCACTTTGGTCCACTGAGGTTGTTTTTAAAGTGTTTTATAAATAAAATGTGAGTGGATAGGAATAGGAAAGATGGAGGAAGCCGTCTAAACATCCTAAATAACACTGATCTATTGAGCCACATATGTTAAATTTAGAGAGGGAGCAGAGTGAAATATTTAGAGATTAATAAGAAATGGACAAACAACATCTGAGGTCTTTTGGTGTCGTTATGGTTCAGACACAGGTATGAATGAAACATGATTGAAACCTTTTTTTAATGTTTCTGTCTTCACAGTTTAAACTCTTTAACGTTGTGAGTGATTCGTGTAGATCTGTGCCTGCCCCTCACTCCTGAGTCTGCAGCTCAAACAAACTTTATCACCTCTGGGTCACAGCTCGGGTCACATGAGGCGTCTGACTGGTCTCATAGGCTCATTCCAGCACCCCTCCTCTGTATCATATGCTCACCTACGCCCCGGAGACTCACCCAGGATCAAGTTATCTCGGGACATTTCCCAGGCCAGGTCATAGGGCAGGTGGATGGGGTCAACGTAGATGTACTCATGACCGTCCTGGCTCACCGACTCGATCACCTTCCATCTGATCTCATAACGAGGCTTCTGAAAACAGAGCGAGAGAAGCATTTTAGCCCAGGTCAGGTCACTATGATGTATTTATTTACATAATCAGTCATAAAATACTGATTTGAATCTTAAAGATTTTAGAGGCTTCAAAACACCATTCACTTGAAATGTATTTTATTTTTTAGAGACTTTACTTTTTTAAGTCTATATAAAAGTATTGGGAAACAGAATCAGAATTTTGAACAAAAACAGTATGGATATAACTCTGAATTTAATTAAGGAAGTTGGACATTTTTCAAAGAATCTTGACTTCAATCTTAGAATTCAAATGATTTTTTAGAAATTTGACTTAAAATGCACTATCTTAACTTAATCTTTTCATTCTGAAGTGTTTTAAAAGCCAGAATCTTCATTTCTTATCTCACAATCATGACTCCGATTTGAATATTATAACTTTAATCCTCAATTTCCTCATTTTTAGTCTAATTTATGACCTAATAATAATAATTCTTATTTTTATTTTATAGCACTTTTAAAAACATGGGTGTACAAAGTGCTCTGGCAGCAGGCAGGAACATAAGACAACAACACACAAGAGTTTAACATCAATGGAAAAAAGACTTAATCTCAGAATTTTGACAATTTTAAAGGAACACATTCTGGCTATTTTTTTCAAAGTTCTGACTTTAACCCCAGATTTCTTCCTTTTTTTTTTTTTTTTTTTTTTTTTTTTTTTAAATGTATGTTTCTGGGCATTTTGTGCCTTTATTGATAGGAGAGAGACAGTGGATAGGCTTGTGAAAGGGGGAGAGAGAGCAGGCGAAGACACTCTGCAAACTGGTCACAGGCGGGACTCGAACCCGGACCGGCAGAAGCAAGCACATGGGGTGCCTGGTTGCCAACCACTCCGCCAAACCAGCACCCCTAACCCCAGATTTCTCATTACATCTTATAATACTGACTCTTGTTTCAGAATTTTGATTTGCTTTTTTAGGTTCCAGACTTTCATTTCAGTTTTACTGATTAATCTCATAAATCAGATTTTAATCTTAGAATAGAATAGAATAGAAAGCTTTACTGTCATCATACATAGTGTGCACACACACACAATGTACAACATTGTCTCTGATGGTGCGACAGAAATAAGGTATAAAAAATAAAACTAAGAATAAAAAAGTAAGTTAACCCTTTAAGGCCCAAGACCATAGATTATAGCCAGAAAATTCGACTTTTTTGGAGCTGAAATGTTTGTTTCACTTTCTGCTAAAATCCATAAAAATCAAAATGTCCAGAAAATTCAACATATAGATTTTTCGTATTAGGTGTTTTTGGCATCTGATAATCCATTTGAGGACATTTTTATCATTTATCTGATTGGATTCAAATGGTTTTTTTTTTGTAATTTGTTGAACATATTGAGTAGAAAGAGGTATTATTAAAGTATGTATCAAATATGATAAAGTTGGCTTTATAGGGTTAAATAAAATATTTACAAGGGAGCATTAAGAATGTACAAGAGTGCAGTAAAGTGCAGTAATCTTGTCATAATCCTGTAATATCATCTCACAATCCTGACTCCAATCTAAGAATTCTCTGTTTTTCTAGAGTTAATATTGTATTTAACATTTCTGTCCATTATAAAGGAATAAATTCTGGCTTTTTCCTCAGAGTTCCTACTTTAACCTTAATCCTGACCTCAGTTTCAGTCTTTTTGAATTTATTTCAGAATCTTGACAGACTGAAAGTTATTGAGTCAGACTTCAATCCCAGATTGCTGATGCTGTTTTTTTTCCCAGAATTCTGACTTAATTTTAGAATTAAGATTTTAATCTAAGAGCTCTGATATCCTTGAAAGTCTGAATCCTTACACTTTACCTCATAACCCTGACGACAATCTCAAAATTCTGAATTCTGTTTTAGTCTTCTAACTTTTTTTTTTTTTTTTTGTATAAAACACATTATTTTTTGGGGACATCAATCCTCTTCTGTAGCCATGACTTTATACCCTAAATCCTGAAATGCCCATCAACACACACAACTTCATCAATTTCTGAACTTTTTTTCTTTAAAATCAATACGAGAAGAAATTGATTGATCTAAAGAGTCTTAAAACTCTTCCATAATGGGTAAAGCACCATTTTTAAAAACTTCTTTAGTGCATTTTAATCCTCCAGTCTTCATTATTAATATCTCTTTACCAACAAATAAACTGTGCACATGTAGCTTTCATACCTTCCTCCACACAGCGATGAGGATGATGATGGACATGATGATGATGACCACCAAAGCTAGAACAGCAGCCAACACTGCCACCTGGGAGAACAACGCTGCAACAAGCAGAGGAACACGGAGAGCATTAAGGAACAACCAAAACATTTATCCACTCTTTTAGAAACCTGGCAGTGAGACCTAAAGGGATTTGGAGACACAAATGTGAGACTTCCACAGAGCAGTGCCTCAGAAAAATACCTCTTACATATAATATTTAAGAATAGTTAACATTAAAAGCCATGAATATAAAGTCAGCTGCCTCAAGTTTGCTTCTGATGCCACACCTCTAACCAGAAACTGTGATATATTCAGATTTTTTTTCCAAATTTAATAAAAATGTATCATATTTTACGACTTTATTTCTTTGCCTATGTATTCAGTCAACTTCAACTTTTCATTAAAGATTGAAAATTATAATTCAAGAGAGATTTCTTCAACCCTAGCCTAAATTCAAGAGCTACAAAGCTGCATGAACCTCTCATTCAGTGGAAGGACTGAACATGTACTGTAATTCAGGGATTAGGACCTGATAAATCACAAATCTGGTCTTGAATTAGCCCCATCACATGTTATTCAGGATACATTTTTAATGTGAGGCATGTACATTGAACATTTTCATTTTTAAAAGCCTGTGTGCACAGAAAACAACAAACATGGAAGTGTTACTTTTATCCAGACACTCTGATTATTTGACATTACATCAGGCCTGTGTGTGACTCTTACTGCTGGACACCAGTTTGACGTCTCTCCTGTCGATTGGTCCGGCCTGGTTACTCGTCTCACAGCGAACCGTGACCTGTTGCGGCTTGTGGAAGGTCAGCTGGCTCCGCACCTGGCTGATTTTTCTGGTCTGGTTGTAGCTGACGTTAGTCACGATGCTCAGCAGCTCCGGCTCTGCTGTCAGCGGCTGCCACATGGACGTTTGGTTACTGCACCTGTGGATGAAAAGAGGAAGTGGAGGAAAATAATGAAACCTGGATCTTTATGGTGCTGTTATTCAAGATTATTTGGGGCTATTGTTGTGCCTTTATTGATCAGAGAGAGAGGCAGGGGGTAGGCGTGTAAAAGGGGGCGAGGAGCAAGGGGAGGATGGCACTTTACATAAACGTAGCGGCAGATGAAGGAGCTCATGGGGGATTCACCTTGATTTTAATGCTTTACCAGAAAGAAGCATAACAGTGTGTTGGCTGTATTACATGGCTGCACATGCAGTGTTAAGGGTACTCTGGTATCAGGTGCAGCTTTTTGCTTTAATATTTTCTCATTTCCTCTGCGAAAATCAAATCTGACCTGGTGGATGGGCTAATTGAAACCTATTATACATTAAAGTGCTAAAGTTACATGAAAGATAAAAGAAAATAGAACAATAAAAAATAGAAGTAGAAAACTGAATACAACGAAAATACAAACCTATCCACCTCCCTGAACCACAAACAGCGCACACACTCATTTACACACACACATAATGACATTAATAGGAGATTCTAACAGAATCAGAGGACTGAGGAAACACAGGAGCAAAGACATAAATGACATAACTGTTACAAAAAGATAAGGAATCAGACAAAAACACAATTGGAAAAATAAATAAATAAATCAAATAAATTTTAAATAAAAAATATGGTAAAATGAGATAGCCAAACGCCAAATGCAAAATAAAATCTGCCAACGTAAAATCAATTAACAGAGAATAAAATTCAAAAAAATTAATCTGAACTGAAATGGGGGAATGAAATTGATCAAGAGGGTTAAATAAATCAATTAAAAAACTTAATTATATTATAACAATAAATCTAATCTCCTATTACCAGACTAAAAAGTTAGGTCTTGAGTTAACTTTGAAACATACAAACAGCAGGTGGTGCCCTCAGGTCTTCAGGTAGACTGTTCTGTAGACGAGGGTCATTAGAATGAAAAGAAACTTCACAGTATGTTTTAGTTTTTATGTTGGGAACAATTAAAAGACCTGCAGACCTGAGTGCTCTACTGGGTTATAGGAAATCAGATAAATAAGAAGGAACAAGACTATGAAGTGATTTAAAAACTAATAAAAGAGCCTTAAAATCTGTTCTAAAAGACAGAAAAGATATTATTTAAGATGGTCCGTGACATGACATCATCCTCACTGTCCTGACCTTAAGTTTAAACAGCACTGATACAGCGAAAAGCTGTTCAAGGGCATCTTATTGCATTTCTATTTTCTGATTTTCTTAGTCTGAGATTGGTTGCACTGTTTGAAAAATCTATTTTTTCTGTGGGACAAACTTTAAATTAATGGCAGTTCGGCCCAATCAAGTGGTCATCAGAAGCTTTATCCTCCAACAACAGACAGAAAGTCTCAAATATACTCGGCAAAGACATCCTAAGATCACATAAAAACCTCCAATAACTTTGTCCAAACGGGGACAGAGTAACAGAAGCAGAGGCCCAAAGCTGAGAGAGGACACAGTCCTTCAATAAAGAGTCAGAGCAGGAGCTGGAGGGTCAGACTTAGGTGTCTTCAGCCCCCTGGTGTTCACACAGGGACAGTGCTGCTGCCACTCACTTGGGCATGCTGTCACAGCTGAACCACTGGATGCTCGGTGTTGGGACTCCCTCAGCCACACAGGTCACCAGGTGCTTCTTCCCAGGGAGGTGGTGGTCCGTCAGGTCTTTAATCTGAGAGGGTGCTGCACACAGAGACGCAGGGGGTGTTAGTCAAAACAGAAATGACTTTATACTGTATAAATATACAGTGATGGCACTTTATAGCTCCAAGCTACTTTATCTTTTTAAACCATTTAACACACTAATGTCAGTGTTAATTTTGTTGACTAATTATTTTCATCAAAGTTTTGTCAACAACCTTTTCTCCTCTGATGAAAAGTAGACAGTGGCTGCGGTCGAATAGTCACCTCCTAAGCACTTTCCTATCTACATTTCCTTAACCCTGATGGAAAACGTCATGAGGTTAAGGAAAGGAGAAAGGAGAATTCAGAAGGACTTATGAAAGGAAAACTGCCATGCAGAGAGAATCCGACGCTACGTCATCATGTGACGGCGGATGGTACTGCTGCGGTGAAACTACAATTTTCCGAAGGTGGACTACTAAAGTATCATGACAATGTTGTTCCTTTCAGACAACATTGAACATAATAACCTGGTAAAAATTACATCTGCATAACTGATGTTGGAAGTGAGGATTTAAATAAATCTGTCTTCTCATTATCAACATGAACACCAATCAGTGGATGAAAATAAATGGACTGAATGACAGAAAGGCGTAAATTGTAAAGACCACAATTTAACAGTGTAAACATTATTAATATTTAACCAAGTTTAAAACATAATCAACATCAAATGTCTCATATCCTGCTGTCTTCAGAGAATCAGACTACTGGAAAGTTAAGGCATGTTTTGGTAAACTTGGATAAACAGCAGCGGTAACTCACATGGTCTGTGTGATTTGTTCGTCATTATTCCGTTGAATTCAGAAGCAGTCGTATAACGCAATGTTTATAAAAGCTGTTGCTGCGAAGAATTGTGGGACAGAATAATCTCCTCTCCTTTCGTAAAGGATGGTCCGGTGTATCCTATGCTAAAGGAGCTAATAAAGGAAGCATTGAGCCACCTTTCCTATGCATTTAAACTATTCAAACAGCTCTAATCACAAACTACTTCCGGTTTATTTCACTCCATTAGGAACCTTCCTAAGCAAAAATGACTATTCGACCGCAGCCAGTGACTAACAAAAACAAGTGCACGTGGAAGGAAACAAAACTAAATCAACTGACATTTTTATCAACAAATAAAAACTAGACTAAAATGTTTAACAAACAAGACCTAATTTGGTCAGGTACAAAGTAGAGACAAGTTAGGAATATATCCAATCACAGCTACTTTGGTTGTGTTAAAGGTTGGATGAGTTCAGAGGGACATCCAATCACAGCTGCCTTAGCTTGGTGGTGGTGGGATAAGTTGTAGAGCGATCCAATCAGAGCAGCTCTCTTTATGAATTGATATATTCACATAGAGCAGGTTCACTGTTTGTTGTCAGTTCTGGTATTATAACTGAGATGCTCTGCCAGGTAGACTAAATAAAGGTGACTGCATTTCACAAAAAAGTTACATCTGTTTCTTTTCATGTATACATTAAAACTTTAGTAGCATTTAATAAAAAGTTATTAAATGTTTCATTTTATCCGAGAGTAAAATATGACTTTAGAAATTCAAGTTAGCATAAAAATGGCCTTACACTTTATAGTTAAGTTGACAAGATTAACATCACTAAGATTTAAGATTTCATCGACTATACTGTCGGGAAATTTCATCAACTAACACTCGACCTAATTTAAAACAATTTAGATGACAAAATTATGACTAAAACTAAAAGATATTTCAGGCAAAAACTTAAACTAATACTAAATTAAAAAGTGCTGTCAAAAATAATGACCAAGTTTGTTGGATTTAGATACAATAAAACAGAGATTCTGAATTCTGAATTAACCTTAATTCAGTACTTCTAAATTCTTTAGGAAGTGTTTTTAATCTTTAAAAAGCAGCTTATTACCTCGAACCTCCAAGTCAAAAGTCACTTCCTTCGTGTCGTCCCCATTCGTGATGCGGACGGTGTAGAGGCCCTTCTGCTCGGTCCTGACTCTCACTAAGGTGAGGATGGAGACATACCTGACGAAACAGACACAACGGTGCATAAAAATTAGACAAATGCAGTTTGTACTTTTCCTCCACTGTATACACTCACTGGCCACTTTATTAGGTACACCTCCCCAGCACCAGGTTGGACCCTTGTTTGCTGTCTTCATACACACATACATACATATATCCCATCCCAAAGGTGCTCTACTGGATTCAGATCTGCAGACTTTGAAGATCACTAGAGTACAGTGAACGCATTGTGATGCTCGAGTAACCAGTTTGAGATTATTTGAGCTTTCTGCCATGATGTGTATTCCTGCTGGTAGTATCCATCAGAAGGGATGGACATGGTCAACAGAACACTCAGGTAGGCTGTGGGGTTCAAACTATGCTCTTTTCACATCATTACACCAGCAGCAGCATCAGCCTGAAGTGTTGAAACAAAACAGAACTGGTCCACACTTTTTATGTTGTACACACAAAACTCTGACCCAAGCTTCTTAATATCCCAGCAGATATTGAGACTCATCAGACCTGGCAACAATTTTCCAGTTCTGATGAATTTTAACCTTAGTTTCTTGTTCTTAGCTGACAGGTGTGGCACTTAGTGTGGTGTTCTGATGCTGTACTCCATCTGGTCAAACATTTAAAGTGGTCTGTGTTCAGAAATGATTTGTTGGTTGCAACAACTGGTTATATGACTTCCTTTCTTCTTTTAATGATTTAGACCCTCTTTGACCATTCACCTCTGGTATCAAGAAGACAACTGGCCCTCTCTGTATGTTCTCTCTTTTTCAAACCAATCTACCCAAGATACATTTTCATGAAATCCCAACAGATAAGAAGTCAAATACTCAGACCAGCCATATTCAAAGTCACTTGAACCACTCCTCCAATTTGATGCTCAGTTAGAACTTCAGCAAGTTGTACTGACCATGTCTCAAAGCTTAAACGCATTAGGTTGCTGCCTGATTGGCTAATCAGTCATTTGCATTAAAAAGCAGTTGAGCAGGTCTAAGCAATGCAAGGCCTGTGAGTGTTAATGTCTATTAAAAATGTGCCTTTGTGGATTTGAAGGATTTAATTTTTAAAACTAAAACAGTCTTCGAATCAGGGTGTTTGTTTTTCCAAGTGGTTTTGCAGCCAGCCTCTGCTGGACAGTTGAAGAATGGTATTTTTTGGCCTTACTATAAAAACTAATTTAAATGACCTAATATTTAAAAACGAATTTTTTGAACAGTAATTGTAGCTTAGTTTCTACAAATGTTTTCCTTCATTTTCTAACTTAATTCATAGTAATTGTGATATTTCTTAGTTTGTACTTGCATTACGTTGAAAATACACAAAAATATCATCCCTTTTACTTTTGTATTTTTTATTTAATTTGTTTTATTATTATTATCATCGTTATTTTTTTTAACTTTTGTATCTTCTTGGTATTATTAATATTTTTTTAAGTAAAAATGTAAAACAGACCATGGGGTTTGCAGATTAAGATGTGACATTGACTTTTCAAATGTTCCATAAAGTATTACTTTAACAAATAACTAAATATATCAAATCTTGTTTTTTATTTTTGGTGCAACAGTCTTCTAATTAAAACATCATTTGGCACATTTCCCAGACACATTAGTGAGCTGTGACAGGCTCCTCTGTTTATGGTTCCTGCTTGATGAATGATGGATGGCTGCTCTCTGGAGAGGATTGTGTTTCTCTGTGTGGACGTCTTATCTGCTGATGACTGACAAGAGCCCGACGCCTCCAAAGACCGACACCAGAGCAGACGTCCAGAGTGACAGTCAAATCCAGATACTCTTTTAAGGTCTTCATTAGCTTTCTGTGGCATTTCTAAGGTCAAAGCTCAGGGTGGGAGTCTTGCTGATGTCTTACCTGATCTCGTGCTCTTGTCTTGTGGTGATGGTTCGGTCTCCTCTGATGGTGGTGCCGTCTTTGCTCCAGTAGACCTGAGGAGGAGGGTAGGCCTCGATCTCCACTCTGAACTCCACGTTCTCCTGGAGTTTGGCCGAGATGTTCTGGTTCTGGGCGGGTCTCATGTCCACAAACCCTCGATCTGCAGGAGGAAAAGGGCAACATGAAGTTCACTTTATCTTCTGCACAACAAAATGACGGTATACTTAAATTTATATTTATCTGTATATTTTTCAGAGTAGTATTAACAGCATTTGACACAAATGTATTTGCAGATTTTTTTTAACTCGACTGTGCTTAACTGTGACACAAAACAATAGATGTGTACATACAGTTTGTACAGTAATATTATTTAGTATGTATGCATGTATAGATAGATAGATAGATAGATAGATAGATAGATAGATAGATAGATAGATAGATAGATAGATAGATAGATAGATAGATAGATAGATAGATAGATAGATAGATAGAAATAATTTTTGTTTTTGTTTTTAGCAGAAGAATCCTTTTTTACCTGAAGTGATTTGATCATCTGTACATGCATTTATGATTTTGTTATTTTGTTTAACTCTAAGTGTTATGATTGTTTTTCTATCCTTATCATTATTTACTAACTGATATTTGAGTTTATGATCAATCTTTCATGTTAAATGTTTTTTTTCTTTCCTCAGGAATAATAGTATCAGGGTGATGAATAACAGGGGTCCAACTTACATGAATAAAAACAAAAAACAAAATGTGTGGGCAGCTGCAGCCCTACTGCACCCTCAATGCAGCACATAGGGCATATCAACATATCAAAGACTGTATAGGCATGTTAAAATGAGAGCAAATATAATTTAGATGTTTAGCAATATATCCAGGAATTAAGCTGTGAAAACTTAATAACTGCTAAATGCTTTTGAATTGCATTTAATTGTATTGTATTATTAGCATTAAGTTGCAATATAATAATGTTGAAATAATGATACTTTGACTGTTTATTTGTTGCTTATGCTAACTTTAAGTAGAAAAAGTTATGCTGAAAATGAATTACATTGCAAAATTTGTCTCCTTGGCTCTTAAGTTAAAAAATAATGTAGCCTCCATGATTGCCCAGCCCTGCTCTACAGTCAAGACAGTATCTGTCTTTTCCAGTGGGACGTCCAGAGAGAAACTACTGCACTGTTCTCATCTTTGGTGGTTTAAGTTATTTAAAGGTTTCATAAACAAAGCACACCTCGCTGCAGAGAGTACAAGCCTGTGCAGACCAATGGGCCCTCAATGACTGTCCGGGGATAATAAAGAAAATATAATATGATGGACCCTGCTGCCTTTGGCTCTGGAGCTGCTGTGAACACGTGTTCACTTCCACGGCTGAGATCACGTCTCACAAACACTTATTGTGCTGCAAGTTTATTTTCAAGAGCTTAAATATAGAGACTGTGATCCTCGTGCTTGACAGCTTTGTTTTGAAGGACGTCCACACCATGACTTTGGTTTATGTCACAGTCTGAACAGTAATAAATAAAAGTCATCTTCATTTCCTAAGAAAGGTTTGCATAATAAGACGTCTTACACTAGCAGATAAAACACAGTAACACCCCCTGCCACATCCGTTTGTTTAAGTTTGATGTGTATTAAAGCGTGTTACTCTAACCGAGCACGGTGATGTTGATGCTGGCTGAGGCCGTCTGGTCCTGGACGCCCTCGTGGACGTGGCACACGTAGTTCCCACTGTGGGTCACCGCGGCCTGAGGGAAGAAGAGGCAGGAGCGCATGTTCGTGGCCGACAACACGTCCGTCAGCGGCTCCACCTCATTCACCTGGAAGAGAGAGGACATAAGACAGCTATCATTCTGGGGCTTTAGCATGCAGAAAATGATTTTCGTGGACAGAATATTGAGGATGGTGAAGGTATGGTGGGTTTCCAAATTAGAGACTGAAGCGTTAGCAGTTTTGTTAGCTTCCTCAGCCAGCAGCAGGTATTTGACAGTTTGTAGATGAACGTGAAGCAGCTAGGAGAAAGGTTAGCACTTCTAAAGTTGCTCTCACCTGGATTAGCCTGCTATATTTTCATTAGGTTTGTATTTTCACACTGCAATTCTACAAGCAAAGGAAAGCCTGTCAAATGCTCAGTAATATAGCCACTAGCTTTGTTCCCGTCCTAAGGCCTATTGTTGCACTGTAACTAGGCAATACACAACCTGGCTTTCAGCGTTATTATCATTTAGCTTGCAGCAGTTTGGAAGTATGCCAAGCAATAAAGATAAAACTTCTGTGTCAGGTGGTACTTCCATATTCACAGGTGCGATGTGGAGCCATTACTGTAGCATGCTTACATCTACAGACTTGTGGACGTCAACCTGTTCAGAAAATTCAAGGCTGGAGGTGCTAGTAATGCTAATGTTTGTAACACTTTGCTTGACATTGTCAGTGAAAGTTAAGTTAGCTTGCTTGCTTGCTATTGTGACATTCAGTCAAATTCATGCCACAATACCCTGTGTTTTGGTTCACTTGCCTTGTTCTGTACTTGATGGTTTGGATGGCTTTTAAACTGAAGAGCATTTAACAGACTCTGGATGTGCTGGCCGGTTGTTGCAAGCTTTTACACCTAAATCAAACAGACTCTTCGAAAATGGAGGCAATTTTCAATTGGTCCAGACCAAAAGTGAACCAAGTCCAAGGGTTCTGGTTTTAGAAATAAGGGGCAAGATTGACACAGATCCAAGTCTACACAGAGTTGCTGTTGGTCAGACAGTCAACAGTCCCGCCTTAATACAGCTTCTAGATCTGTGAGTAGGTTGATCTGAAGTTTGGTAGAGATGAGAGTATGACAGTGTCCATTAGGATGCATCAATTATTCTCTCTACAATCTAAAAATGTGTGGTGTTTCTTACATTTGAATCAGAACAAAGTGACCGAGCTGTGTGAAAAGCACCTTTACTTGAGCATCCAACTAATAGTAAACTCTGATCCCACAATACGACCTTGGCACTCTGCACTTTTAAGACCCCTTAATAATGTTTTTTTCCTTACTTATTTATCCAGTTCATTTACTTTATTTATTATGACTGCCATTTTAATATTTCATTCGTGGCTAACTGTTTAATGATATTGTGAGCTTCCCTGTGTTGTTGTTTATGTCTTATGTTGTTTGTGTTTTTATGCTCTCTATGCAAGAAAAATTCCCTTAGGCAACATAGGTTTCATTCATTGAGCAAGCAATGGTTGAAGTTCTTCAGGCATAATTATAAAAAATATCCATTTGGACTGAAAGCAGCAGAAAATGGCTTGTAGTTGTAAGAGCTCATAAAAGTTGGTAAAAAGCTTAAACTCCTCTGCAAACATAAACTGTCTTCACAGTGGAAACTAAAGCAGAACTGACTCCACATTTTCATAAGAATATTTCACAGGGGTTTAAAAATTAAGGAGTGTCTCTACATCTTGATGTAATTTCCTCTCAGCTAAGAGGCCGGAGAGTGATGGCAAAGGGGAAAGCAGAACAAAAGTCCTTGTTCTGCCTCACTCCCACTCACCTCTCTGTTGGGGATATCCCAGGAAAAAAACACCAGCTCCACTCCCTGCACGGTGCAGTTCACTGTCAGCGGCTCGCCCTGCTTCAGGACCGTCTTGGACGCGTTGACGTAGGCGTCGATGGCCTCTGGGACTGGGAGGGGAAGGGAGAGTGTGTGAGGGGGGGAGAGGAGGAGTGGTGGTGATGATATGATTTATGCAAACAATATGCTGAAGGTTGGTCTGCCAACGGTGGAGTAAACTGCCCCAAAGCTCTGACATTAGGAGTGTAATCTGATCAGAGTTGAAGCTCCGACTCTGTTGGTTCTGCTCTGTATGGCCACTTCTCATGGAGTCTTCTGAACATTTATCTCCTCTGGGTCAGCTTTAGCTCCATCCTTTGACTCAAATGTCTAATTTAACTTTACCTATTATTTTCATTTTTCCATAAAAATAAACTGTTTGTCACTTTTCTTGCTGGTGAGTGGGTTTTATAATAATTTAACAAGTTAAAGTACAAAAAAAAGTTCTAAACAGGACATCCATCAATCTATTATCCATACAGCTTATCCTATTGGGGTTATCCAAGCTAACGTTAGAGAGAGACGGGTACACAGATAACATTTCTTCAGTCCTCTAATTTTGTTTTCTGTCAGAATTTCTTTTTTATGTGTTTGTGTGTTTGAGTAAGTGATGGCTCTTTTCCATTAGCCCTACTCTACTCTACTCGACTCTACCCGGCTCTTCTCTACTCGCCTTGTGCTGCTTTTCCATTAGCCCCTGTCGCCTGCCCAACGGGGTGCAGTGTCGCTGTAAACAGCTTAGCGGCACTGCGGTGACATCATTTTGAGCGCGACACAACAATCTGTGGCTTTTTGTCACAAACCAAGTAAAATAGGAAAGCAGAAGAAGGCTGTAGGTGGCAAGAAGAAATACCCTTTGAGAAGCACAGGAGAGTTTTGGAAGCTATACAACAGAATGAAGCCGAGGACGAGAGCAATCGAGCTGCAAAGAAAAGACGTATGAGGGTAAGCTAATGGTAGCTACTGCTAGCATGCTAGGTCGTCGCGCTTATGACTCATCGATGACGACATTGTCTGACCAATCAGTAGCCGGCAGTCGGTGATGTCATCACCTAGTATCGACCCAGCTCACTTGGAACCAGAGCGGAGTAGGTACTAAAACTAGCTTATTTTAGGAGGTACCAGGCTAGTGGAAACACGCTGCAAACTGGGTAGGGCCGAGTAGAGTAGGGCCAAGACATGCTCGTGGAAAAGGGCCATGAGTGTGTATATTGAATGTAATTTGGGGGAGGGGGGGCTGTGGTGGTCTTATGTTTTCATTTTATGCAATTATGCAATTTTCTGCTTTTTATTTCACTTATTGTTTTTTCATTTTATCTTTTTTCCCATGTAAAGCACTTTGTATTACAAAGTCCTGTATGAAAAGTGCTATAAAAATAAAGTTTGATTGATTGATTGACCCTGAACCAGTCACCAGCCAATCACAGAGCCACATAAAGAGACAGACGACCACACTCACTCACGCCTCAGGGAAACTGGCTAACGCTTAAGGAGAACAGGCCCCGACTTTTTTTTGTTCCTTGAATCATGTTTTGTACTGGTTTTACCTCAGTCTTATAGTTAATAACAAAGTTTTTCTCATCGACTCGTAAACATGAAGACAGGTCATAGTCTATCCGACAGGTCATTTTAAATTCCCATTGGAATAACTGAAGGCTTTGTTAAAAATTTCAGGTAAAGTAGATATGTAAGTTTGTGCATGAGGATGTGTAAATTTGCATATTTAAGTGTATTCTGATTCAAGATATTTGCCATTGATATGTATTTTCCCAATCTACACTGTATTTTGAAGTACATACTGCCATACTGCTCTAAAGCTTAATTCTGTGACAACATTTTAACTTAAAGGGACTGTGAGGAGAATCTGTTTCCGCCGACATTAAGACTTTGCTACCCATGAGCACGCGCGGCGACTGTCGTAATGCTGCGTTCCAGTAACCTCCGAACTGGAAGTGACATCATCTCTGACTTATCGGCGTTCCAGTTGAAGTCGGAATAAAAACATGCCGGGCTACCAGGCTATTGTTAGCTGTTGTTAGCATGCCCTGCGTTGTTGTATGAAGAATGTGATTATCACTATGGCAGCATTTTTGTAAATAGAAGTCTAACAATACTATGTATACAGCTGATTTAGAGCGACACACCCCAGTCAGAAGTGCAAATAAATGTATTATTACAGGAGCTAAATAACTGTTCACACTTGGGGCATCCATCTTCGACTGTCAACTCGGGGGATGGCGAGGTTTCACCGAGTTCCCAGTAGGAAATTCTGACTAGGGGGGGCGTTCCAGTTTTAGTTTCCTTCACGGAAATCGGAAACTCCTACTTCAGACGACAACTTGAACGCACCGCAAGCCAAAGCGTGCGTTTATTGTGATGCTAATTAATGCAGCTCGGACCTTCCTCAGAACTCTGCATTGCTTTACAACTTCTTTTTTCAACAACTTACAGGATGCAAAGCCACGAGGTAATGTATCTCTTTCTAGTTACGTAGCGGTAGTTTTTGATGTGTGACAACAAGCATTTTTTGGAAAACTTAGTATCGTAGTTTTGTAGCCAGCTATATATCGCTACTTACAGCCCAGTGCTCTAAGACGTGTCCGATTAACATAAATTTGCTCTAGTTTTAATTGTCTTGTTCCTGAAGTTGAGTATCCAGGCCAGTCCAGCCCTGTCCGACCCGACTGGAAGGCTAAGGAATAGCATTTATAGATAACCTATTTTGATGCTATAAAACTCATCTTAAAGTGTGTATTTCATTCAGGCATATATCTAAAAGTGAGACTTTTTTGTAATTACTTAGAAACTCCTCACAGTCTCTTTAATTAATTGCACAAAACATTTCTTGAGCAAGTTGCAATGTATATATCGTTCCACTGTTTACTTGTGGCGTATAGCTGATAGAAAGAAATCTTGAACCTAAAAGAAAGTTTAAATTGTTGCACTGAAAAAAAAGTGAAATAATTTACTGAAAATTTGCAAAATCATTTATTTTTCCCACAGTCTTCCAGCCTTACCACGAGCTTTAAAGAGAGCATGCTTCAAGCTGTCATAGGGCCTCAACGTGGGAGAGCCTTATGTAAAAAAAAGCCTCTAACAGAGACATGTGTAACAAATGTACATGTTTACAGTGATGTATTATTTGTATCTGGACTTACTGCAGTACTTTGATTTCAGACTATAATTTGCTGCATGCGTGGTTTGAATGAATGGACTTTCAGTTTTTATGAGTGTTTTCTGCCTCATTCTGCCTTCATTAAGTTTTACAGCGTTATGTGGGCTGAGATTGATTCAGAGAGCCATCTTTGTGTTTGTTTCTCAGCTCTCTGGAGGATCAGCTTGTACATGGGTGGGTGGATAATGGATAAATCTGTTTTTTAAAGGCTGTTTGTCTTTTTGAGCCTCTTTAAACTCACCCACAATGCTGAAGACGTAAAAGGCCTGACTCTCTTTCACCTCTCCCTTCATCTCCCCTCGGCACGCGTAGGTCCTGTCCTCCAGCCGAGCCTTGTACCCCTCACTTGGGACATAAAGCCCCTTGATGGGGACATCGGTGTCCTTCTCGTACAGGGTGACGTTGATGTTGGGATCGGTGACCACACAGGGGATGGTGCTCTCCTCGCTGGTCTTTGTCACCATGCCATGTGAGCTCTCGATGAACCAAACATCAGGGTCTGTGGACATGGAAAGATCAGAAACAGCCAATCAGAAATATATTTTCAATAAATATCACTGTGGACTTTTCCAACATTAAGTTATAAGAATGAGGAACAAGGAGATTTATGTGACTAGAAACTATATTGTCTGACGGGCTGGTTTTGTATTCCAAGCAACCCTGATCCAATGGGATTTTCACACATGACAATCTCTTAACCAAAGGATGGTCATGAATAGAGAAAATGTCCAGTGAGCAGCAGTTTCTGAAATGAAGACTGTAAAGAAAATGTACATATCTATTATCTTTATGATTATAAATGTGTTATGATCCTTTTATATGCCTGTGTGAAAAGCCTTCAAGCTGAAACTAGAAACCGGAAACAAGAAATCAAGACAGAATAGCCTGTCTCCGATAAGTGAGGACTGTGCAGTCATATCAGCAGAAGAGTGCTCAGTTACTTTTTTTACCTCCGCCAAGGAGGTTATGTTTTCGGGAGAGTTTGTCTGTCTGTCTGTCCGTCTGCCCGTCTGTCTGTGAACAAAATAACTCAAAAAGTAATGGACGAATTTTGATGAAATTTTCCGGAAATGTTCAGCGTGGGAAAAGGAAGAACTGATTTGATTTTGGTGTTGATCCGGATCAGTGTCTGGCCGCCATGGCGAAAAATGTGATTTCTGTGAAGAACTACTGAACTAAAATAGATATCATTATGAATCCAATTGCTAATGGTATGTTTTCATGGTCAAGGAATCTTAATATTTTGATGAAATAAAGGTAAAGGATTAATATTTATGGTCAAAATCACAATATGGCTGAGGACTGTGGCGCTGGCCAAGGTCTGCGCTCTCCGAGTGCTTTTCTAGTTTAATGTATTTTTTGGGCATTTTGTGCCTTTATTGATAGAAGACAATGAAAGTGAATAGGCTCGTGAAAGGGGTGAGAGAGGGGAAGACACTCTGCAAACTGGCCACAGGCTGGATTCAAACCCGGACTGGCAGAAGTATGTATATGGGACGTGCGTGGTTGCTAACCACTCTGCCAAACCAACACCCCAAGAAGAGCGCACAGTTTCTTATTGAGAAAGTAGACTACTGCTTGTATAACTCTGACCTGCAATATTATTGGTTGATGCTTGTTTCTGGACAAATGTTCTCTTATGAAGCGCTACATATAAGCTATGGATCTTAAGTGCAGGAAGAAGCTGCCCTGCTGTAAACTGCTCCACTCCTTACAGGTTAAAGACAAAAAATCTCCTTCTCCTGTTGTTCTTTCCATCTGGGCTGTCAGTCAGGGGCAGTGTGGGAAATTTTCCTGACAAAGACTTTCACAAAGCTCAAATTAAGGCAGCTCTGAGGGCAAAGAGGGTCCAACTTTGCACTTGCAAGGTTGCACAAAGTGACAATGTACTATACATGCTGTCAACTTTCTATTTTGAAGAACTTTGTATGCAAAACTTGGGTATAAGTGGCAATTACATTGTTTATAAAAGATTCTACATTTGCACACAATTTATTTTAAAAGATAATAAATTGAAGTTCATAATTTTAACAGGCAAAAATCCTAAAAAAAAAAAGTCTTGTATTGGTAGATTTAAAAAAAACATATTGAAAAAGGCACTCAAATGTTTTCTGTTGACTGAGGATCACAGACTGAGGATCAAACTACAAACTGCAAGACACTCAAAAGGTAACAAATAGTCTTGTAGAATTAACTTTCCCCACTCTTACATTTTTAGTAAATATGCCAATAGTGCGACTGTATTGAAGGAGCTCAACATAGAATTTAATTTAACATAGAATTTGACACTTTCATTGTAATAAACACAACTTTATCTTTTATATCTAATATCACTTGATGGCAAAACAAAATACATTTAGTAATTAATATACAAATTAAAAAGAACAAGAGTTAAATACTAAAGCCTTTAATATCTTCCAATAATTCAGTTTTTTTTTTTTGTTGTTGTTCCAAATTCCCGCTCACCACCTACAAAGTCACTCAAAAGGCAAACGTAAGATTTCTCCTTATAAATTTAATCATTTTAGTGACAGAGGATAAGAACAACAAAGTGGCAACTCAAAATGGTTTTACTTCAAAGACCTCAAAAGATTTAAAGGTCCCATGTCCTGCAAAATCAGTGTTCAGATCTAAGCGTTTCTAAAGGGTAGAAATGAAATTCAAATGAAATTCTTGTTAATAGACATAAGAGACATAAGAGACTAAATTTGAAAGGTGCACACCAGGACATGGGACCTTCAAGTCCAGAGTCAGTATTTTAAGTTGAAACAAAAAATATAATATCAAAAATGGAAAAAAAAGAAAATACTTTCTGCATGAATCCCACGTCTGCCATGGCAAAAACAATAACAGTACAGTCTTGCACTTTCAATTGACTTCTATGATAGCCAATCAGCATTCCAGTGAGGGCAGGCCCACATGTAGCCACGCCCCTGTTTAGACAAACCACACCCCCTTTGAGAGTAGCCCAAGCAATTGCAAAAGATAATAGCTATAGATTATCATGGAAATGTATGTATTTTTATGTTTCCAGTGCATATCTTATTCATTATTTATTTTATTTGTTAATTCATTAATATTTCAAAGACACTTTGGCCACACTGAGAGAGAGAGGGAGCTGTATGTGGCCCCCTGGCTGCACTCTGCCCATCCCGGGTCTAAACTACGAGAAATAAGGAGCAAAATAATACAATGAATGCATGCATGTCTGTCCATTTCAAGCTCAAGAGTTTCATTTAGGCTCAAATCCTGGAAAAAAATTAGTCTGTTACGTGCAAAAATACCCAGCAGTAACTACAGATTATTATAAAAAAGTGTATAGATTTTTGTATGTATTTATATTTTCATTGTATATTTTATTTCATTATTTCTTTTATCTTATAATTTATTGATATTAACTTGTGGACCACACTTATGGAGAGAAGGGGCTACATGTGGCCCAAGGCCAAACTTTGCCCATCCCTGGACTAGAATATTAGAAATATGAGCAAAATAATCATCCAGTAAATGTGTGCATGTCTGTCCAGTAAAAGCTCAGGTGTTAATTTCCCTGTTTGCTTGTTTGTTAGCAAGATTACACAAAAACTTCGGGATCGATTTTGCTGAAATTTTCAGGAGATGTTTGTCATGGTCCAACTTAAAAATGATCAGGTTTTGGTGGTGATCCAGAAAACTGCCATTAACAAACAACAAAAACTTTTGCTCAATAACTAACTAATAATGATATCAACATGATTCTGGGTGCTAGGTTTGGGTTTTTGGGTTTTATAGTTTACATCTTAAGTCCTGGAGAAAATAAGGCTGTCAAAAGTTAAGGTGAGACTGCTGTTAAAAAGCTACTTTGACAACATGTTTCCTTCATGTTCGATAACATCCTGAAGAAAGCTGACAGTAGATCAGGCGTGCACAGAGTGAGCCTCACCTGGAACAAACACGGACACCTCCTTGGTCTCCCCGCTGTGCTGGTCCATGCACAGGTACACCCCTGTGTGCTTCCAGCTCACGGACCACAAACTCAGCACGCTGGATGTGGCGCTGCTGTGTTTGATACTGTAGCTCTGAACGCCATTCTGCGTCTGATCCACCTGAAAGTATGGCACGTCCTCCCTCTTGAACTCCCAGGTGGTCTCCCCGGAGCCGGAGCAGGTGAGGGTGAGGGTGGAGCCCCGGTCCAGGACGACCTCTCTCACATCTGGAGTGATCTCCACACAGCTCAGCTCAGGGCAGAGACACAGCAGGGCTTCGTTTGACACAGAGAGGAGGGGGGAGAGGTCAGGTTAGGGGTCAAAGAGACAGCAGCATGAGGCCAAAGGTTAAGTCAACAATACATGCCAGATCCTGTCCTATCTCTAAACGATGACGGATGTTTGTCGTCTGGGGTGGAAATGTGGGAGGATGATGGTGCTTTGTCAAAGGAAGACGCATTAGAAACCTCAGTGGGTCAGTGTGGCTGCATGTGCTCTCCTCAACATCAAAGCTCTCTTATCTTACTGGACCGACACCAAATAAATGATTTTTCTCTACAGACAGAGGCCTGTTTATTCTAAACTGTCCAAAAAGCTCTATCTCTCACCTGTGACTGTGGCCATCAAGTCAAGCGTGGACGGCGTCGCCCTCCTCATGATGGAGGCCTTCAGAGGTGTTTGTCCTGTTTGAAAAAAGAAAAAAAAGCTGATTAAAGTCATTTCACTGTTGTGCAAATATGAGTCTTTGTTTAGTAACAGGACTGCTCTGGCACACTACATCACATACTTAATCTTCAACCTGGAGAACCAAAACAAAGGGACTTCCCAGCAGAACAGTAAAGTATCAACAGACCTTAACGCTTAATTCATAGGTGCTCTTGGTCCCATCTGCAGTAACACATTGTCAGAATTTAGCTGAGAATACTATACGTGAGTTATTTATTTATTTTACTTAACCTTCTTTAAATCCAGGTGAGTCCAACTGAGATCAGAGATCTCTGTTTCAAGGGGGACCAGACCAAGACTGGCAGCATCACAATTATAACAACAAACACTCAAGCAGAGAAAATACTTGGGTCAATCAGATTAAATCACCAGTTAAAACAGTTTCACACTGAAATGCTGGATTTAAGATTTTACACCAGTGATGTAGGACAAACTTTGTAGTTTAAAATTAGTCCAAGCAAAGGGAGAGGACGACCTCAAACTGTCTCTCTGAACTCAGTTTGAAGTTGAATGAAGGTTGTTTATTCCATCCTTCAACATTAAAGAGGAGAAATGTAGTCTTGACCATGACTTGCAAAGCTGTATAGATAAAAATATACCAATGTGACAGCTGTCATAAACTTGGAGAGTGAAAATACTGATGAGTAAGACAAATAAAAAGGGCTCTAAGTTGGCCACGCCAGCCAGTTTGGGAGGTGAAGAATTCTAGAGCCACGGAAACATCCAAAATGGTAAAATGCAGAGCTTGCCCCACCCAATGTGGCTCCTCCCCCTTCATCACTGATTTACATATGCTTACAAAAGAAATTGAACAGCATTTTTTTTTACCATTGTACGGAGCCCCTAAGGCGCCACAGAGAAAACTAGAAAGCACTCGGAGAGCGTAGACCTCCGCCAGCGCCTCAGCCATATTGTCATTTTGACCATAAATATTACTCCTACCTTTATTTAATCTAAATATTTAGATTCCTTGACCATGAAAACATACCATTAGCAACTGGATTCATCATGATATCTATTTTAGTTCAGTAGTTATTCACAGAAATCACATTTTTTGCCATGGCGGCCAGACGCTGATCCCGATCAACACCAAAATCGAATCAGTTCTTCCTTTTCCCATGCTGAACATTTCCGGAAAATTTCATCCAAATCCATCCATTTCTTTTTGAGTTATTATGTACACGGACGGACGGGCAGATGGACGGACTCTCCCGAAAACATAACCTCCTTGGCAGAGGTAATAAAAATATAAATCATGTGTACGAGATACTAAAACGTGCGTATAATATATATTAAAACGTTTAAGATAAAACGTGCGCTAGCTTTAATCATACAGGCAAGCGGCAACAGACAGCCGGGCTCATCAGCAGATGGCAGTAACGCCCCATAATATACTGTCATCAGCTGCCGTTACAAACCAAGAAGAAGAAGACAGCCGGGCCTGATTGAAGCATCCCAGTAACCAGCCAACGTTAGCTGTGTCTGTAAATGTAGGAGTGCAGGGTATGTACAGTCCCTTAGGCTATTTATCTTTACCTTATAAAATGTGCGCACGAATAAGTATTTAGTGCGGATGTTTTAATATATCATGTGCATGTTTTAGTATCTCTAAAATGTGTGCACAGATAAGTATTTCGAGCTCACATTTTAATAAATCATGCACACTTTTTAGTATCTCTTCAGTACGATTTATATATTTTTTTCTCTGAGGCACCTTATGTGCTCTGTACCATTGTCTTTAATTTGTAAACATAAAATAAATGTTACCAATTGACTTATTTGGTATCATCATTTGTAGTCATATTAATTAGCCATTGCTTTGCATTTTAATCAATTTTAACTTTTCCATTTTAATAGTTAATAGTTGATAGGAATAACCAGTTTCATTGGAGATTAATCTTTATTTCAATTTTGGATCTGTCTTGCTAAGATGTTCCATTAAAGACACTACTGTTGCCTCCCAGAGTTCCATTGAGTTAATTGGCTTTCTTTTAGTTCACATCTGGGTTAGAGGCAGCGTTGCCAGAAGGGAAATATGAAATTATCATTCCAATGTCTCAAAATTATCGTGTTTTGGGGGAAATTATCGTACACCTGACATGATCAAAGTAACCGTCTTATGGTTGCGTGAAAGTCACAATTGATCACTCTGTTTAGTGTCCTACAGGCACTTTTGTGGGCATTCATCGCCCCGCCCCACATCAGCATCGTTTGATCAGCAGCTCCAGGCTCACTCACCCTCGTCCACGCCTGCGGTGCTCATTTTTCTCAACCGACTTCCTGACTGAGCCCCTACGAGCGTGATTGGCTGTCAATCGTTCTGAGACAAATGACACTCACGTGATATAAGATGCATTTAGGGTTTACAAATAACTATCCATCAGACTGGGGTAGATCTATAACAACCACATGAAACTGTCAAATTATCGTACATTTAGCCTTTTTTGGAATTATTGATCGTACATCGTACAGAGGGCTAAATTATTATAAAAATATGATAATTATCGTACGTCTGGCAACGCTGGTTAGAGGGCATGCTGGACAGAGAGGTAGCTGCCGGCAACAACCACTGAGGCAAGCTACAGAAGTCAAAGTGACGGGCTGCTACATGCAACAAAACATTTTGACCTTAACTTCTTTCCTATTTTGACAAAAAAAATATATATATATATATATGTAGTAATATGGGGTTCCATGGGGGGTGGCACTGTGGTGCAGCAGGTAGGATACAGCAAGACACCGTCGGTTGGGGCCTTCCTGTCTATAGGTTGGATGTTCTTCCCATGCATATGTGTGTTCTGTGTCTGTCTCTCTATGTGGCCCTACGATTGGCTAACAGCTGGTTCAGGGTGTACCCCAACTTCCGCTCTGTATAATCCGGGAAAGGTTCTAGCCCTCCCGAGACCCCATCAGGGATAAGCTGTATAGATAAAGGAGAATGGGCTCCAATGGGCAGCTGGAACTCCAACTGACTCAACCCTCCTTCGTTGTTGCCTCCTACAAGGACCTAATGTTTCTGCCAGCACTGGCCTGCTCACTTTTTTGTAAGTTTGGTTGTTTGTGAGGATTGTGAGTTTGCTGATCAAATGTTTTCAATTACATTTTCAGCGAATGTTCCCACAAACTGCCTGGTAATGTAAAGCACTCCTGCACTCCATGGAGCATTGTTTTATGTGGACATTCTTCACAGCAACAGCACTGAACAAATTGCTCTAAATCTGTGGGGTTTTTTGAACATGACAAGGTTGTATTTTCATTCTGGCTGCCTTTGCAAATTGATGGTTTTTGTGACCAATCAACAGCCCACGGTGCTTTTAGCCCCGCCCTCTGCGGTTGGCTCAGTAAGCTCAGCATCTCTTCAGAATGATGCCAAAACGTGGGATGGCACAGATCAGTAATTTGGGCACCTTTCTCCTTTTCTACTGAGCCAAACTACTTGCTGGAAAGGCAGCAAAATTGAACCCATCTGCAGCTCTAAATGCACTTTAGTAAACCCAAACTAAAAATGTGGATGCTGCATCTCTTCTTCCCTTTCAAGTTTCTGGTCATCACCCAGAGCGAGGTGCACATGCAGCTCACTCTGGAGGTATTTGACGCCTCGCTGCACCGGGACAGAGCGACAATGTCCCCCTCTTTTTGTTCCTGTCTCACCAGCCTCCTGCCCACCAACAAACGGGTCACTGTGTGCAGCTCTGCATCACGCTCACCGGCTACAATGCTGTGCCCAAGCCCTTCCAGAGCCGTGCTGAGCCATTAATTGGTTTTGGTGTAAACAAAAGTGAAAATGAGGGCATGCACGTAAGCTGCTGACAGTGCAGCGTGGGCCAGATTGTGAAAGAGTTTTGAGGCTTTGTGAAACTGACAGGATATCATGTTATCAAACAACAGTGTGGAGAGTTTAGGGCTTACAGGTGAAGGTTGTGTTCGCTGTAGTGTCGGCATCATCAGCTCTGGTTTCAGTAAATTATAAGAGGAGGGAAGGATGGGCTGAGGAGGGCTGGACTGTTTTGTTATTTTGTTTGGGAGTACGGGGGTGGGAGGGTGGTGGGCTGGGGTTTGAGTACGTCTGGAAACAGTTAAGGATGGATCACAGGCCTGTACGCAACAGAGGGTGGGAAAGAGAGAGAGGGCGGAAGAGCCGTGCCTGGGAAGAGCGAGGGTGGAGGAGGAAGACGGGGAGGGAGGCAGTGGAAAAAATTGTGAAATACATCTTGAGAAATCAAACTAAGGTGTCCCTGAAGTGCAAAAAAACCCCCATCAAATTAGGAAAAACACCGAAAACCAAAACACAGCAACAAACACCAAAACAAAATTAAAAACACAACAATGAAAAGTAATCACAATGGCAAAAAACAACAAAACAACAACAAAATAATCAAACTTTTTATAAGGGCAGGACATAAAAAACATTGAAAAAGAAATGCAGAGTTTAAAAAAGGGTGCAACAAGAACAGAAAAAACAGCCACAAAAATGAATCATAACAATGAAAATTATGTCATTAGTTTCAATTTAAAAAGAAAACAACTCAAAAAACAAATAAGCATCAACAAACAGAAAAAAACAATAAAATACAATAAAACCAAACAATAAAACTAGAATAAATTTTACACATAGCAGAAAAACAAAATTATTAAAAATAAAAAAGTTGCTTTAGATTAATCATTGTGATGTTTTCTGTTCTATTTTTGGTTGTTGTTTGGTTTTTCTGTCTATGGTTGTACTTTGGATTTGGTTTTGTATCTTTTGTTAGTTAATGTGGTTTTTATTTTTATTTTTTATGGATCTGAAGTGTCTCTTATTCTATTTGTCACTATATATTTATTATGTCACAGATTTTATCCATCATTGATTTTTGTGTTCTTAATGTCTTTTGGATTCGTTGCTGTGTTCTTTTCAGTGTATGTTGAATTTGTTGTTGTGTTTTTGATTTGTTGTCATTTTGATTTTTCCTTGAGATGTTTTTGTTGTGATTTTAAATGGCTATTTTTCAACTGTCATAATGTTTTTAGTTCTGTTGTGGTTTGTTTTAATGTCTTTTTTGATGCTGTGGTTTGACATACTAACCTCTTTTATTTTTTGTTGTGGGATTGATTTGCTGTTGTGTTTCTGTGTGATGCTGTTGTTTGAGGCATTATTGATTTATTTTTGTGGTTTTGATTTATCATCATTTTTTTTGTGATTCTTTAATTTGTTATGGTTCTTAATTTAGATTTTCTTTCTGACTTTCACATTGAATTTTCCATCATATATATTTTTGCGTCACAAAGAATTTTCTTTTGTTGTGTTTTAGTTGTAATTTCTTTGTGTGAGTTTTTTTTATTGCATTTTTGTCTGTAGAGTTTTTGTTATTTTGTTTTCAGAGCTCTTGATCATTTGTTGTGGTATTTTGTTTAAGTATGATCTTTTATTGTAATTTTTTGTTGTGTTTATTTTACTTTTTTCTTTTTCATCATGTTGTTTTTTGTTTTGGCTTGCTGTTTGTGTTTTTGTTTTTTTAATTTGTTTTCTTATTTACAATCTTTTGTTTTGTAATGCTGCTGTTGTTGTTGTTCATTTTTATTGTGTTCCTTTTACATCATTGTGTTTTGCACTTCAGGGCCACCGTATCTGCCTCATAGTAAGTATACTCACACAATTTCGCAACCCTCCTTCCTGAGCTCTATTTTAAGATTCTGTTCTATCTTGGCTCATCGATGGAACATGTGTTTGACATCAGATGTTTCAACATCTTTTCTGAGTCTGTTTTATCAGATGAACATATCAGTCATCTCTACCTGTAGGAGTGTGTCAGAAAAGAGCCTCAGAGTTACTGAGCTGTCTCTTGACCGTTTTAAAGCTGTAAAAAGGAATGAAATCAGTTTTGTATGGATAGCAGAGACTAAAAAGTCTCATGACGTATCCAGAGTCAGTTATTCAAACCAGATACACCGTCTCTCTAAATTAACTGCCTTTGGCACTTCCGCTCCCAAAACGAAAAGCTCTTGAGTTGCTCCAAAAACATGACTGGCCCGTTTCCTCCCCCGCGTCCTGCTTCCAATAAAGAGGGGGTGAAGGAGGGACAGGCAGAGAGACAGATGGAGGGAGACTGATACTTTTTTTCATTGTGCTGAAGTTTGTAAAAACACACGCTCATCCCGACTAAAGCAGAGCAACATGTCAGGATTTTATGAAATCTCAATCAGGGCTGTCACGATAGGAAATGACTGCCTCATGATTGATTATTGTGGCAGAAATACAAAATGTAAGAATATTTCAGTAATGATGATCATGACACAAATAGGAAATTAAACTTTGGTGGGAATCTAAATACGGATGCTGATCCTGGAATTTTTTCAAGGACTTTTTAGCATTGTGAGATAGGGCAGTTTTCCATATCTTCACTAATAACTCAAAACTCACCTCATATTTGATTATTCTGGCCCAAAATATGAAATGAAATGATGACATTTCAATGAATGTTGATCATGGCACATGGGAGAGGTCAATGAATTTTGAGTCTGATCAAAATTCAGACTAAACATTACGCGATACAACAGAGCTTTTAGACTGCCGGTATGAGCCACACATCTCCCAAACTGGAAACCTCAAGAAAAGGAGGCTCTCCTGTTTCCCAGAAGGCCATATTCACCCTATTTCCAGCAGATGTCCACAGTGGTAGAACAAGTCGCAGAAAATGTAGGAACAACACCTCCCCATCAACGACTCTCCCTCTCCATGCCTCAAAAAGTTAAAGCTCAGTTTGCCCCCTCTATGGAGAAACAGAATTCTGCAGGTTTGCAGGTCAGTTATTAAATAAATAATTTGTGCAGAGACTTATTGTGGTTCTTCTTAAATGTTCAAAAGAAGCTCATTATCAGGGTGATTTTAGCATAACAAAACATTAGAGGGTGAATGTGAATGAGCAGATGATGAGCTGCTTTGAGTGGTTAAAGAGACTAGAAAAAAGCTTTACAAGCCCAAGTCCATCTACTTGAAGCAGATGAGGAGTAAGCCAGCTGCTTTTGTATATTAAAGGAGACATATCATGCTTGTTTCTCCTTTTCATTATGCCAGACTAGGATGCCTGTAAAGCATTTCTGCCCTCAGTACAAGTCATTTAGTTCCTTCATTGCCCCACAATAGCGTTCTCAAAATCCTCATTTTAGGCCATTATCAAGCTCTTGTTGAAACGCCGGATCTGAGGATGACCTAAAGTTACCTCGCAACGTCACAGCCCTTTGTGCTCTGATTGGTCAGTTCTATCGGGGGTAGAGCCAGCCTGTCCTTCTTCTTCTACTGTATTTTCCGGCAGGCTCAAAGCAGCGACCGCGTATTGAGTCCCCCTACAGGCCAGAGCTGGTAATGACTGAGTGTGAGCTAGGGATCTATAAACTGCTGTTGGTGGACGTGTTCCTTGGTGACGGTTTTGTGGCTAACGGACATCACAGAGGAGGAAGTGTTTTATCAGATTACTCCAATAAAAAGAAAGGTACCTCGTGTCGTCACGACGATTTAAATCTCGCGGACATCTCGCAATGACCTATTTTCAGAGGCATCAAATCTCGTTCTAGGATATCAGAAAAAATACAATATCTCATTTTTTGAAAATTAAGGGGGTGTAAGGTCTTGTTTTCAAATTTATTATATTATATAAAAGTATTAAATCATGCATCAGCATATGTCTCCTTTAAGTATACACAGCCTGGTCTTGCCTGTTATTTTGCCATTAGCAGGGTGGAGTCCAAGGTAATTTCACGCAGTAGCTTTGCCTGTCCTCTATTTTTTCGAGGTGTACTTCCTGTTGTTGAGGTCAGAAGACCATGTTAGACTCTGTTGGATTGGGCATTTCACTGATTGTGATGTAGAGCTGTATATGTGCTATTAAAAATATACAAATGAATAATGAATGTTGATTATTTTTGCAGCAAAATATTCTAAAATTTCCACATTAAGTTGTATATAGTATAAAACAAACAATGTACAAAGCTAAAACTGGAAAATTACCAGAAACTGTCCTTAAGTTGTTTATGATGAGAGATGGTAAATACAACCTCAAAGGAATATTTATGTTTCAAAAAACAAACAAACAAAAAAACGTACAAAGGGCAAATCTCATTGTCTGTCAGTTACAGGGGTAAATCTGTGGAATTCTTCATCTGAAAATGTCAATACATGCACAACATTGGGAGGGCTTAAAAGACTCTATAAGAATCCATTGGTTTTGAAATACATCATGGATTATGTAAGTTAACATGTCTATGTTGTTATGCTTATATTTCCAATGAATGCAAACAACAGTCATCAGCATTGTTCATGCTGTCTTTTTTAACTGTGATGGCTATGTTTTTTTTTGTTTTTTTTGTTTTTTTTGGGGTGGGGTTAAAAAAGCATTGGCCCTTTCGGTCATCTTGAAAACTTTGAAGCTTCTTCAGTCAGAGGTGGTGCCACAAGCATCCTACTGTTTTCATTATTAACCTTTTCTATGACAATATGCAGCAACAAAAACAGTGTATGACACAAATGTGAAAGCTGAAGTGCAGGGCCTCTTGTCTCTTAAAGCTGCAGTGATATAATTTCATAGGCTTTCATAATATTGCAGACAAGCTCACAGCTCGTTTCATCCTAAATCTTTGGTTTAAACTGAGCTAAAGTTTCATTTTTTTATTCAAACAGGTCCTATTGTTGTTTGATTTTATTTTACTTACTTATCTTAAAGTCTGGAATTCTAAATTAGTGAAAATTATTTGTTATTCATAGTGGTGATAAATATTCCATTATAGTGCTGGGATGATTTTCTCCCCATTCGATTTTTCATTATTTTTTTAGGTGCTGATTCGTTTTAAATTGCGATTCTACGATACTGCCAATTTTTGCAAACTTAGCTTTTTTAACACTAGTGAAAACAATGATGACGCCTACAGACTATATCAGGAAAAATACACATCACATGTGAGTCCGTTTTTTATGATTGACTCTGCAAGTTATTTTAGCCAGCTGTTCATCCTCTTTCTTCAAAAGCCTGGATTGCATTTAAAGTGGCTTATTAACACAGATTAAAATAAAGCATTTAAATTTGGAAAAAAAATAATAATAAATTGTCAAACAAAAAATCCTGATACCTTTGTAAATCAATTTTTTCTCCCACCCCTATTCAATTACACATTGTGGACTGGCATTCAGCTAAAAATATAAAAATATACACTGAGACATGATTTTTGGTCCACATCATCTGGAACATATATACAGGATGCGTTAAAACACATAATGTAAACACTTTGGCACATGCTCCATCACCCCTCCATCCTCTTCACACACACACCGACAGACCCCCCCTCTTCCCTTCTTGTCGCTGCTCTCTGTGTACAGTTCACGTTCCCACAGCACTTCCCTCAAACTTTCCCAGGACCGCTGATACACTTGGGACCCTTCTGCTGATGACGACGGGCGTGGAGAGGGGGGTTTGGTGTAAATGGGGGGGTCACCTTATCCCCCCGAGGGCCCCACGGCGAGGGACGAGGGACCTGCACTCTGAGGAAGCCATACATCAACACTCTGCAGCACAGGTCACCTCGGTGTCAGCGATGAAGACTTTGAGAGACAACAGGCGAAGGAACGCGGGGACACCACAGCGATGTGTCACTTGGCAGTGCGGAGTTGGATTAATGTTATTGTGACTGGCTGCTGATGCTATTTCTGCTAAGGGCGGCCAAAATGCTGCATCAGGGCAACAGCAGGAAATGAATTTACATTTCCAGATCAAACATAAGAAAACAGGCCGAGCTGAAAAAGAATATCGGGTGTTCAGATCTTATTTTAGTGACAATGTTTGGCTTGTGCAACATGATGAGGTCTGATGTTGACTGATGGGTGGCGAGGGACTTTCACGGGACGCCTTTAAAGGAATGAAACACTTAAGAAAGGTCGTGCTGACCAAGATGAGGGGGGGCAACTGCACTGCAAAAACATTAATCTCAGCAAGAATAAATACTCCAGTTTTCAGTCCAAAGTATCACATAACTCCTATCTTTATCCACATTCATTTGACATGATTGGACAAACATCTCAATCACTCAAAACACGAGGGCAAAGCCGTTCAAATACTTAAAAGGAACAAAACAATAACAAAAGACTTGTTAAAATATCCACTTTGTCTTAAAGATAAACTTATTTGACTTCAAAAGAAAAATGTTAGATGTTAGTGATCCTCAAAAACCCTTTCTGGACATATATTAATTTTCTGTTTTGCCCAAATGTCCACTCTGACGCATATTTGACCTTTAAAGTAAAAGATCAAAAGTCAACTTTACATTCAACCATTGCTCGTCCAGCATATTTAGATGTTCCGTTGTACAGTCCTGAACTTTTACTTTGTTCAACTGTCCACTCTGACTCAAGGATGAACTGCTTTGATTGTGGAGATCACAAGTCAAAAGTCAAAGTCTTTAGGCCTTGTGTTGACCCTTTGCATTTGAATTCTGTTTTAAGTCTGCTTTTGTTTTTCTCTTCAATATTTGCAATAATGTCCATTCTGACTCCGGGACACACTGCTTGATTTTGGAGGTCAAAGTTATGGACCTCATGTTCATCTCTTGAATTATCTCAAGAGGACATGGCTGCATTAACTTCAAACCAGGCAAAATAAGAAAGGACAATCTATTAATAGGGTGTTCAGACTGCTGCTTTAATGAGCTTGTTTGTTGTCGTAATGCTGCGTTCCAGAAACCTCGGAACTGGGAGTGACATTATCTCCGGCTCCAGTTGAAGTCGGAAAAAAACATGCCGATCTACCAGGCTATTGTTAGCTGTTGTTAGCACGCCTTGCGCTGTTGTTCACAAATATCACATGAAGAATGTGATCATCACTATGGCAGCATTTTTGTAAATATAAGTCTAACAATACGATGTATACAGCTGATCTAGAGCGACACAACCCAGTCAGAAGAGCAAATAAATTGATTATTACAGGAGCTAAAATATCTGTTCACACTGGGGGCATCCATCTTCGATTGTCAACTCGGGGGGGGGGCGAGGTTTCACCAAGTTCCCAGTAGGAAATCCCGACTTGGGGGACGTATCAGTTGCAGTTTCCTACTTGGAACTCGGAAATTCCTACTTCTGACTACAACTGGAACGCACCAAAAGACATGGTCCAATCCAAAGCGTGTGTTTGTTGTGATAAATGCAGCTCGGACCTTCCTCAGAACTCTGCATTGCTTTATGACTTCTTTTTTCAACAACTTACAGGATGCAAAGCAACGAGGTAATGTATCTCTTTCTAGTTACGTAGCGGTAGTTTTTGATGTGTGACAAGTAATTTTTGGAAAACTTGGTATCATAGTTTTGTAGCCAGCTATATATCTTACAGCCCGGTGCTCTAAGACATGTCCGAATAATATAAATTTGCTCTAGTTTTATTTGTCTTGTTCCCGAAGTTGAGTATCCAGGCCAGTCCAGCCCTGTCCGACCCGACTGTGAAGCTAAGGAATAGCATTCATAGATAACCTATTTAGATGCTATAAAACTCATCTTAAAGTGTGTATTTCGATCAGGCATATATCTAAAAACGAGATTTTTTTGTAATTACTGAGAAACTCCTCATAGCATCTTTAAAAGTGATATAAGTCCCTATCACCGATGCTGCTGTCAGTCACATGGGGCAGTTTTTTACTCCAAAGTACTTGTCCTAGCTGCTAACAATGACTGGTAGATGGATTTTTGTTAAACAGAATCCTGATGAAACTGTTTCAGTTCCATCCTCACAATTTGCCCCCTTCAAATTTTCAAAATTTGTTCATATCCTGAGGGCTGTGGAGATGTGACCCCAGGGCTGCCAAGACAAGGAGTTGACTGACCCCTATATGGAGGCTGTGGCTTTTCTTTTAGCTTTAAATAAAGCGAGTGCACACTCATCAACTGCTTATCATCAGCCTGATGAACACCTTGTATATCAAAACGTTGACTTGTACCAAATAAACATTTTCATTGGGAGCTGCAGAGTGTCCAGATTTTCCTTGTGTTGCCTCACTAGCTGCCTAAGTTTGACTAATCTGTGAGTATTTTTTTGCATGTTACCCCTCACCCCAGGTCACTGTTCTATCCACTGTCCTACTTGATTAATGACGGATAGATAAATAAAATCTTAAAAATGAATACACATTTGTTGAGCAAAAAAAGGAGCACACAATGCTTCCAAGTTTAAAGGTTCAGTCCACAGTGAGCGGTCGCAGTTTAACCTATTGAGCTAAAGTGACTCTTAAACTCTTGGCCAAAGGGTTGCTTTAGAAAATAAAGCAAAAAGCATCCAAGACTATCGAAAACATGTCAGGTCAGCTGATTTTTTCATGCAGAGGGTTAAGAGGATGATTTGAAGAATATTTTTTCTGAATGATGTTTATTTTTTATGTTTAACTTGTGAAACAGGATCTCCACGTATCAGTTGCAGTTTCCTACTTGGAACTCGGAAATTCCTACTTCTGACTACAACTGGAACGCACCAAAAGACATGGTCCAATCCAAAGCGTGTGTTTGTTGTGATAAATGCAGCTCGGACCTTCCTCAGAACTCTGCATTGCTTTATGACTTCTTTTTTCAACAACTTACAGGATGCAAAGCGACGAGGTAATGTATCTCTTTCTAGTTACGTAGCGGTAGTTTTTGATGTGTGACAACAAGTAATTTTTGGAAAACTTGGTATCATAGTTTTGTAGCCAGCTATATATCTTACAGCCCGGTGCTCTAAGACGTGTCCGAATAATATAAATTTGCTCTAGTTTTATTTGTCTTGTTCCTGAAGTTGAGTATCCAGGCCAGTCCAGCCCTGTCCGACCTGACTGTGAAGCTAAGGAATAGCATTCATAGATAACCTATTTTGATGCTATAAAACTCATCTTAAAGTGTGTATTTGGATCAGGCATATATCTAAAAACGAGATTTTTTTGTAATTACTGAGAAACTCCTCATAGCATCTTTAAAAGTGATATAAGTCCCTATCACCGATGCTGCTGTCAGTCACACGGGGCAGTTCTTTACTCCAAAGTACTTGTCCTAGCTGCTAACAATGACTGGTAGATGGATTTTTGTTAAACAGAATCCAAATGAAACTGTTTCAGTTCTATCCTCACAATTTGCCCCCTTCAAATTTTCAAAATTTGTTCATATCCTGAGGGCTGTGGAGATGTGACCCCAGGGCTGCCAAGACAAGGAGTTGACTGACCCCTATATGGAGGCTGTGGCTTTTCTTTTAGCTTTAAATAAAGCGAGTGCACACTCATCAACTGCTTATCATCAGCCTGAGGAACACCTTGTATATCAAAACGTTGACTTGTACCAAATAAACATTTTCATTGGGAGCTGTAGAGTGTCCAGATTTTCCTTGTGTTGCCTCACTAGCTGCCTAAGTTTGACTAATCTGTGAGTATTTTTTTGCATGTTACCCCTCACCCCAGGTCACTGTTCTATCCACTGTCCTACTTGATTAATGACGGATAGATAAATAAAATCTTAAAAATGAATACACATTTGTTGAGCAAAAAAAGGAGCACACAATGCTTCCAAGTTTAAAGGTTCAGTCCACAGTGTGAATCTGCCAAGACGCTTTGGCAGCACTACAGTCACTTTGTTTCATTAAGCACTTGGTCGCAGTTTAACCTATTGAGCTAAAGTGACTCTTAAACTCTTGGCCAAAGGGTTGCTTTAGAAAATAAAGCAAAAAGCATCCAAGACTATCGAAAACATGTCAGGTCAGCTGATTTTTTCATGCAGAGGGTTAAGAGGATGATTTGAAGAATATTTTTTCTGAATGATGTTTATTTTTTATGTTTAACTTGTGAAACAGGATCTCCTTTTCCCCCGTCTGACATGAATAAACCATGTTTATATGAATGATGGCACATAATCACACGGAGGATAAACCGTCATCCTACCGTACGAGCTTTCCCACAGATGCTGGGAATTCGGTGGCTGGTTGACCCTTCCTGGTTTCTATAAACAAGCTACACTCAAAGTGTCACCAGCTAATGAGGAAGAACGCTAAAGTCGACCTCAGCATGGCGCCCACAGCCCACGCACGGCCTCGGTCCCACAGCACAATGTAATCCCACCTCTGGGATCATCTATATATACTGTATCTGCGTGTTGCAACATCTGGCAGTGATGAAGCAGAGCGCGAAGAGGTGGGAACTGCTTTGTGAACAACATCCAGAGCCAAATGTTTGCTTCAGTGTCCCGAGGGGAGACGGAAAAGATGGGGGAAATGTGTAATTTACACGAAAAAGTCAGAGAAAGACTTCTAGAGAGCCTCTGAGAGTGCAGCTGGAGAGCTCGGGCTTCCTGTTCAGTGAGATGATTTCTGACCTCATGTGGGTGTAGAGCAGTGATGCATCAATGACACAGCGGACCACCACAACCACAGAGCAAACAGTCATGAGGTTAGCAAGAAGTGCCACAATGAGAAGGAGAAAAACAAAACATCATAAACTTTAACAAAGGGAAATATGCTTGGATCCGAGATTATCTACAGTGGTATGAGGGCGAGTTTAATGTTTTCTTAGCAGATGCTATGAGTTCAAAAAAGATGATCACCCTGTGTCAGACTGATCCATTGTGTAAAACTCCAAACGGAAACATCTGAGCAGTTTGCAAAGGCATTGACCAACCAGAGGAGGAGCTGCGAGTATAGCTTGGCTGCACATGAAGAGGTAAAAAAAGATATTACCTGCTACCAAACTGAGACCAAAACTGAAAACATGTCTTTGTGGCTAAGAGACTTTCCCCACTCCTCTGACAGGTTTGGTAAGAGTTTGATTTACAATCTGACAACATTTTGTACTTCACTTCTTCAGCTAATTTGTTGATAATGTGATTGACCAGGGCTCCAGACTAACTTTTTGCATTTGTTGCAACGGCGTACCTAAAAAAAAAAAAAATTAAGGAGCACCAGCACAAAAAGTAGGTGCACCCAAATTTTTCATCTTGTCACCTTTAACGCAGTAAGGTCACCGTTTTATCACTCTCCATAACTTTGATATAATGGTACTGATTTTAAACAAGAATAAGATGTAATGCCCCAGTCACACATTCCCATTTCTCATGGTGATTGTGCACAATTGTCATAATCCTGATGTAACTTGCTTTGGTCGTGGTGCATGCGCTACTTGGATGGGATCAGCCTTGTATAGTCGTGGATGAACGGCGGGGAACGTGGAAGGTCCTGACAGTTTTGAACTGTTTAAAACTGTCGTGGAGAATCGCCGCTCTCAGTATAGCGGGGTGGAAGCCTAATGCAGTCCTAATGCGAACGGTATTAGCGTGGCATGTATGGAGCTCAGTTGGGCTGATCGTGGCTCAATCCTGAAAGCTTTATGGGGACGACTGACAAGGATGTACCTGTTTGTGCCCCGACTGTGTCCCGTTCAAGACGGCGCAAGCGACAGGGCTCAGTCGGGGCTTACGTGACACGAACTGAGCTCGAGCGGGGCTGACGTCGTGTCAGCGGGATGGATATTCATGCAATCCTCATCATATCGTTGTATTAACCGAACTGGAGCGGGACAAACGCCGCTGAAGCGCTGTAGCAGCGCTGCAGAAGCTCTACTGACGGTGTATTTACGGGGTGTGTCCAGGGGTGAGACAGTCACTTTATCCCGTATCATAGCGATCACACCAGCCTCCTCAATCGTGTACAGTCATGCACAATTGCCATGAGAAACGGGAATGTGTGACTTAGGCATTAAGAAATACTCGTCTTGGGGTGCTGGTTTGGCAGAGTGGTTAGCACCCCATGTACATTCTTCTGCCGGTCCAGGTTCGAATCCCACCTGTGACCAGTTTGCAGAGTGTCTTCCCCTACTCTCTCACCCCCTTTCACAAGCCTATCCACTGTCTCTCTCCTATCAATAAAGGCACAAAATGACCAAAAAATACATTTAAAGAAATACTCGTCTTTATTAGAAGCAAAATTATACATTAAAAGAAAAACAGAGCATTTAAAGTGCTTCACTGAACGAACCTTTTGAAACCTTTCAAAATAAAAGAGTTAATGTTTAAGGTGCTACACTGAACTAAAAAATGAAATAAATATCCAGATTTCAACAACCAACAACATAACATTTACCTTGACTGGATGATCTTATCCTCCAATAAATTTGAACCTCAAATAAGACTGCACACACCATAGTCAATATTTACAAAACTGAAACTAAGGTAAATAATAAAAAAATATATCAAACTAATTTATAAAAACGACATTTAGAGCAGAATATTTCATGACTTTTTTCTTTATTTTTTTTCTCTTTTTGTGGCTTTTTTTTCTTTACAGTTTTATGTACCGTTGGGGTCTGTCAGCCTGGTCATTTGTCCTCAGTTGACGTGAACACTCACCTCTGTGCCTGTGTGACTGAGAAACCCCCCCATGATAGGAGCAAGGACTGAGCAAATATAGATGTTAAAGTTAATGTAACTTTGTTTTGTTGTTGGTAATTATAAATTATCTTACAGCCACTAAGACAAATTTGGCAGAGCTTTGCTGCTTCTTCAGAGTTACCGCTTCGTTGAAACCTGACACCACAGTCAGGCTCCGTCTGGGCTCATTTGCATACTAACAGCTGGTTGGATGATTACTGAGTACCTCAGTTACTTTTGTCAACTTAAATTTGTAAGAGGGCACCTAACATTTTTTCTTGGTGCACCAGTGCGCCCTAGAAAAAATGTTAGGTGCACTCTCACAAATTTTGGGTGCATGCGCGCCCAAATGGTTGCACTCTGGAGCCCTGTTGACAAAACTACTATCCAACCCCTATCTGATATGTTTAATCATATGTTTAGCAATACTTGCTCTGATCAGCTGCCCAGGTGGACAAGTGAAATATATCCTGTACATGTATGAAACATCTATCAGGCATGTCAGGTTAGAAATTCTCTTGTCTAGTTGGTTTGTTATTATTTTATTTACTCTTCCAGGGAGATCTTTACCAATGTCTGTCCATTTATTTGTACATCCATCTGTGAAGTTTCGGGGTGCAAAAGCATAACCTCCGTGGAGAGTAGATAAAGACAGAAAAGGCCTTCTTCATTCTTAACATTACATTTCTGCCAAAAATGAACTCTGGTGATTTCCATAGCAGCTTTTAGTGAGCATACCATTACAAATACAAGACCTCTCATGGGTAGGAGTAAGACTTTTTTGACCTAATGCACATCTAAAGAAGTTATTTTTTTCTGTGCTGCAACATGGATCATGTTTACATAATTTGAGTGGCCTTAAAAAATCATAAATTAAATTCAAGAATTCTAAGATTTTTGTGGATCTGGAAACTCACAATCAGACATGAGTTAAAACAAAAACAAACGGCAAACAGGAAGAACAAAACTCAAGGAAACATGGAAACATGGAAAAAAGGAGCAATTAGAGCGATGACAAAGCATGACAAACTATAGACACACCGCAGGAAACTGCACACAGCACCAGACAGTGGAAATAAAAGGAGCGGAGGCTGCATGCAGACACACAGGGGACGATTTATGGACGAGCACCACATCAAAGTATGGAGGGAGACAGCAGAGGGAGCACACACACAGCCTTACATCACACTCACAGCCATGTTTACTCTGCTGAGGGGAGCCGATACACAAAACAAACATCTGCAAATTTGTGGTCACCTCTTTCCAATGCAAATAATTATAGCTCAGATAGGGCGGACCATGGATTGAGCGGACACTTCAGTGAGACATATATCACGTCTGCTGGAATAGCTGCTGCTAAACTCGTCCTGTTTTGTTTTTGGAATTTTTCAAACGAGTCTTTGGCAGGCTCTGTGGGAAAAAAATGACCCGCGTGCCTTTGCAAAAACAAGCCTCCATTTTTATCACTCCTCTTGGACAGACAAACCCCTCCTCAGGTCCCCAGGGGCTGAAACCTCCTGGTCCTGCAGCGGCAGACCCCTCGCTGCAGCCTCACTGTCCCCGTCATGACTAATACAGATAATGTACATTAGCAGAGCTGTAGCAGTGACTGATGTGCTGCAGGCTGGGAGGGAGACGGCTGTTTTTAAGCTCTGATGGCACACATGTCATCAACATGCTGTCAGAGTATGTGAGTTACTATAAGCAGGAAATGCCTCAGTGTGCTGTCTGCTTATGTGGCCTCTGATGGAGCCTCAAGAGCTGCACAGTTGGAGATCATCCACTTTTGTTTTACCATATGAAGCCACGTTTTGTCTATACTTACATCTACTGCTAAGGCAACAGCATGTAACTTTTCAGGATGAAATAGTTGTTCAACAGTTGATCTAAGAGTATAATAACTTTTAACTGGGGGAATGGCATCCATCCTTTTGTACAGTGTGGCCTGCTGCAAGCGTAACCTTAAAAGTACCACGCTCCAGTCCACACACTAGCCCTCAGCCAAGAGGCTGTTTGGCCCCTTTCTGCACCGTCATAAAACATCTGAGCCTAAGAGACAGAGGACAACAGAGAGAGGCAAAACTAGGGAGTAAGAAAGCAGAGGAAACCAGATAAAGAGCTAAAAGCCTCAAAGGTATTACACACAGCAGATTTGCCATTTAACTTTAGGTCGACAGTTACTGGTGTCTTTGCTGTGGTCGCAAGTGAGTCTTATAAAGACAGGAGCAGTGTTGCCAGATTTTTCTATGGAAATAAGTAACTTGGTCGATAAAAACCAGCCCAAAACAAGCGCCTGCCAGTTATTGTTTTTCCTAATGTGATATACTGTTTCTTTCTTTTAAAAGATGAATCTACATAAAGTGTGTTTTCAGTTTCATCTACATAAAATTTCAACTTCACAGTGACTTTTCTTTCTTACTTGGCTCCTAATTTACCGAGTCAACATCCTTTTTTTTGGAGGTAGAACATTCTTTTGTTTATATAGAAGTGAAGGATTGATTTTTGTAACTAAACAGACTTAGTCAGGCTTTTATCTAAGTTTTATGTTGATCCTTTGCAGCTTTATTATCGTGAAAACAGTAACAGCTCCATTAGAAATAATGTACAGTAAAATTTAAATTTGTGTTTGGAGTGGGACAAAACAGTTTGTGTACCTTCTGAATTGAGTTTATATTGGTATTAGAGTGTGCATCAGATCCCTCCTGGGTTTGGGGGCACAACAAGACCAAATAAACAAAGCACTTTTGAAACAAGTCCAAAAATAAACAACCCACAATTGCCAATATTTACGAGAAACTTTTCAAAAAAGAAGCCCAAAGTCGCTTACAAGCTGCAGGCCTGGCAACTATGGACAGGAGCTACAATGGAACCTTACTGATTGTGAACTATCAGCCATGAAAATAAATTATAAGTTCCCAATATAGATAAATGCTTTCTTGAGTTTATTTGTCTTTACTGTGATTTACATGCCTCTCTCCCATGAGAAAATACTTCCATAAGCAAAAGAACAAAGTCTGCAGCACCAGGACTTCTCTTTCTCCTCCTGCACACAGCGCCAGTAGCTGCCTAAACTGCAGGTAACCAAGCCCTCCTGAATAGACCTACCACTATGATGTCACACCACTGTTTGGTCATTTTTTCAAGCCTAGTGGAAAGTGGAAAGAATCCAGAGCCCCTATGAATGGCACTGAATTGCAACAAATTGACCAATTAGAACGGAGTAGACCAGTTGACCAATCAGGGTAGACTATGCCAATGGGGGAAGATGCAGATGCTTAATCAAAACTTTGCTAAAACTAACAAAAACATTTATGCTTGGTCTGCAGAGAACAATAAAGAAAACATCATAGAAAAGGAGTTCAGAAGCTGATGATGAGGTCTGACTACAATATTTGATGATGTTATTGATTATTGGTGTTTATTTTACTTCTTTACTCTTAAAATTAAAAACCATGTTTGCAGTTTACTTCTAAAACAACAGGTAGCTACATACAGCTGGAAGTCTTTTATGCCCTCTAGTGGTGTCCTAAAGCAAAATGAGTCATACACAGGCAAGTATAGAAGCAAAAATGAATGCAAACGTGAATGCAGGGACAAACTTCAAATGTATCTGTGGCCTAAAAGAGGCAGAGCATCACAGGCATAGAGAGAGTAAAGCAGAGGGACTCTGATAACCTTGAGCAGGAGCTGGACCAGTCTGATTCAGTGTCTGTAAACATGCCAATCCATCTCACCAAGCTCCAAACTACAACGACTGTGCTCGGCCTAAAGCAGCAAGGCCCAATCAGTGTCCTTAAGAGCAGGAAGAAGTGGGAACTACAAGGGAGATGACAGCAGGAAGTGACTGCTCATACAGAGATTAGCGTAGATGCTAACAGCTTCAGTAGCAGCTTTACCAGGTTTTGACTGCATTCTTTTATTAAATGAAAAAGAAATACAAACATTACAAACTCCTCTATAGTAAGGACAGTTTAGCTCTACCTCTGTCATGTTTTGAGAGTTTGTTTTATACCTACAACTTTATCTAATTGACCGGTAATAAATGTTGATTGACAGAACAATGGCCTGTTGCTTATGCTTCTGAAAGGTTCTCCCTCCCCACACACTTTCTATGGACTCTTTTCCAGATGTACTAGAGAATGTTTTGAATGGTCTGTCCAGTGTTTCGGGTTAGGATTCTGTATGAATAGAGCTTCTTGAACAATTGTGATTGCTATGCCTGTTCTCGAAATATCAACACAGCAAAATATCATCATGCACTCTCTGCTAATACGAGGATCAATGGTTCTACAGAATCAATACGGATTAAAGCTGTTGTCGATACACTTTGGGTGATGTTATCACTGGCAGTTCAAAGTGGAAGCCAAACTTCATGAATGAAGCACACGCTAAAAACGTAAACTTAAGTCTAGAATCTTTGAGGACTTAAGTGTCTTGAGTTGTAGAACAATCATTTTCTTTCTGCAATGAAAAAACTAATTAATAGTTGCCAGGAATTCCGATTAAGGCATAATACAAGTCCATAATTTACACTTAATGGGACACATATCATAGCCTCAGTATTGGGATACATATTGTATTGTGAGGTTAAATGAAAAACTCCGCTGTAGTGATTGTGAACAAACTCCAGCAGTCATAAGAAACAAATAAATGAGCCAGATGTAAAATATGAGCCTCCTAACTCCGAAACCGAAAGCCCAAAAACTGCATTTTCAGTCTTCACTGTCATTCCGGTCATAAATCCAGCTTTACTCTCCCATGCATGAGAAACAGAGACTGTGAGTGGTCTTACCTCAGAGCAGAGGGTCTCTGTTCTCAAACTGAGGAAACACATGTTTGGGAGACTGTGGATTCTGGTTTGCTCCCCTCAAACGGGGCTGTAAATACTGTTTGTAGTGGCGGCAGGGGGACGTATAGGGCTTCTGGGTAAGTCTCAGATGTTTGCAGACTGACAGCCTCAGATGTGGTTTGTGTTTGATTTCAGCTTAATGGTCTAATTTTCTACTCATTTAGAAACCAAATAGAAGGAGAATCTTTAAGACGTGAAAAGTAAAGCACGGTCAGGCTGTGTTCATGAGGGGGAATCAGATATATCTGTGAGCATGAGCTGGACCACATCCTCCCACGTTTTTCTTCACAGACCCCACCCCCCACCCCCACCTTCTTCCTGCACACCGGCCGTCCAGCAAACACTTCAGGGTGCGAGCCCCACGACCTGCCCTGTGAGAAATGGATCCTACATTCACACACTTTCAGTCCCCGAGCACTTACACACCCACGCCCCCCCTCTGAAAATCAGAAACAGAAACAGCTGAATACAATTAGAGCTAACGGGCTTTAAAATTCCTGTTTCCCTGAACATGATAATGTGGAATAGACGAGGAGAAGAGAGAACATGGTGACAGGAAAGCATCAATCTGCGTGGTAATTTACTCGTGCACTTTTGTCTGATGCATGTGAGCATGATGGTAACTTTAACGTCTACAGGAACAATCCTGGAATAGTTCTGTTGGGTGTTCCGTCTGTGCATGGGTATTACCAAATCAGAAGATAAATATCACTGTGGATCCGTGATGTTATCACAAAAAGCAAAATCAAACCAGAAGACAAACGAAGAAAAATCCAAATAAGTCTCCTTTTTCCACTATGAGGGATATTCTTATCTTCTAAAAGAAACAGACGGGTTTCCTTTGTCCTTCCCTCTCACTTTGCTGTTTCATCCACTCCAGCTTGTTTTTGTTGGACAGCACAAACCCCAGAGAGAAAGAGGGGAGCTTAAGAAGACTCAGATGGAGAAGAAAACTTCCTGCTGGAGATCAGAATTTTCCCTGATGCAGCAAAGCCAGAGAGGGAATGTAATGTGGGTCTGATGTTGTATCCATGCAGTCATAGTAGGAGAAGGAAAATCTGTAATTTAAAGTCTTTGAGATGAGTTTTAACTTGCAAGGGATGGCCATTTCATTAAGCACACATTGCTAGGCACAAACAGCACACCTTAACTGCTAAAATCATCACTAAGGTCTGTGAAAAACAGCTACCTAAGACCTCATATACAGGCATTAAACACATTTTTCAGTATATAAAAAATATCTTTTGCTGTGTTATGAACCTAATAAATGGATTTGTATTACATGACCACATCTTTTACTCGGAGTTTACTTTAATGCCCTCAGGCCGCCGCTTTATCGCCCCCAGTAGGAGAACAAACCAGTACTCGAAGTCTTTCATTCCTTCTGCCATCACGCTGCTTAACCTTGATAGCAGTCTGATAGAATGACATACTGGTACTTTTTTTGTTTTTCGTTGTGGGATCTTCAATGCACTGTTGAGTATCTCCATGTTCCCTTTCACCTGCCACTCAATGTGTATTGTAATCTGCATTGTTTTGTTTAAATCCTTAATTTCAAATTTTATGACTGCAAACAATCCCCAAAAAGCTGGGACAGGGGCACGAAACCACTGTGCTACATCACCTTTCCTTTTACCAATTCTCAATAACAGCTTGGGAACTGAGGACTCCAAATGTTGAAGCTTTTAAGGAGGAATTCTTTCACATTTTTGCTTGATGTACGAATTCAGTTACTCAACAGGGTCCAGGGTCTCCTTTTTGCACTTTATATTGCACCACATTTTTTTTTCATTCTGCCATTTCGAGGCATGATATTCACCTTCTCCTCTGTGATGTTTTACCTACACTCTAAACATCATGGAGACATATGGCCCTTTTCCACTAGCACGCCTTGGCCCTACTCTACTCGACCCTACTCGATTTGCATCGTGTTTCCACTAGCCTGGTACCTCCTAAAACAAGCTAGTTTTAGTACCTACTCCGCTCTGGTTCCAAGCGAGCTGAGTCGATACTGAAAGATGACGTCACCGACTGCGGCTACTGATTGGTCGGACAATGTCGTTGTCGATAAGTCATGAGCACAACGACCTAGCATGCTAGCGGTAGCTACCATTAGCTTACCCTCATACGTCTTTTCTTTGCAGCTTGATTGCTCTCGTCCTCGGCTTCATTCTGTTGTATAGCTTCCAAAACTCTCCTGTGCTTCTCAAGGGGTATTTCTTCTTGCCACCTGCAGCCTTCTTCTGCTTTCCTTTTTTACTCAGTTGGTGACGAAAAGCCAAAGATTGTTGTGTTGAGCTGAAAATGACGTCCCCGCAGTGCCGCTCAGCTGTTTACAACGACACTGCATCCCTTTGGGCAGGCAACTTGGGCTAATGGAAAAGCAGCACAAGGCGAGTAGAGTAGAGCTGGGAAGGGCTAATGGAAAGGAGCCAATAGAGGGGGAAGTTGACCCCCTTTGAGTCCAGTCTTCAAAAGTATACACAGTTTTGTTAAATTAAGAGAAGGCTGCAGGAGGACTCTGCAGGAGACAGGAGCGCTGCAAGTGAGCGTCTCCAAGCTGTGTTGCATTAGAATTGACAGATATTGTAGCCTCATGGAATTAATGTGAATGTCTCTGGATGTAAATATAGTGAACACCTCCTTGGTAGAGTGTTCAGAGCACGTCCCATTGGTAGGAGACCTCAGGGAATTTACCCTGGACATGCTGCAGGGACTATGAGCTGGCCTGGGAACCCCTTCCGTTCCCCCAGGAAGACCTGGACAAAGAGTCCGGGGAGAGAGAGGTCCGGGCTTCCCTGCTAAGGCTGCTGCCCCCGCGACCTAAAGCAGAAGAAATGGGTGGATGGATGCTCTCTGGATGTAAATATCCTGGAGCCTTATTGCAGTACTTTGCATAAACACACAGTTAATTGTTAGATTGGGTTGAATGCCTTTTATCTATTCAACCGTCCTGTTATTTTTTATTGCTCAGAGGTGCTTAAAACATCATAAGATGCAAACTGATCCTCTGTGGTGATGCTTGAAAAGAATCAAGCCTAAAAATGTCTGAACTTTTGCTGCAACTTCTTAAAAATCCTGCAACAACATTGAGAACTTCTTACCACAACAATTACATAAAACTCTCATGAAATCCTGCTTAATTTGATAAAATATTTCCTTAAAAATTGCAAGTCTTGCCGCAACTTTTTGAAAAATCTATTGCAAATCAGCCTTTTCAATCCAAAAAATCCATCACCGGATTGACTGCGAACCCTCCTTCCATGCATTACAACTTCTTCTGCAGTGCAAAGCCAGTTTTGCAGAGTTTTGCAATATTGTTTCAGAGAGCTCATCACTCTCCTTTAGCAGTGTCTCTTCTCCCTGCTTGAGGATGAGATGCAGCTGCCTGTCAGCTCTGAGTGCGTGGGCGGGATGGGGGAGAGGAGGAGGGAACCAGGGGGAGGCCAGATGGACGGGCAGCCGTACAGGATGCTGTCTCACAGGCTGCACCACTTAGTGCTCTTCATTAAAGCCCAAATGATTGAGATAAGAGTCTGTAAGTACAGCGTTTAGGGAGCACTGACCTTGAGGAGGTGAACCGGACAGCTGATCAAAGCAGCAGCAGCTCAGCTCAAAAGTATGAGTGATGAATTATGAATCAGACAATAATTGACCACCGCAGAGTGAGTCAAAGGCCGCCGTTATGGAGCGTAAAAACACGGAGAGTAACGTGATAGGGTGAATGAGAGCAGGGATTTCCTATAAACAACACGGCTGATCGTCCAGCAGCTGTGTGCTCCGCCGTCGGAGGATAAATCAGCAGAGGACAGAATGGGATCAATGTGTTTCCAAACTTTTCCCCCTGTTCAAACTGTTACATCTCAGCACATCAGCTGAATCAGACTCCTGGCATGTTTTGTGCATGGTCATAATGTGAAGCACATTTTCTTCGAGCTGCTGGCATGCAGAGAGGCCGGAGAGCCAGGAAACAGCTGATGACGAAGGATTAGGTCTCGCAGGGCAGGGGGGGGGGATGGAGTCGACCGGGCTGTGCTGCATCAGGGGAGAAGAAGAGGAGACATACCAGCAGCCTGACGCAGCGGGAGAGAAATCCCCACCGTTCATCAGAGAAATCAAACTCCACCATGTTTTATGAAATGATTCCACAAAGACGAGGCCTGCAGCGGTGAAGTGGAACCTCAGGAGCTGTGATACGATCATGTTCAGTGTAACACCGGCGATGGCAGAAGTATGACATGCACGCAGTTTTCCAACAGCTCCTCCACAACAACAGAGTGAAACAATGCCCGGACCGAAATATCCCCCGAGCTCGCTGAGGATCAAAGACTGCACGGCGAAGCTCCTCGCTGCAGACAAAGACAGCGGCAGACGTGAAACACATGCCAGCATACTTCTGCTGACAGCCCGCGCTAATTCAAATGACCTCCATATCAAAGAGGGCTACGGTGGCCATAAGGGGCCAAACACAACAACAACTCAATACAAGTATGACAGATAAGAGGACGCAACAGCAAAAGCAAAATGTAAAAAAGGTAGCTGTATGAGTTTTTAACAAATAGGACAAATAGGAAAACACAGCAACTAACAAGTATGATAAAAAAGAGGATCCAAAAAAACACCCACAAATACAAACCATGACACATCATGACAACTGAGGAGGTACAACAACAAAAACAAAATGCAGCCACAAAAAAGAAAACAGACTGACTTTTTCACAAAGACGGAAAAATGACATGGAGAATGTAAAAACAAAGCAACAAATAGACACCCAATGACAAAAAAGCACAACAACAAATAAGAAAGCAAATGAAATATATACAACATTGAAATAATAAAACAAATATACCAAATCAGAAAGTATGTAACTTAAGACATCACTCAAACAACACAAAGAATCCGATTCATGACAGCAAATCAGAAAACATATCAATGGATATGTCAAAAACATCAAATGAGAAAGACATAAAAAAGAAAACAATCATCAACAAATATGACAATCAAAAAACACAACAGGAAGTAAGGTAACACAACAACAAATCAATAGCACAACAGACAGGAAAACACATGAATAAATAAGTAAAGTATAAACAAAAGAAAACAGACATACAAACAGAAAACTGGCAAGAAGTCAAACATGTAAATCCAAAAACACAACAGCAAGTAAGGAAAAAACACACCAACTTAAAAGCACAAAAACAAATGCAAATGACAACAGAATGTTTCCGTGCTTTCTGATTTTTTGTTGAGTTTTTGATTTATCTTTTCTTTAACTGATATGTTGTTGTTAGTTTAAGTCCTGTTATTTTACTACTAGTGTCAAATGATTTGTTGTGTTGTCTTATTTTAACATGGTGCTTTTTGCTTTATGTGTTGGTGTGTTTTTTTGTTGCTATTTTAATATGTAGCCTGAACCTGTGGTTGTGTCATGTTTCTCAGCTGCAGTTATATTTTCTAATTTAGTTTTATTATTGTCTATTTTTGATCATGTGTTTCCATTGGTCTAAGAGTCTGGTTTTGCCTTGTTGTTCAGTTTGTTGACAAGTAATAGTTTTTATTTGTTGCTTTTATTGTTGTTTATTGTTACTGTATTTTTTGTGTTTTATTTTTTGTTTTCCCTTTTGCTACTTTTTGTTGTTTGCTTGACTTATTTGTTTATTGTGATTTTTAGTATTTTTTTCTTCCTTTGCATTTATTTTCAGTTTCTCACATTGTCTTTTATTTATCTTTTTGTATTCTTTTTTATTGTATGTTTTAATTGTGCTTTTTTTATTCTTACATTTTCTTTCTTTCTGTCTGTTATCGTTCCTTACTCCCCTGCGATTTCTTATACGTCGACTTGTTGTATTTGTCATTATGTTTCCTTATTAGTCTTTGTTTTTTATAATTATTGTAATATTTTGGCACTTTGAGGCCTCCGTCAAAAGTTCCTGTGCTGACAGAGAGGACGGATGTGCAGTGAAGCAGCTTTTCTCCGGAGCTGCACACATGCAGCCTCACACAGAGGAAGTGGGACAGCTTTCAGGTGCAGCACACATGGCCGGATCAGAGCGACAGGACGTGCATGCCACATGTGCCTGGGCCATAAAATCTCTCACTCTGCTCCAGTGGAACTCAGTCCAGGTCCTGGACCTCTCCTGTGATGAATGTGAGGAGATGATTCAGACGATTGTTTATGTCTGTTTGGCTGTGTGCTCCTCAGACGAGGTTGAGTCACAGGTTTGAGGAGGCTTTACATTTAAGGAGAACGAGGAGAGCAGGCTTAAAGCTGGAATGTATCACCAAGAGGGACGAAATGTCTACGACAGGGCTGGGCAACACATCAGGCTTTTAGGACATATCTATAGAGCTAATGATATAAAGGACAAGACAGCGTTGTTATGTTTTAAATAAGCTGCTCTTCTGCATTGAAATAAGAAATGTTCCTGCTCTGACTTCATCTGACCATCGTGAGGGAAACGCTAACTGAACTGATTCAGAGACAGTGAACCTGCCACGTTCTGATTACAGTGAGAAACACAAACTAGATTGATATATGAAATTTCAAGTCAAAATGGGGAATTACCATTTATTCAAGTCCATCAGCCAATCAAATGGCAGCAGCTCAATGCATTTCTGCACATAAACATGGTCAAAAAGACCAGCCAAAGTTCAAACTGAGCATCAAAATGGAGAAAAAAGCTGATTTAAGCTACACTAACTTTGGTTGCTGGCGTGAGTATTTCAGAGCCTGCTGATCTGCTGGGATTTTTTACACATAACAATCTCTAGGGTTTAGAGAAATGGTCAAAAAAGCTAAAATATCCTGCACTTCTCAAGGAAAAAATGCCTAGTAAGTTCAGAGGTGAATAGCCAACAAGTTAAGATAACTATCTGTTTCAACTAAGGAAGTAGGCCATTTCTGAAGGTCTGCAGATGTTCAATACAACATCATGAGAGCATGGATCCATCATTAGCTCATGCTGGTGATGCTGCAATGATATTTTTTGGCAATTTAAGTTATTGATCTCAGTCTATGTTTACTTTTTGAAACATTTTTAATTTTTAGTGTCTAATTATTCTGTTCTTGTTTTTATTTGCAGGTTCATGAATGAAGTTTAAAGTTCATATCGTCCTCTAATATTTACTTCAACTTCTTTTTATGTGCTTATTATTACTATTTATCTATACATTTTTATTATAAGGCTTATTCATCTAAACTTTTGGTGTTTTTAACATCACCTCCAGCATTTTTTCATCATGAACTCATGATGGCGTTCCTCAGTTCCTCACTCAAACAACTAAGTTTAATCGAGTTCTTTAATTAAGTATTTTTTCCTTCAGTTTGACTTTGTTTTACCTTATTCGTGTTATTTGTTTGTCTTGCGTGTGCTTTTGTTTCTGTCCATGTATGGAAAATACTTCACAAATAAAGGCTGGTTGATTGATCGATTGATTGGCTGGTTGGTTGATTGATTGTTTATGATTGGTGGGTATTTTATTGGCACATTTTGGCCCCATTAGTACCAATTGAGTACGTTCAAACCCCACAGCCTTCCTGAGTATTATTGCTCATTATGTCCATCTCTTTATGACCACACTGAACCCGTCTTATTAAGCAGTGATGACCAACCGTTGGCCCAGGGGCCAGATTAGGCCTCCTACAGCTTCCTTTTCAACCCCAATGGTGTCAAATTCAGAAAAAAATGTGCATTGAAAAAAGTTGTTGTGCTTTTGAGTGTATCTTATTGTTGTTTATGCCTTCAACCATAGCCTCATCCCCCTAAACAAATCCAAAAACATGAATTTTATCAGGCATGACTTCACATTTCATCACTTTAACAGAAATTCACCTGTTAACCAATATTAGCCAGAAAAACAAGGGTACTGGACTCAAACTCAGTGATTAAAAATAAACATCCAGAAAGAAGAAGGAGATCTTATTTTAAAGGCCAAGCAATATAAACAAATCAAAGTAGACATCACTATGTAACTAATAATATATTAATTGGACCAAAATGTTTTTAGTGTTTCACATTATTTTAATTTGACCTCCTCAATCTATGTTAAGAAAACTCATTCAAGCTCTGAGCCAACCAGATTCTGCCACGACCCATCTGACCACTTCTGCTGTCATATTTTAAATCTTGTCTTTGCTCCTCCACACTCATTGTCGAGCTCTGTGATCTCTGCAGCCCTCCTCCACCACATGCACCTCCTGTCGTCTCATCAGTGTCCGGGTCCAACCCCTCACCTCAGCCTGCAGGCCTCATCAGCACCTCAGTCCATCACATCATGGTCCCAGTAAAGTCTATTTCTCACTATATCCTCTGGTCATCACCACCATCAGTGTTTAGACTAGAGCTGAACAATTAATTGCAAATTAGATTAAATCGCATATAGCTTGTTGCAATTTTCAAATCGCAGAAGGTTCAATACTTTTAGCCCAAAATGTGTTGAACATTTTGGCATTTTGATGAAGTATTTGCAATTTCTTGCCTATTTTTACCTCTATTCATACACTTTTTTTCCCACTTCTGGACCATTTTTACCTTTTTTTTAACCCAGTTTTTACAACTTTATGCCTATTTTGCCCCCATTCATCTTTTTTGGCCACTGTCAGAACCATTTTTGGAATTTTTACATGGTTTTTGAAATTTAATTTCATATTTAATTCCCAATTTTGCTGCCATAATCAATTTCCCAAGCCACTTTTGGATTTTTTTGCAATTTCATACCTATTTTGCACCTATTTATTAACCTTTTTCTGCTTTCATACCATTTTTACCCAGTTTTAAAATTTCATACCTATTTTGCTTCTGTTCTTCACTTCTCCACTTTCTCTCAAATCTTTTATCCTTAGATTAATTTAATGTCATATTGGTTTTGCTATAAAAAGATCTACTGCTTATGTTTGTTTAAGAATACATAAGATGAGGAACATTAAAACAATTGCAGAGTAAATCGCAATATTGTGGGAAAAAAAACGCAATTTGATTATTTTCTCAAATCGTTCAGCCCTAGTTTAGACTCACCCTGAAGTACACCAAGACATCACGATGGAGTCTACAAAAAGACACTGCACACCTTCAATCATACACACCTGTAAAGTGGATAATTATTCACTCGTATTCGGTCTCTCCTGATTGAAATGTAGTTGATGACCCCTGCTCTAAAGGCTTCTATCAATTACCTCAAACTGTTTCACTGCGGCTCTGTTTTCACAACAACAAAAACAGCCAAAAGTTAGAGTTTTCATTGCGTTTGCATCTTCCGTTTACATGAGAGCGGTGCCCAGGGTGCCTGAATACATAAACTTTTGAAACCATGGGTCCAGAGTGAAAAGCTTAAAAACTGTTTTGGTACCCGTCTGTGTAAACAAGGATCAGCATTTTTAGGGAAAACTCTTTCAGATGACGGTTGCGTGCGCATAGAGGAACAACACCAACAGCTTCGACTGTATACCGAGCAACGTGTGCTGATTACCGTGCTCTGTTTGTTATCCAGACAGAAATATCCAGACAGGAAACTCTTGGGTCTTTGTGCGTCCACTTGCCATTGTTGTTTGTGAAGAGTTAGCTTTCACCGTACACATGCTATAACACCGCTGTTGCACTACAAACCTGCATCGCCATCTACTGGCCCGGCATGCACACTACTGTGTTACTGTGTGAACGTGCAGCAACATGGAGTGTTTTTGAAAACGCAAAAGAAAAGTCTTTCAGTTTCTGGTGACAATGTTGTCATGTAAACAGGACCTTACATGATAATGAGTTCACTTGGGCTCCATACCACCAGATCTTTATCCACATCTTTGAGATGTGGCGAAATGGGTGATTTGCATCACTGATGTGCAGCCAACAATCTGCATAACTGTGTGACGCCATCATGTCGACATGGACCAAAACCTCAGAGGAATGTCTCCAGCACCTTGTTGGATCCATGCCATGAAGAACTAAGGCAGCTCCGAAGGTAAACCAGGAAAACCATGAACTAGAATGGACGTCATGCTTCTCTACTTGGCTGAAAAGTGTTATTGTGGTCCAAACACCCTGGTCAAATACATGAGCTTCTTGTTCCAGTGATGTGTGATCTGATATCAGCCTAAAGATTGATTCTCTTAAGGCCGTTCGCAGGGAGGGAAGAGGGTGCTGGTTTGGCGGTAAGCGCCGTTGGTTCACTCAGGGTGACTGAGGAGGGCTGAATAAACAGCCCTTTAGCAGCGAGGCACAAAGTGAAGAGCATACAAACAGCTTGTGCTAAAAGCCCAGTGTGTGGATGTGTAAGTGTGTTTGTATGTGAGCGAGGAACCCCGGGATACCCTGTCCAACGTATTTTCTTAGTGGGAAGATAAACATTGTTAAAGTTGTTCAGTGTTAAGAGTGAAAAGATGTCTCTGTGCAGAGATGTGAGCCGTCACCTTGTTGCTGTTTGAACAGGTTGGTTGCGCTCTTTCTCATTGTAATGGCCTGTTGTGTACACAATCAAGTATGCGGGTAACGAATGCCAGCAACAGAGACACATTAACAAGTAAAAGCAGAGCAGGCAATACAGCTGCTGTGAGGATCCCCGTGGACAAGAATACACTGAATATCTGCTCATTTAGCTTAAACATGTTAGCAGTCCTTTCTATCAAATAAGAGCAGCCTTATCTTAATACACAACTTAAAAAAGCCATTTCTCTGTGGGCCTTACTTTAAATACATTTATATTCAACAAAGACAAATATGGTGCTACACAGATAAAGATTGACATTCAGCAGAGACAAATGTGATGAGGACAGATTTACGATCTGAGCATCCCTGGATTTGTGGGTATCATAAATGTGTATTTTTAGTACATTTTCTCTGCCTGAGATTAACACTTGTTATGAACTTAACCCATACAAATAAGGATAGACTGACTGATTGATTGATTCATTGATTGAAAATGAATCTTAAAATCCAAAAAATCCCAAAAATGGCTGTTTAAATGTTGCATTTATTGATTCTGATCCTTTAATCCAGCCAAACTGGCTTAGCTCTTGTTGCTCGAGGGCTGGACTGGGCAACTGTTGGATGCTCTAGTCCGGGGGTGGGCAACTATCAATACCATAAGGGCCACATTAATTTTTCTAAAGTGCCCGAGGGCCACACTGTCACGTATTGCTGTCAGTGACAAGAAAGAAAATATACAAATAAACAAAAAATTACAAAGATAAAGCTTAACCAAGGATTATACCAACGCTTAAATATTCTAACTCAAACACAATTTAAAATAAAAACTTCTTTTAATGCAATAAAATAATAAATGTTTACCAGTTTTTAAAGCTCAAATATATTACCATTACCATTGTTTCCAAATATGTTTTTTTACCAATACTATAAATGATGTTTTAATGCCTCATAAGATACTTTTAGAGACACAATCATAGCTAAGTGAGAACTTTATAATTACTTGTAAAAACAAAGCACATACCAACAATTTAAGGTTAGTAAAATATTTGATCACTCATCCAAATTTATGCATTATATGGTACTGGTTTCTCATGATGTATCATATTTAGCATCTGTTGTTTTGTTTCTTCATTTTTCCAGCATGTTTTGGTTTTTTGTGGAAATGACTGGTGGGCCACATTGAGCGAGGTGAAGGGCCACATATGGCCCCCGGGCTGCAAGTTGCCCATCCCTGCTCTAGTCCATAATTGAAGCTGCCTCCTATTTAACAAAGTGAACAAAAAAGCTCCCATTAAAGCTGTTTTCTAAAAATGTCTGTTGTTTCACACAAACAGAAGTTTTAGTGCTTAATTTAATGAGATAAATACAGATGTTAGGTCAAAATTGACAAATGTTTTTAACTCAGGCAGAGCGTTTATTGCTTATTTAAGTCCCTACATAGAATTATGTAATGCATATGGAAGTGTCATGCAGTCAAACACTTCTTGGAAATATTACCATATTTCTTTCTCGACAGATGTTTGCATATTTGATATGGTGATATTTCCAACCTCATTATTGCAGGTATGATACTGATACTGATATGTTTGTCAAGTTAAAAAAAAGACACGTTTCTTTCATAATTACAGTCCATTTTAGTAAGAAATAGATGTGAAGCAAGAAAAACAATAATTTACTTTTTAACAAATAACTGTTTTGATTCATTAAAGAGGACAGTGTGTGATGATATAAGTGCATGGTAGTAAAGTAAAAGGTACATTTTGCCAATATTACAGACAATATACTGGATGTCTATGATTTGTTTGCAAGGTCAAAATGTCATCTGTGCATACTGACAAAAAATTTTGCATCTGTGAAACAACAAACACTCGTTTGAAAATCAACGTTTTATGCAAATATCTGCCGATATCAACACTGGTTTGATAATATCATACATCCCTACTAACAGTATTACAGATGCTGGTCTCCGGTCGTGTTTTCTGTTTTTTCATAACAACTGGAAGAGTTATTGCGCAAAGTGTCCTGTAAGTGGGTATTCATTTGACTAAAGAAGTTCTAGACTAATTCAACATCAATTTTGCAGTTATGATGATGGGTTAAACATTTTACCAAAGCTGCATCCTGCTGATATTATTCTAAACTCCAGCACTTTCAAATCATTACTGAGAAAAGCTTATGATTGATGATTCCCCTTCACAGTCCAGGCTCACCTGCTGGGACTACAGGATGTTGGATAAAGCATCTTACCATGTTTTTAATGTCTTGAGAGACTTTAGAGTACCTGCTGCTGAGGAATCTGAGAAAAACCAGCAGAAACGTACAAACTAAACCTGAGGAGGATGCCAGGCAGGACAGTCCCTGAAGTTCTGGTCCTGTCTGTGAGAATGTCTAAAATTAAAGACAGTAACAGAGACCAGCAGTCCTGTGATGTGAGGATAAAGAGGATCCACCGAGAGACAGACAGCCATGAAATCAGATCTGTCACAGAGGAGTTAACACACCAACTAAGTGAATTTTAAGCACTCTCTCCAATAAATCTTCACAAGTACCAGGCAGCCGTGACCTAAAGTAAAACCCTGTGACAGTGATAAGACAGAGAAGACACCCACCTCCACAGCGATCCTGAAAGTCTGGAGAAGTTTCTCTCCTTCGAGGAGCTCGTCCGTCTCCTTCTGAAACCAGAGGACAGGTTTCCAGCTGGTCGTCTCCACAGGGGCTGAAGCTTCAGATGTACGGATCCCTCAGATGTTCAGAGTCTGAGGTTAATCTCTGCTGTCCCCGGAGTCCGCTGGAGGAGGGTCCGCTCTGAGACGGCCTGTTTGTTTAGTCAAATCACAGCACCATGGGGGAGGGGGGCGCGGGGGTCTCCTCTCCCTCTCCCTCTCTCTCACAGTCTGAAAAAGGAGCCTGCTCACCGCTCCTAAAGAGTGCCTTAAGTTTCAAAAGAAGTGGAGACATGCGCACACATTCACACAGAGGAGGGAGTCAGTGGTCCGGCCCCGCTGGAGCTGGAGTGAAAGAGGGAGAGGAGGGGGAGCAGGGAGGGATGGGGGAGGGAGGGGAGATGGACTGTGTTAGGCTGGCAGCTATTTCAATGTGCCACAGTCAAAGTCTTTACAAATGGGAGTGAGCTTAAGTCACAATGAAGGTGTGTTCGCCTTTGTGATGTCACAAGGTCAAAAAAAGTCCTCAACTGTTTTTTAACACATCAGCAAAAATAAAAACAGAGAACACTTTTGATTTTGTTTGAAACTTTAACACTTCAGCTTCAGAAAGGTAAGACTGCATCAGCACATGCTGAAAAAAATATATGCAGTATGGACTGCTGGACAGTAATAAACCATTTTATCTAAAGTTCTAGAGGTGAGTACAATTTCAGTATTTGTAGATAGATAGATAGATAGATAGATAGATAGATAGATAGATAGATAGATAGATAGATAGATAGATAGATAGATAGATAGATAGATAGATAGATTTTTTTTCTTGCCTTAGTCCAATTGTAAGTAGTTGCAATTTTTGAAAAAAGTAACAATTTTCGTGATGGTCGGCCTTGAAGGTTTGCTCAAGCACTTTTATAGGCTTGTATTTGTTATTTAAGTAGATTACATATTAATCAGAGAGTTTCACTAAAAGGCTGAGGTAAAAATACTTCAGCCTTTTAGTGTTTATGTAGACAAACCTGCCTACGTTTATACTACATAATCAACCTTTTATGACCCAGACTTTGACTTTAATAGGGAAACATTTAGACAACATAAAGGCAAAACTTGATTTGTTTCATTTTTTTGTCACTGGGAGTTTTGTTTCTTTTAGGGAGGGAAAAATCGATTAAAATCGTAAATCGAGTGTTGTGGAAAAAAATGGGGGATTATATTTCTAGGCCATATCGACTAACCCTAACTACTTGTACTAGTAGACTGTTTTTAGTCAACTAGTAATACTAAAAAAATTCACTAGTACTACTCGTAGACCTAATGCGAACAATGTAGGAGGGACTTTAACCAAATCCAGCAACCTAGTTGGTTGAAATATTTTCGAAAGTCAGTGGGAAGCTTGAATTTGCTTTTTCCAACCCCTTATTACCATATAAGGTTTACTAGTAGTCTAATTTTAAAGTCTAATGGTAGTACTAGTGACACTTTTTGGTTCACAAGTTAAATCTATTTGTGCCAAGTTGACCAAAATTGAGTACATGTACCCCAAATTTAAGTTCTAGTAGAGACAGTATACTAATTTTATGCTCAAATGGCTTTTCATAACCTCTATCAACCTGCACAGTGGATTGACGGCAGAATGGGTCGATGCTTTTATGATGATTACACACGATTCTGACCCCACCGTCTTCAATGTTGATGAAAATTGTAGTTCTTTTCAAATCAAAATCATTTCTCTTTAAGTCCTATCTCCTTCAGAAGAAGATAACAGACACTTCAGAGTTTATCATCAAACATCCATCTTGTTTTTGTCTTGTTCACATTAACATAAGTCACTGAAGATTCATTTTAATCTTTTTTCATATATGTAATTAACAATCAGGCAGAGAGAAGCAAAGGAGGGAAAACCCCAGAAATGAGAGTAAAAAACTTACTGATTCAGATCAGAATTCAGCCTGTTGTCCATGAGTCGGACTGATTTGTTTATGAATGGAGAGGTGGACTGAGACTGTCTCTACTGGCAACAGCAATCTGGACCGCATCTAACCCCTGCATAAAACAACAAACACAAAAAGAGAAAGAGAGGCAGAGGGAGGTTTAAGCGGAGGAAAGAAAAGGACCTTGGCAGGGCTCATTGGTGGCCTGCTTTAGAAACAAACACAAGTCTCAGTTTCTCAGGAACATGCACCACTTACATAAACGATGGAGTCAGGTGTAAAAGAGGTTAAAGACTGAGGACTCTTCAGCAGGAGTACGGCCGATGTCTTAACGTTTCATTTGCTATTGTCTTTGTTGTTTTTGTATTTTTGATTGTGCCTTTTTGCCAGTTTATTGTTGTTGCTAAATTATTTACAAATGCATTAATAGATCTAAAAGAGCACACAGAGATCCATAAACCATTAGATATATACAAAAATGTCTACAATGTAGGGAAACGTGTTATAAGATGGCCATTTAAATGCCAATTTAAACTGCTCAACAGCCATTGACCACTAAAAGTCACAATAACCTTTCCACAGTGCATTTAAGCCTCAGTGCCACAGCAAGGCGAGTCATCAGTGCACCTCAAAACATTCACATCAACTCTGTCAGGGCGTGATATCCACGTCAATTCACGGTGCGACACAGCTCATGACATGACATGGTGCATAATCCCCATACACAGAAAGGCAGAGACACTCACTGCCTCATGAGCCCATTTGCCTTCATTTATTTTGACATTCAGAGTTAACCTTGCAGTGCAGGTGGATCCACCTGGTTCAAAGTCTGTAATCAGTTTGATCGGTCTTGCCATGCTCCAATTTAAAACTAAAGTGCTCTGCCCAATCAGCGCCCTTTACAGCAGGAAGAGGTGGGAGCTACGAGCAAGACGACAACAGGAAGTGACTGCTTGTACATAGATTAGCATAGATGCTAACAGCTTCAGTAGCAGTTTTGTTAGATGCAGACAACATTTCTTTATTAAAGGTGCAGTGTGTAGAAGTTGGCGGCATTTTGCTGAACAGAAACAGTGAACAGTGGATATAATGTCTCTATTTGTATGTAAGGTCTGTTGAAATAGGTGTACAATCATCACCATAAGTTTTCTTTTAATTACGTTGGAAAAAGCTTTTTGTATTTATGTACTGCGGGTCTCCTCTTTGTGGAGGCTGACATGACGACCGGCCATGTTGTCTACGGGTGGGTTTTGGGGAAAAAAAGTCTGACCACCAGTCCTGAAATCTACCTGGATGGTATGTGGCATCTTAACTGGCCTATAATTTATTCAAATAATATTTACACGTACAAATGAAAAAACCCTCGACTTGTAATTGTCGTAAATGATGCCCTGTTCGTGATCCTTTTTAGTCTTCACCGGCTCCCGTCGCTTACTGATGTGATGTTTTATTAACAGACAGGCACATTCCAAAATCTGAATGCTAGATGTCACTAACATGCCAGTTTCTACACACTGCACCTTTAAATGAAAAACAATAAACACTGAAAGCACTTAAAGGAACACTACACCCAAACAACAATTTGGCCTCATTTTCTACTCACCCTCATGCTGAGCAACACTCTGGAGCACTTTTTTGATGTCTCAAATGCAGCCGGGGGTCCGGGGGGATTTTCGCTGTAAACAAACGTCCATCTAACGAGGGGCAGCGGAGCGAAGAAAAAAGGTCCATAAAGTCCTGGACGTGCCTATTTTCCTTCATACTGCTCGTCGCTGTAATCCAAGTGTCCTGAAGCGGAGTAGTCCATAATTAATTAAGCGAAGTCATTTAGTACATTTTAGAGCCTAAACTGTGCTATAGCGTGCTTCCGCAGTGCGCGCTCCCTGCACTATGTAATCCGTCTGGATTGGTCTGCCGCAGCGACGAGCAGGCGAAGGGCCTTGCACGCTTTTTTTTTCTTTCTATTAAAAATATTTTCTAAAATTCTGCTATTTTTTTTTCAGGTTTTTATTTCTTTACCCCCCGAAATGGCTTGAGACATCAAAATAAGACAAAGACTACCCATGAGCACGCGGGGCGACTGTTGTAATGTTGTGTTCCAGTAACCTCTGAACTGGAAATGACATCATCTCCGATTTATCGGCGTTCCAGTTGAAGACGGAAAAAAACATGCCAATCTACCAGGCTATTGTTAGCTGTTGTTACCACGCCCTGCGTTGTTGTTCACAAATATCACATGAAGAATGTGATTATCACTATGGCAGAATTTTTGTAAATATAAGTCTAACAATACTATGTATACAGCTGATCTAGAGCGACACACCCCAGTCAGAAGTGCAAATAAATTGATTATTACAGGAGCTAAATAACTGTTCACACTGGGGCATCCATCTTTGACTGTTAACTCAGGGGTGGTGAAGTTTCACTGAGTTCCCAGTAGGAAATTCCGACTTCGGGGAACGTTCCAGTTGCAGTTTCCTACTCGGAACTTGGAAATTCCTACTTCTGACTACAACTAGAACGCACCAAAGACGTGACTGAAGCCAAAGCGTGTGTTTGTTGTGACGCAAATAAATGCAGCACGTAGCTTCCTCAGAACTCTGCATTGCTTTACAACTTCTTTTTTCAACAACTTACAGGATGCAAAGCAACGAGGCAATGTATCTCTTTCTAGTTACCTAGCGGTAGTTTTTGATGTGTGACAACAAGCAATTTTTGGAAAACTCGTTATCGTAGTTGTAGCCGGCTATATATCCCTACTTACAGCATGATGCTCTAAGACGTGTAATATAAATGATAAAATAATATAAATTTGCTCTAGTTTTAATTGTCTTGTTCCTGAAGTTGAGTATCCAGGCCAATCCAACTCTGTCCGACCCGACCAGAAGGCTAAGGAATAGCATTTATAGATAAACTATTTTGATGCTATAAAACTCATCTTAAAGTGTGTATTTCCATCAGGCATATATCTAAAAGTGAGACTTTTTTATAATTACTTAGAAACTCCTCACAGTCTCTTTAAGTTGTGCAGTAGGCACCTATTGTAAAAAATTAAACCACAATTCTGATGCTTCTGAACCCTGTCAGTGGAAGGAATTGATAAAGGAATTGATTAGCAAAAAGACTTGTGGTAACAATTCTGTGATGGAGCTGTTAACGATTCTCAACTGGATTGGTTTTCGATTCCTATCCCTAGGGAGGTAGCAGTGCACTGTATTCAGGAAAAAGCACTCCTTGAATGTGTGAGGAGTGCAAGCTTAGGCACTGTCTTCAGCTGTAGCTGCAGACTAACTGAATGTTTGAGTTTATGTAAAATAGGTTGAGTTTCTGTTTTATCTTCTCAAAAGTGCTGTACGTGTTCATTTAATTTTGTTTATAAATAGAAACCAGCGTAGATCTCAAATCTGTTTTTTCTTTCCTTGCAATTGTAGAATGTTGTAAGCATTTACAACATAATGACATGTACTTGCTACAATGTTTTATTCATAGTCCTTCCAGAAAATAATGCAAATTGCAGAAGCGTAAAGGCACTTTACAGATAACTGCAGGTTGGGAAGCACTGTGTATTACAGAAGAGTATAAGGGCCATGTTAGATGGAGAAAATAACTTTGGGGAGGTTGACATTAAAGTTAAAATGTTGAGGTTAAAGTAGAAATGATAATAAAGTTCAACTAACGAGAATAAAGTAGAATGCTATGTTGTGATAAAAGCTGAAAAAAAGGGGGAAAAAGGGGAAATACATTTTATGTTGAAGTAATGCTTGAATTTCAATTTCCTTTCTTTACATTTTAACTTTAATCTCTTCATTTGACTTTTATCATGACTTTAATGTTGACCTGCTGAAATTTTTTTGTTCCATAAATGGCCCTTACACTCTTCCGTAGTGTACTGTCTGCAAAGCTGGCATCGATGTATCAGTTGCAAATAAAGAAGTGGAAGACATGCAAATTAAAACTGTCCCGATAAGCACAGGGCTGATGTGTGAGGTGAGAGCTCCTCCAAACTGACGGACTTCTTTGCACAGCCTGGCAAATCAGGGGGTGCAACACATTCTGCTGAGGGTCCTCTTTTCAGATTTTTAGAATATTATCACATGGCTTTTATGACTTTATTTATATACCTCCAGACTTTGTTGTGAAAAGGTTGCACTAAAACGTAATGCATTTACCCCCCGTAAAATAAATCAACACCTCCTCTGTTCTGTCAGCCTCTTTTCAAACAAACCACATGCAAATACGTCTGTTTTGAACACTGGCTCCCTCCCTAATTTCGTCCTTTCCCAGGAAATGGTTTGAAATTCATAACGCAACACTGCAGCTGACGAAAGCCTTTTCTTTTGAACAAGGGGCCCGGGGCAGACAGAGAGGGGGAGAGGAGGGGAGGAGAGGCAGGGGGAGAACAGGGGCTAATTGGACAGTAACCATGTTTTCCTCTAATTGTGAGGGTAAATCTAAAAGCCTGGCTCGCTGTAATTAGAGAGCCGGTGCAGCCCCGCTTATTAAAGAGGAGGGGAGCAGCACCACGCAGGACCGTCCCACCTTTACTTCAGTCTATTTCCATCTTTGTAATTAACACTTTCTTGCAATAAATCTGCCCTTAATGCATGTCATTCAGGCCACTAATCCACTTTTGTAAGTTTCAGTGCCTACTGCAGCGCTGTGCACATGTTCTGAGGAGGAGGGAAATGCTGCAGAGGAAGAGCACTCTCACAAATACAAGAGTTTTTAGATAATTTAATCGAGTAATAAATGTAGTGAATGAAGAAGAGACAAATCTGGATCAGTGAGTATTTGTTGTGACCCGCTTCAAGACAGCATCAGTTCTTCCAGCACAGTTTGATGCTGGTGGTGACAGATGTTAAATCATATCCCGTAACAATAACTATAACAAATTCTATACTGAAATGATTGCTGCTGGTTTGTTTGGCCTTTTAGGAAGGAGCATCAGAATGCTGTTTTACCTCCACCAAGGAGGTTATGGTTTTGTTCCCAGCATATGTTTGTTTGTCTGATTGTTTGTTTTTGTAAGAAATAAAATTTAAGTGAGATGTTAGTAATGGCCCAACTTAGAAATGATTAGATTTTGGTGGTGATCCAGATAATTGCCTTTAGTGGACACTTGTTTTTGCTCCGTAGCTGTCTAACTGTGACTGATTTCAACGTTATTCTGAGTGCTAGACGTGGGTTTTCAGGGTCAAGCTATCATATTGAGGTTACTTTATCATGGAGATTTAACAGCAATATGTGAGCAACCATGGCATAGGGTTGCACTCTCCAAGTGCTTTCTGGTTATTTAACTAGGGCTGAACAATTAATTGCAAATTAGATTAAATCGCCATATGGCTTGTTGCAATTTTCAAATCGGAGAAGGTTCAATATTTTTAGCCCAAAATGTGTTGAACATTTTTGCATTGTGATGTAGTTTTTTACAATTTCATGCCTATTTTCTACCTCTATTCATACACTTTTTTCCCACTTTTGGACCATTTTTACCTTTTTTTAACCCCGTTTTTACAATTGTATGCCTATTTTGCCCCCATTCATCTTTTTTTGGCCACTGTCAGAACCATTTTTGGAATTTTTACATGGTTTTTGAAATTTAATTTCAAGTTCAATACCCAATTTTGCTGCCATATTAAATTTTCCTAAGCCACTTTTGGATTTTTTTTCCTAATTTTTCCCAATTTTTTTGTAATTTCAAACCTATTTTGCACCGATTTATTAACCTTTTTCTGCTTTCATACCATTTTTACCTAGTTTTTACAATTTCATACGTATTTTGCTTCTGTTCTTCACTTCTCCACTTTTTCTCAAATCTTTTATCCTTAGATTAATTTAATGTCATATTGGTTTTACTATAAAAACATCTACTGCTTATGTTTGTTAAGAATACATAAGATGAGGAACATTTGCAGAGTAAATCGCAATATTGGGGAAAAAAATCGCAATTACATTATTTTCTCAAATCGTTCAGCCCTATATTTAACCTTATCTAACTAGAAATGTTCCCATTGAGACAAAAAAAATCTCTTTTACAAGAAAGTCCTGGCCAAAACAGCAGGAAAAGAAGTTTCACATGAATAACACATATGAATAAGTAAAAAAAGACTTCATAATAAACAAATTAGCAACCTTCAGCAGTAAAAAATGTGCAGGAAATAGTCAAAAGATCCTTTATTTTGGTTTAAAATGTCCTTAACTAAAAAAACACCCAAGTTTAAGGTGATTCTAGAGGTCAAACCAAGCAGGAGTATAAACATTAGAAGCTCTTCGGTTTAAGACATGACAAGTCTGTGAGACTGAAGGTTAAAGCTGCACTATGTTGTTTATTTATTGTGTCACTGGTCCAAAAAAATATGATAACCTGTCAACATCTAATTACTGAAGCCACATGAGAGACCATTGGCCATCTGAGTCCTCGCCTTGGTCTATAAAGCCTTTAGAAAATCCAACAAAGGGCACCCACTTTTAACAGCCAATCAGAGCTCAGTTCAGGGACAGTGTTGGATCCTCTACTGCAGTTTATGTGCTTGTTATATCTACATGTACTTCAGCTGTTGTTTACGATTGTACAGGTAAGTTAACTTATGACGGTACTTGTGGTTTGTGGCACTTTTGTGGCTGCACATTACATTAGCATAATGCTAATGGCAGCTAAGGGCACACAAGCACAGTGGACTGGTCGTGCATATGGAGCACAACCATGGAAAGAGGGGGGAGAGAAATTGCTTCCATTGCAATATTATCCAAGTTACACACCATGCAGACAGTTTGAGGTCATGTCTACAAGGAGACACTGTGACTTAAAACAGAAAGATTTTTCGTTTGCATGTTCAAAGTCGATCCGCGTTCAGATGGAGATGCTGGAAATGAATGAAACCGCTGTAGTGTGCATGCCAGTCCAGCAGATGGCGATGTATGTTTGCAGAGAACTGCAAACTGCTTCATACACGTATGAAGAAGAAAGACTTTTCAAAAACAATAATGGCGAGTGGACGAACGAAGACACAGGAGTTTATTGTCTGGACAACAAATCTGTCTGGATAACAAACTTAGCATGGTAAGCAGCTCACATGTTACTTGGCAGACGTTGAAGCTGTTGTTGTTCCTGGTATGCACACGCAGCCTTCATGTGAAACTGTAATGTGCATGTGGTGATGTCACGTTTCACCCTCATACGCTCTGACTCTGGCTTACATGGAGCTAAATGGAGGAGCGTTTTGAAAACTCTCCACCCTGGAACCTGGTTTTAAAAGTTTGCGGATTAAAACACTCCAGGTACCATTCCCATGTAAAGAGGATGTCAAAACGCAATAAAAACGTATTGGATTTTGTCGTATTATCTCCATGTAAATGGCCCCTGAGTCAGAGAAGAATAGAAACAAGAAGGCCTGTCAAACCAAGCTCCAGTGCAGAAACCCAGACCTTCAACAAAAAGCAGCACAGTTCACAGAGTCCAATATTTTCCGTGAAGATAAGGTAGAATAATAATGTAGTGTTAACTTCAGCATGTTTCACAACAAGCTAAAAATCCTCACAGGAGCTTTAAATCCCGGCGTGTTTTCACAGAGGACTTACTTTAAATTTGGCAGCTGCCCCTGAGTCGATCACTCAGCTCCACAAAGAGGAAAACCACTTAACAAACTGGACCCTTAGTCCTTCTGCCACAACAATACTCGCTCTATTCAGCCTATCAGAGCAGCTAAGGAGTGATAGCTCTCACAGATGATCTGGACTGCGGCCATAACCGGATCCAAAACCAGCACAGCCTCTCTGTATGCCAGCCCTGTGTTTGTGTTTCACTGGGGATTTGATAAAACTTAGGTTATCTCTGCGTCAGACTGGCAGGGGCCCCTAAAGCTCATGGGAGCAGGGATGCAGGGTGGGGGCAGGAAACACAGGCGCTGGGGTTCGGACCATGAGCTGAAAACCAGCACACCGCTGAAAGATGAAGATGGATGAAGGTGAGAGGCGGCTGATGGAGTGAGGGTTGTGATAGTAAGAGGATCCTCTTCACAAGATTTCATTCAGATCCACATCTCAGGTGTTCTCACTCTAGGCCCACACAAGACCCTAAACCCCGCCCCCTTTGGCCTGTACTCACACTATTGTTGTGTTCAGTCATCTCATTGATGTTTTCATTGTAGAGAATGGAGCATGGGTAAAGGGCCCCAGACAAGTTTCTCACTTTGTGGGAAAATAAAGTTCAACTTGAGTCTTGAACCTGAGCTCACCACACACATGAGCTGGACTTTAGGAGCCATTCAAACAGAGACAAATTCAGGCATACAAGTTTCCTGTCCAACACAGAAATTGTGTTTTGGATGCCTGGATACACACAAAAACAGGTTCCAGAGTAGGTATATATGAAAATGCTGGCTGAGCGTTTCTGAGTGGACAAGTTTGGATAGCTTTAGAGTGTTTTCACATTAGGCCCACTTGTTTGGAACCATACTGCGGCACGGTTCGCCCCCCTCCCCCTCCCCCGCTGACTTGCATTCACACTTGCAACATTGGACCGTGCCCGGGCCCACTTGAGATATGCACGTAACCGGTTGCCAAACCTACTACAGAGGAGAATGAAGAAGAGGCTACCATGGTAACCATTTCTTACACCAAACAACCAATGTTTACATTTTGCTCTCTTCTACATTTTCCTTCAAGTGTGTTTTTTAAAGTGTTTGAGACGGCATCAGCGACCTTCTGGACCCTCGTAAATCATCGTAATCCTCAACCAGAATAAACAAATCGACAAATTGAGTAAGCAAAAGATTAAACCGCGGGATTAACAGGAAGTAATGCATTAAAAATAGATCGGTTCGGACCACTTTGTTTCACACCAGTGAAACCGCACCAAATGTCGGGAGATGGAGCGGATCAAGACAACCCCTTCATGGAGGTCTAGGACCGGCTGATTTGGTGTGCACCAGAGTGCAGTGGTTGCATTCACATTGATACTAATGTACCAAACCTTGGCCCAAAACTTCTTTGGTGCACACTAAATATGGTTGGTGTGAAAACACCCTAAGAAACGATGACGTCACAGGCCCACCTCACCCTCAAACCACACGCCTAAACACCAACAGAAACAATAGCAGACGACGTAAGTGTTGTGTTCAAGCTGCAGAAGCTTCAGAGCCTGTTTTGGCTTTTATGACAAAGTCTTCTTTCCTCTACGACCGCTGTGAGGGCACATAGAAAAACATATGCCAGTTTTATTCACTTTTTGCATGATGTGTCAAATGTGTTGGTGACCTTTGGTAAACGTCATCATCAGAACCATCTACACCGACTTCCAGCCAACTTTGAAAGATGGGATTAGATGTAGAGAAACTAAACCATGAACTTGTTTGCATTCCCACTGCCAGCTGTACCTTCACCTGAGGGCAGAAATGTGAGAAAATCTTGTGCCTTAAAAGTAGCAGTAAACAGAAATATGACTTTTATCATTTTACATGAACTCTAAAGAGAAAATGACCAAATGTTACCCTCCAATGTAAAGATGATCTGCCTGTTTCTCCACATTTAAGAGTAAAATCACTCATATGTGGACTGTTATTAAAACACAAAGATATTTCATCTTCTCAGACATACGGAAAATGGATGCATGTCATTTCATTCCTCCCTCTGCCCTCATTTCCTGTCAGTTCCACACCACTAACATCTCATACAGGTCAATAGAAAGTACAGGAAGCTTCCCTTATTGGATTCAAGACCTTTAATAAAAACGTACAAAAGTGGAGGCATGTTTTAAAGTTGGAGACAGCATGGCCAAATATTTCACCATCACTGGGGCACCTTAATCATCAGGCAAAGGTGGGCAACATACTTGGGCCTCGTTCACCAAAAGGGAATGTGACATAAAGTAAGAGGCCTCACTAGTTCATCTGCTGGTTACTGCAAATACATCTACACAGAAATGCTGCCATATACCCATCCATCCATCCATCATTACCTATGCTGCTTTCAGGGTTGCGGGGGGATGGAGCCTATCCCAGTGAGAGGTGGGGTACACCCTGAACCAGATGCCAGCAAATCACAGGGCCACATAGAGAGACAAGTAACCTTAACACTCATACCTAAGGGCATCAATCAACCTAATGAACAGGTTTTTGGTCTGTGGGAGGAGGCCAGAGTGCCCGGAGTGTACCCATGCATGCACAGGGAGAACACGCAAACTCCAAAAAGAGAGACCCTGACCTACAGTATATGGAGATCAAAGAAGCAACCTTCTTACTGTGACTACCTGCTACTAGGGCTGGGTTTAAAAAATTGAATTTCATTGATTTTAATCAATTGCCCTTTAAATGGTTCATTATCCATCCATAAAATCCAAAGATCAGTATTTAAACTTGGGTAGTTTTTTTTTTCACTGGACGCGTAGAGAGGCAGCCTGTGGTATCAACCCTTGTGTGATCAGCGTTAAGCGCTTCTTTCCACTGAACGAGATCTCATGAGATGTTGCTGCAAGCAGTCAAACACACATGGCAGAAGCGAGTAGCACTACAGGGGCACCACCGGAGAGTTTAAAGGATAAGTTCGGTTTCTGCAGCTTTCACATTGTTTATAGAATAAAGTAGAACAATAAACTCACCCAGAAGGCTTTCCTGATCCAAACAGTGCTTCGAGAGATATTTAGATGCAAAATCAGGCGGCGGACATCCGTATAATGATTGCACATAGGGCATGTATAGCACCACTCCTAAAACTGCATTAATCGTCCAAAAACTCCTTAGTTTCACCAATATTTCATCATGGTCTGCTTGGGCTACTCCTCCATTACAGTCTGTGTCGCTCCAGACATGTTTTGTGGCTGTGCTGACCCCTGAACTGAAGGAGAAGAACGTTTGCCTCCGTGCATACGCAGTACTCTCTGGAGAGCTGTTCTTTTCTTTGCCTCCGCGTCCTCCTTTAGATGAGCTCCTCATCTGTAAACTCTGGCTCGAAACTGTAAGGACACCCATCATATTCAATGTTCTCCTCCACAGCATCTTCATCAGATAGATATTCGTCCATTTTGCACAAAACTGGAAGAAGAAAGTTGTTGTGTAGCCAGCAGTCTTCTCCTAAAACAATGAGCTGTACTGCGCATGCGCGGAGCAAGCGTTCTTCTCCTTCAGTTCAGAGGTCAGCACAGTCACAAAACATGTCTGGAGCCACACAGACTGTAATGGAGGAGTAGCCCGAGCGGACCATGATGCTATATTGGTGAAACTAATGAGTTTTTGGACAATTAATGCTGTTTTAGGAGCGGCGCTATACATGCCCTATGTGCTACCATTATATGGATGTCCGCCGCTCGATTTTGGATCTAAATATCTCCTGAAGCACTGTTTGGATCAGGAAAGCCTTCTGGGTGAGTATATTGTTCTACTTCATTCTATAAACAATGTGAAAGCTGGAGAAACCAAACAGCTGTTTAGACGTATTTTGGATTTAATAAGTACGAAGAAAAAGATGAATTGGACAATAAGCAAGTAATATGCATTAATGGATATCATTAATATGTGATTGATGTAACTGCTTTGGGTTCAGATCTTAATGTACAAAATATTTTTAAGAATGTACCAGGTCAAAAGATCTCTTTTTTAATTTACAGCATTATTTTAACTGGAATATCCCAGACTGAAAAAATATCATTTTGAATCGTGAATTGAATCGATTTGAGACCTTGTAATATTGAATCAAATCGATCCAGAAAATCTAAATTGTTACCCAGCCCTACTACCTGCTGCACCACCCTGTCATATAAAGATTTTTCTAACACCAATATTTCACCACGTGGACCAAAACCCTGGAGGAATGTTTCCAGCACTTTGATGAATCGATGCCGAAGAATTAAAGCATTAATGGAGTCCAGCTGCATGGTGTACCTAATAAAATGGCCGGAGAGTGTAAAGTCTCGTTCACATAAGAGTTGATGAGCTGGAAGTGCTCACTTGTTGTTCAGTTTTACTTGTTAGTTGTGTATTTTTGTGGCTTTGTTAATTGAAAAAATAATAGAAATATTAACAAGGTCCTAAGCCTGGGGCCTCAAATGTCCAAAATCTGCCCGTTCTGCCACCATAATCGATGTTCTAATCGAGACTTTCAATAATTTAGGCACAAAAAAGGCCGATACTCCCAACAGAAACTTTGTCATCTAAGAAAAAGACCAGAACTGAAATGATGCGTCATTCTGCACTACTGTTCAGGAATGTTTTGTTCCCGTCTCTCTGTTTCATTTTCAGATTAACGCTTCCTTAAATGATCAAACCGAAAGGTGCTTTTTTGTTTTCGAGGTTTTCGTGCAGTCTACAGTCGGCCGGCTGTGGAACATGAAAGCTCTGGGTGTGTCTCTGCATTAACAACACCCTAACAGGCAGGAGCTGTTAGACTTCTCTGACATCATGAATCTTTTATGAATGTTTGTTGGAAGCAAATGCACGAGAGCCATCAAAGAAACTCAACCAGTGGAACACAGAGAACAGCAGGAATGAAGATTTAGAGAAGATTCAGTGAGAGTAGGAGAGACAGAAAACATCCAGCAGCAGGGACTTCAAGCATCCTCATCACAAAGGGCCTGCAGGGTTCATTCTGGAGCCTCTTGTTGGCTCTTTGCTGCCCTCATGTGGTCGACTTAAGAACACTGAGATAGAAAAACAACCATTAACCATGTTTTCAACTTTAAGACCAATAAAGATGTTAAACTAAGCTGTGTTTCTGTGAATCTAAACATGAGAGTTAGACCGAGAGTAGAAAGATGTAGATTGATTTTTGAAGGCAATGTTTGTATTTATGGGCTTCTGCTCTTTCAATTTTAGGCCATTTGGTTGTTATTGGAACTGGGGTCTGTTCATTGGTATACTACAAAAGTTTTTTCAGTTTTATCTCTTTTTAGAGTATTTTATTTTCAGCTAAACACATCTAAAAAATGTGAAAGCATAATCACAAACCCCTTCTCTTACCCATCCATATACAAACTGAAAAAGAAAACAAAACCAAGAAGAGGCAAAAAAATAATTAAAAAAATAAAAATGGTAATAATGATAATAATAGCTAGCAATGGTGACCAAAATCTTATTGATTTTAATCTCTTTCTCCTTGCTGTCTATATAGAAGCTGGCAGGGTAGCTATATAGGCTAAATAAGGTTGCCAGATCTCAATTTATAAACATTTTGTCATCATTTCTGAGTGTGTATGTGATCTTTTCAAGTGGAAACAGTTGGATGCCACTTACCATCCAACTGTTCATGATAGGGGTGTAGCTCTCACATCACGAAACTTACAGTAATTATCTGGTCATGTCAGGTTGATTGGGACAGAACATCCGGGCTCATCTGAGATGACTGATGCTAAATGAAGAAGTTGGCTGTCATGGAGCAAGAAATTTCTTCTAACTTAATTCTCATAATTCTGACTTTTTCAAAGATTTTTAACTTTTTTCTGGCCCTAAAATTAAGGACCAGGGATTGTGCCTTTTCAGACAGTGACTAGTGATGATACCAGGAGGAGTGGGAGGAGTCTAGAGGACAGGACTTCTATCTTGTGCATAGAAGTCCTCATGCATTAAAGATAGACATTAAAAACACTTAAAAACTGAAAAAGGCTCATTAAACTCTTTCTCTTCTGACCAAGTCTTCTCATACAGTCCATAATATAAAGACTCAGAGAATCTGGAGAAATTTCTGCATTTGGCAAGGCAAAAAACAACACTGAATGCCTGTGACCTTTGATTGGTCAGGCAGCCATCATTCTGTAAAGGATATCAGCACGTGGGCTCATGAAACACTTCAGAAAATCATCGTCAGTTAACACAGTTCATCTCTACATCTACAAGGTCAGACTCTACCATGCAAAGACAAAGACAAATATAAACAACATCCAGAAAGAACACCATCTTCTCTGAGCCTGAGCTCATCTGAGATGGACTGAGGCAAAGTGGAAAAGTCTGCTGTGGTCTGAGTCCACATTTCAGACTGTTTTTGGACATCCTGGACGTGGTGTCCTCTGGGCTAAAGAGGAAAAGGACCATCCAGCCGGTAACAGAGCAAAGGTCAAAAGACAGCATCTGTGATGGCATAGGAAAGTGTAAGTGCCCATGGCATGGGTAACTTGCTGAGAGGCACAAACAAGCTTTAAAGGTACAGTGTGTAGTTTTTAGCGGCATCTAAAGGTGAGGTTTGAGACTGCAGCACTCCGGCGCTCCCCCCTCCCTGTCGGAGAACCTCCAGAGCTACGGTGGCCTTCCAAGGACAAAAACTGTTTTTAGCTTAGTTATCAGCCTATGTTTAGTCTTACTGCCACAGAAAATTAATAAATCTTGGAGTTTTAGCACGACGTTGTCTCCCTATTGTCTTTCAGTCTTTTTTTTTTTTTTTTTTTTTTTTTTTTTTGGGCATTTTGTGCCTTTATTGATAGGAGAGAGACAGTGGATAGGCTTGTGAAAGGGGGAGAGAGAGTAGGGGAAGACACTCTGCAAACTGGTCATTTCAAAATGCTTGTGGCCGTGAAATAAGCCTCACATTGCAGATACATTCTCTGCGTCTTACTCCGACTTCTCATGAAAGTAAACAAATAAATTCGGCTCCATATAAGAGTACAATTCGACACTTAGTCTTACCTGTCCAGCAAAAAACAGACAACTTCAGCGTCTGTCTGCAAACTTATCCTTGCCTTCAGGGACTTCCATCTGGGAAAGGCAGCGCCGATGTTGACCCTGTTTTTTTGTCGTAGCCTTTCCCGATTTGAGTTTGGCTTCGTTGTGTTTTCGTTTCTTTGACAATGATTCACGCTCCACTGATGGCAAATTGTACGTGTGGTCCTCCATGTTGGTTTGTATTAGCACAGCTGCTTGGTTATCACTCTCTTCTTCTTCGTCTATTTCACAACTGTGCATTTCCGGTAAGCGTCAACAAAAAACGCGAAATCATTTTGTATAGTTTGTCCGTTCTGAGTTACTGTAGAAAAGATGGCGACTCAAGATGGAAGCCGCCATAAGAGAGGACCCGCTCCTATGTAGATATAAATGACTTATTCTAAGGTAACGAAAACAAAACATTAATTATTTAAGGCTGATTAGAAACTAATTCAACTATAATTTTAAGTAATCTATTCCATTTTTACCAAGTCTGTTATTTTAGATAGCATTTAATAATACACACTGTACCTTTAAAGCAACATTTGCTGTCCTTCAAGAGACCTCTTGATTAAAGTGACAGAGTGCAGGTATTAAAGTGACCTGCAGTCCACACCTGTCCCCTACTGATAACACGTGGACAGAGTTGGATAGTAACATAGTAGATTTACTTGAGTACTGTACTTTAGTACATTTTTTGAGTATCTGTACTTTACTTGAGTATTATTATTTTTGGAAAGTTGTGACTTTTACTCCACTACAATTAAAAGAAAAAATGTACTTTTAACTTCTCTACATTTCTGTAAAGGGTCTAATTACTCATTAGTATAGCTTTAAAGTCGGCAGGTGAAATTTCTTTTTTCTTCTGAATGTAAATGGAAACTGTTGGTAAGTCAACATTTGGACAGTCAACTTTCTCTTCAGCTTTCTCTTTTAAAGACTCTAAACTCTGGGATTCAAAAATAACCATAATCAAATTAACCACAGCTTTAAAACCCTTCTCTACAAGGTCAAGTGCTGGCTAAAAGCATATCAGAGCTGTAATCATTCTTAGTTAGCCATTTATTTTAAGTTATTTTGAACAGGTTTGTAGAATTACCTGTTTTTATGTGAACTTGTATTTTATTGTTATTCTGTAAACATTTGTGTTATTTTATACTGTTAATATATTGTACATTTTATGATTTGTTTATTCAAAGGCACAGCTGGGGACACGAGTTGGAAATTAGCATTGTCCCTATCAAATAGAGGTGTAGAAAAATATCGCTATCGCAATATATTGCGATAATTTGACCCCCCCGATATAATATCGATATTTCAAATCTTAGTATCAATATTTTTGTAAAAATAAAAACTCATATTTTATCAGAGTTGGAAACAAAATACAACTTATAATAAATATGTATGCACGGGTTTTTTTTCATGCACTATTCAGTTCAGACAGTGACTAGAGAAATAAGTGACTTCTTTAACTTACTGTTGTGCTGTAAGTAACTCAAAGCACTTTGTTCCTCGTGTTTAATTACAGTTTGAGCTGCACTACAGGTTAGGATGATTTCAATACTTTGTTGAAGGGAACAGGATAATAATTTCTTTGCAACATTAGTTTAATCGACTTGATGCACTCTGTGTTAAGTGTATGTATATAACGCTGCATTTGACATATTTCAATAACAATAAAATGGAAAAGTTACATATTCACTGTCTCTAGGTTTTTCCTAGTTTACTGTAGAATATCACAATATATCACAATATTGTAATATCGTGATATATTGTGATATTATCGTATTGTGACCAAAGTATCGTGATACGTATCGAATCATGAGGCTCTTGCCAATACACACCCCTACTATCAAATAAATAAATTCTATTCAATTCATTTCTAAAGTGCGATCTGCGTGTGATTTGTTCAAGCAGTGATGCTGTACCTTGTGCATGGGCTACTCAGATCAGGCAGGTAAACGTTGAGCTAACATTGCTCAGATAATGTATTTCAGTAGGTTGTTCCAGTCATTAGGTTTTAAAAATGTACAAACCCAAAACCAGTGAAGTTGGCACGTTTTGTAAATCTTAAATAAAAACAGAATACAATGATTTGCAAATCCTTTTTAACTTATATTCAATTGAATACACTGCAAAGACAAGATATTTAATGTTCAAACTGAGAAACTTTATTTTCTTTTGCAAATAATCATCAACTTAAATTTTAATGGCAGCAACACGCTGCAAAAAAGTTGTCACAGGGGCATTTTTACCACTGTGTTACATCGCCTTTCCTTTTAACAACACTCAGTAAACATTTGGGAACTGAGGAGACCAATTTTTGAAGCTTTTCAGGTGGAATTCTTTCCCATTCTTGCTTGATGTACAGCTTAAGTTGTTCAACAGTCCGGGGTCTCCGTTGTTGTATTTTACGCTTCATAATGCGCCACACATTTTCAATGGGGGACAGGTCTGGACTACAGGCAGGCCAGTCTAGTACCGGCCCTCTTTTACTACAAAGCCACGCTGTTGTAACACGCGCAGAATGTGGCTTGGCATTGTCTTGCTGAAATAAGCAGGGGCGTCCATGAAAAAGACGTTGCTTGGATGGCAACATATGTTGCTCCAAAACCTTTATGTACCTTTCAGCATTAATGGTGCCTTCCCAGATGTGTAAGTTACCCATGCCTTGGGCACTAATACACCCCCATACCATCACAGATGCTGGCTTTTGAACTTTGCACCTATAACAGTCCGGATGGTTCTTTTCCTCTTTGGTCTGGAGGACATGACGACCACAGTTTCCAAAAACAATTGTAAATGTGGACTGGTCAGACCACAGAACACTTTTCCACTTTGCATCAGTCCATCTTAGATGAGCTCTGGCCCAGCGAAGCCGGCGGCATTTCTGGGTGTTGTTGATAAATGGCTTTGGCTTTGCATAGTAGAGTTTTAACTTGCACTTACAGATGTAGACGAACTGTAGTTACTGACAGTGGTTTTCTGAAGTGTTCCTGAGCCCATGTGGTGATATCCTTTACACGGTGATGCCAGTTTTTGATGCAGTACCGCCTGAGGGATCGAAGGTCACCGGCAGTCAGTGCTGGTTTTGGGCCTTGCCGCTTACGTGCAGTAATTTCTCCAGATTCTCTGAACCTTTTGATGATATTACGGACTGTAGATGATGAAATCCCTAAATTCCTTGCAATAGCTTGTTGAGAAATGTTGTTCTTAAACTGTTGGACAATTTGCTCACGCATTTGTTCACAAAGTGGTGACCCTCGCCCCATCCTTGTTTGTGAATGACTGAGCATTTCAGGGAAGCTGCCTTTATACCCAATCATGGCACCCACCTGTTCCCAATTAGCCTGTTCACCTGTGGGATGATCCAAATAAGTGTTTGATGAGCATTCCTCAACTTTCTCAGTGTTTTTTGCCACTTGTGCCAGCTTTTTTGAAACATGTTGCAGGCATCAAATTCCAAATGAGCTAATATTTGCAAAAAATAACAAAGTTTTACCAGTTCGAACGTTAAGTATCTTGTCTTTGCTGTGTATTCAATTGAATATAAGTTGAAAGGGATTTTCAAATCATTGTGTTCTGTTTTTATTTACAATTTACACAACGTGCCAACTTCACTGGTTTTGGGTTTGTATATAACAACCCACTGACATTAAAATGACAATTTACTTTTAATACTTCAGTATTTTCAAAAGCAGCTGCTCCAGAATTTAAACTTATGTAGAAATCTGACTGAGCAACTTTCACTTGTATTGGAGTAACATTTAACCAAAAGTATCAATACTTTAACATAAGTAATATAGTAGAGTACTTTGTCCACCACTGCGTGTGGAGTATTATGAAGCACAAAATACACCAAAATCGTCCACAGACTGTTGAGCAACTGAAGTCGCGCATTAATCAAGAAAGTGAAAGAATTCCAAACACTCCAAAACACTTCAAACACTTGTCAAATATTGTTAAAAGCAGACTGTGATGAAACACAGTGATAAACATGATCATGTCCCAGCTTTTTGGAACATGTAACAGGCATTAAATTCAAAATTAGAGAATATCAACAAAAAGACAACAAGAAAGTGCTCAAAGAGCACCATCCTCTGCCAAGGTAGCTTGTATATTGCTGTTACATCTAAACAATAGTTCCATGATAAAGTTGCCATCATAATATGATTTATGACCCTGAAAACTAAAACCAAGCACTCGTTTTGATGTAATTATAAGTTGACAGTTATTGAGCACAAATGACCGTCACTTGGTGATATTTATTATTTTTAACTTGGGCCATTACGATCATCTCCTGAAGATTCAGCAAAATCCATCCAGCAGTTTTTGTGTAATCTTGCCAACAAACAAACAAAAGCCAGGAGAAAGGTCCTTTGTGGAGATGAAGATTATCAGTTAGAGTAATAAATATCTTGCTTCTGTGTCTACTCAACTGAATATAGGTCAAAAGGGACTTGAAAATCATTCTTTTTTACTGAAATCTAACACAACGTCCCAACTTCATTGGAAAATGCTTTGTATGATGTGCTAGACTTTCCTTTTTTAAAAAATGAAAACAGGAAAGCTTGTGCACATGGGTTCAAAAATAGGTGTCAGAGTCAGGGCCGGCCCAAGCCTCCATGGGGCCCGAAGCAAAATTTGATTTTGGGGCCCTCTATTTCTGCCAATATTGATCATTCACATACCTACTATAACTTATTTCATGTTCTACTCTGTCATTATGAATACACTTGTAAAACTAGATGTCAGATCGTTTGTATGTCCTTTTTTGCGACATAATGTGTAACCTGCACCTAGGCCCTTGGATGCGCAGTGCACACTGCACGGCTAGATGCAAAAGTCTCTGCTCTAAATGTCAGAGTGGAACATTTCAGATCCAAAAAAATGATTTTTCTTGCTATTATTTGTGCTTTCATGCTTGAAAGGGTTGAATTATGAAATGCAATTGAATATACAATCAGCCAAGATTTAATTTTCCTAGTAAATGAAACACATTGGCATCAATGTGTAGGCTACAAATCTACACCATTATGAACCATCCAGTATAAATCTTGAAAACCTATGTAGTGATTTTAATTGGAGGACAACAAGGAGTGAAAATTAACCTTCAGAATGTGATTATAAACTGGATTTGTTCAAGTCATTATTTTCAAATCAGTACATCTCTATAAAATTTCAAACTCAAAGTAATAATACCCTACATAAATGAATTTATACATCTTGAGAAATCTAAAACAGAGTAATATTTGTGTCATAAATGAGAGGGTGAGGATGTCAGACCCTCTGACTGTCACAGCCAGGCAGTACACAGATTCATTCAAACCAAGATGAACAGCTGTGCTACTTACAGTGGAATTTTTGTTTTATTTTAACAATTCACTCCCTGCTTTTTAGTTCAAATACCATGCTGTGTTAATGTGAAGTGTTGAAATGTTGTCTGTAAGCTTGTTTAACAAGTCAAGTGATAAAGACTTTATTAACCGAGGGTGGCTGGGGGGTTGAAATGGGGGTTGAAATCTTTCAATAATTAAAATTGTCAAATAAAGTATTTATAAAACTTGACTTGCCTTGTTCTGTGCAGTCAGAAAACATAACAATACATTTGGAAAACTTTTGTTTGGGTTTACAGTGGGGATTTCTGGTGGACAACTTAATAGAAGGTGGGGAAACGACCAGTGGTGTCATTTTTGTTTTATTCTAGTTGTTAAACACTGTTGGATATTGTGCACTCAGGCCTCCACACACTGAAGACATTTTTGCCTCATTTATACACTGTCCACTAAAAACAGCTCTGAGACCTACTTCTGGGCCTCCACCCACAGGTTGAGAACCACTGCACTAGTAGATTGTGTTTGAAGCTTGATCCTCCCATGATTGCTCTTATATCATGAAGAATATGAGACCCGGGAAACCTCAAGATGAAGTCATCATTTAGAAAACAGTGAGTAAGTGAAACAGAGGCTCAGAGCTGGACTGATGAAGAATGTCGCGTTTTGATTCATCAAAAGGTTGACCCGTTATTTCTTAAGTCTCTTAGTTCGCTTATGCCTTGGGCCGGCTCTGTCAAAGTGAACCTGAAACTAATATTTACATTAATTTGAATGATCTTAATGAGAGAGGCCTACTCTCTGGAGGCCTGTGGGGACCCACATCAGAAAGCACTGATCTACATTTTGGTCTAAGCTCTGCTGAACTTCTACCCCAGATCAAATTTATAATTGACTTTATCAGAGCCGGCCCAAGGCATAAGCGAACTAAGCACCTGCTTAGGGACCCGTGACCACTAGGGGGCCCCCAAGAGCAATTAACTTAAAAAAAGAAAAAAGTAATTATTAATTATTTTTTCCGTGTGTGAGTGATGATGATTCATAACAGAGCTGACAACTCTCACGAATTGGCCGTGAGACTCACGCATTTGACTGGTTTCACACGCTCTCTCGCCACACGTCCGATTTCTCACGCTGAAGTCAGAAGCAAAAACCGCAGGGGGGAGGCAGGGGTCGTGTCCAGTGGTGAAGTAAACCACATACGCAGGTAAACAGAGTATACACACCAGAAAGAAATACAATATAACTACAAGAAAATGTGCAAGCATACTTACAGGATGGTTATGTGACTTTAACTTTCACTTTCCGTGTACGGGCGATCCTCTGTGTGCCGGTGTGCGTAAAGGCGCAGATAGACGTGCATCCAAGCAGACAGTGAGAGATCACTGAGAGTGGGAGTCACTTTGTGTGATTCTATGATTCAAACTGTGTCTTGATAGCTCACGAGCACATTTTAAGTGAACACAGAGACTTAAGAAATAACGGGTCAACCTTTTGATGAATCAAAACGCGACATTCTTCATCAGTCCAGCTCTGAGCCTCTGTTTCACTTACTCACTGTTTTCTAAATGATGACTTCATCTTGAGGTTTCCCGGGTCTCATATTCTTCATGATATAAGAGCAATCATGGGAGGATCAAGCTTCAAACACAATCTACTAGTGCAGTGGTTCTCAACCTGTGGGTGGAGGCCCAGAAGTAGGTCTCAGAGCTGTTGTTAGTGGACAGTGTATAAATGAGGCAAAAATGTCTTCAGTGTGTGGAGGCCTGAGTGCACAATATCCAACAGTGTTTAACAACTAGAATAAAACAAAAATGACACCACTGGTCGTTTCCCCACCTTCTATTAAGTTGTCCACCAGAAATCCCCACTGTAAACCCAAACAAAAGTTTTCCAAATGTATTGTTATGTTTTCTGACTGCACAGAACAAGGCAAGTCAAGTTTTATAAATACTTTATTTGACAATTTTAATTATTGAAAGATTTCAACCCCCATTTCAACCCCCCAGCCACCCTCGGTTAATAAAGTCTTTATCACTTGACTTGTTAAACAAGCTTACTGACAACATTTCAACACTTCACATTAACACAGCATGGTATTTGAACTAAAAAGCAGGGAGTGAATTGTTAAAATAAAACAAAAATTCCACTGTAAGTAGCACAGCTGTTCATCCTGGTTTGAATGAATCTGTGTACTGCCTGGCTGTGACAGTCAGAGGGTCTGACATCCTCACCCTCTCATTTATGACACAAATATTACTCTGTTTTAGATTTCTCAAGATGTATAAATTCATTTATGTAGGGTATTATTACTTTGAGTTTGAAATTTTATAGAGATGTACTGATTTGAAAATAATGACTTGAACAAATCCAGTTTATAATCACATTCTGAAGGTTAATTTTCACTCCTTGTTGTCCTCCAATTAAAATCACTACATAGGTTTTCAAGATTTATACTGGATGGTTCATAATGGTGTAGATTTGTAGCCTACACATTGATGCCAATGTGTTTCATTTACTAGGAAAATTAAATCTTGGCTGATTGTATATTCAATTGCATTTCATAATTTAACCCTTTCAAGCATGAAAGCACAAATAATAGCAAGAAAAATCATTTTTTTGGATCTGAAATGTTCATTTCACTTTCTACTGAAATTCAACAAAATTAAAAAATCTCAAAATTCACCATATTTATTTTTTTGTATCTCATTTAATAGAATTAGCTGTTGGCAACTGATTAGCCACAAAACAAACGTTTTTACCATTTATCTGAATTACTCAGATGTTTTTTGGGGGTATTTGTTGTTCATATTGATTTGGTAAAGGTATCTCTAAAGTATGTATCAAATATGATACAAAAGGCTTTGATGGGTTAATCGTGTAAAGGTTGTGTATTAAGATTTGTGATATATTCAGATTATTTTGTGTAAAGTTTGATTAAGAAAACATCTTCAAGAATAGTTGAGTTTTAGATATTGTTTTGAGATTTTAATTCTTGTAAAGCTGCTGTCGTGGTGATCAGACCGGTGTTTTTGTAGAGCAAAACACTGGTTTTGAAATTACTGGTTGTGCATGAACACAAACCTGTATACAGGTAGGAAATAGACTTATGAGGAACAGTGACAGAATTACAGGTATGGCTTAAATATCACTATGAAGGTAATTTGAGGATCAGACAACACAGCAAAAATATAGCATTTGTTTTACTTTTATTTTTTTACTTTTTATTTTTCAAAATGAGGCATTTTGTGTTGAATGTTGCCCTGACGTGCTGAAAATTTGAATTGGCGTCACCAAATCTCACTCCAAGATTTTTTGAAAAGTTGGCAGCCCTGATTCATATATTGTCAAATGTACGTTCATGTACAAAAAAGACATTATAATGTTAACAGAGTGTATTTTCCTCTCTGCTCTAAATGTCAGAGCTCCACTCTGACATTTAGAGCAGAGACTTTTGCATCTAGCCGTGCAGTGTGCACTGCGCATCCAAGGGCCTAGGTGCAGGTTACACATTATGTCGCAAAAAAGGACATACAAACGATCTGACATCTAGTTTTACAAGTGTATTCATAATGACAGAGTAGAACATGAAATGAGTTATAGTAGGTATGTGAATGATCAATATTGGCAGAAATAGAGGGCCCCAAAATCAAATTTTGCTTCGGGCCCCATGGAGGCTTGGGCCGGCCCTGGACCTTATGATCGATGTGCTGGATGTCACATGAGCCCTGCATTTATACGTGCACGCGCCTGCGCATACACGCCTATTAAAGTCTTATTTCTCGGATGCCTTATCAAAATGAACCACGAAGTCAGGCCAGGTACTTCAGGGTCAGTCCCTGCCTGCACGTCGCCAAGACGGGCAGGCAGGTAGGTTTCAGGTAAGCTCTGACGTCACAGTGGTACTTTTGAACTCTTGAGCAGTAAATCCATAAAGGTGTGTAGTCTTACTGCTCAGGTAGCTGCGCGGGGAAACAGAGCTAGAGAGGCTGCTGGGAGTAAACACGGAGGTCTAACATGCTCCACGTCTGATTCACGGAGGAGTTTTACCTGAGAGTCTCCCCCCACCTGCGGGCCCAGGACGCCGGCATGTACTCCAACCCGCAGACGGCCAGACACCCTCAGACCCTGTCCCTGAGCGGCCAGTACATCCCCCCTCCGTACGACTTCAGCGGGTACCACCACGACCCGGCCACAAGCGCCTGGAGCCCCGTGTACGCCCCCCGGGAGGAGTACCCCTACAGCTTCCCGGGGTCAAGCCCCAGCGCCGGCCAGGTCAGCTTCACCTCCGCCGAGCTCAGCGGCACGCCCACCTCTGCAGGAGGGGCGCCGTTCAACCCGTACAACTTCATCTCCGGGCAGGACCCCTTCAGCTCCAGGAGGAGACCCCAGGAGGCCATCAGACCGCCAGCCTCAGGTGGGAGTGCAGGTCAATGTAGGGGTGGGCAATGAGGACGATCAGGAGCAGGGACAGGAAAACAAGAGGGCATTACTATGTTTAATGACGCACGTTCAGATAGTAATGATAATAATAATAAACAATAATCATAAAAGTAGACTAAAGGTGAAAAAAACTTAAAGTGTCAAGATTCACTGAAAGATGCTACAGTTTGGTAACAAAAAAAAAAAAGTTGCATTGTTGGGGGGATCAAAAGAAGAACAAAATGTAAAAGTTTTGATATAAATAAAAAAATAATAATAATAAATTGTGATTTTTAAATGAACCCATGCAGCGATGACAAGGGCTTCCCCTGGTACATTTTTGTGTTTGACAATATTAAAGATGATTTATATCGATGGCCGATATATCTGCTCTAAATATCTTCCAAAACTATGAACTGCTAATACTGGCATCTAACTTTATAGGCTGATATCAAAGTGATATCAACCACAATAAAAAATAAATTTACAAGCCATAAAAGAAAAGAAAATGGATTATGTAGTGAAATTATTTGTTCTATTTAGCGATGTGGTGAAAGGGACATTGTTCTGAGATCTTTCTGTGAACAGTACAGAAGTGGATCTTATCGTCTGATATCAGGATGTGAGACGCTCCTATGGCGGAAAACTATTAAATAATTCTTACTTAAAACCATTTCTATATTGAATTACAATGTCACTTTTACTTAAGAGGATTAAAATAAGAATGCTATAGAGGTTGACCTTTTTTCAGGTCTGAAAATGACAGAATTAAAATAAAGAAGAAATGTTTTCTTACTTATACCTCAGAATTCTGACTTTTATTTGGGAATTTTGACTTATCAAGCAATTCTGACTTTCTCTTTTCAAATAAATAGATCGGGGCAAGGGATCGTGCTGTTTCATACACTGACTGGTGATGTTAGCAGGAGTGGAAGTAATTGAAATGGCGGGGCTTTTATTTTGTGCATGGAAGTCCTCAAACATGAGGAACAGACATGTAAGCACATTTTAACCCTTTAGCTAGCAGCTCAAATGTTTGGCAGAGGTCATCATTAAATTCAGGGACATTTAACTTTTTAAGAAACAGAACACATTAAATCATTGTCTGGTTCCTTTAACATTTCAGGGAACAGATAAAACCATAAACAAACCAAAAAACATATTTTCTTGTTGTGGGATTGAGAGATTTTAAAAGCCAATAGCCAACAATTTAGAAAAGGCAGTAATGTCTGTAAGAAATGCAAAAATTACTAAAAGTAGTTGTTTTTTTTTCTGAATAACAGACTTTATATGTACATATATATCATATCGGTAAATGACTAAGAATTTAAAATAATGATGGTAAATATAATAGTAGCTTTCGGCTTTTTAAACCCTTAAATCCCACAAACAAAATATCTATTATTTTGGTTTGTTTTGCATTTTTTTCTGTGTATTAAACACTGATGGAAACAAATCTGTTATGATTATTTAACACATTAAACATTCCTAAATTTAATGAGCTCTGTCAAACAGTTGAGCTGGGGGTTAAAGGGTTAAAAAACATAAACAAAAAGTGAAATAATTTAACTCCTTTTCTCCTCTCCAAGTTTGCTCACTTTTTCAAATATTGCCAACTCATTTGTGGAATTCAGACATTTTTTTGTCCAATTAATGACTATTATAAACACCAAAGCACCAAATATTGATTGTTTGGGCTATAGGGGTTTATTAGGATTAATATGGCAATATGTTGTGCATGGTGATATGGGATGAGAAAATATCGTACCACAATATATAGCATTTTTAACAACATTACAAGCATGTGATGGATAACACATTTTCTAACATGGTTACTGACATTTGGTATATTTCAGCCTATATTAACTGAATTGTGAAAATATTTTGACAAGTGGTCAAACCACTGGGTGCCTGCTGCCCACTGGGTGCTGAACTACAAAACAAACCATTAAATAAATAAAATACTAACTTTATGATATTTTGCCCATATTTCCCAGCCCTACTGTCACAGATATTTTGAAGCACATATTTCATTTCACAAGCACACAGAGTAAATGTAGACGACCCACACATTCATCAAGCTTCGACCTCTCCCTTCCTCCAGCATAGTGTGAGATGTCAACACAAAGCTAACATTTGAGGCCGTGAAGTCTGAAGAAATGACACTCCCCACCCTCTCTGTCCACTGGCTGGGTGCTTAAGGGTGACAGGCTAGATAACACGGGCCCAACAGGAAGTCTGCAAAGTCGAGCCGAGGCTCAGCTGAAGGCGAACACTCAGGATTTACCAGTGAGTGTGTCAGCGTGCCTGAATCGATCTCGTCACATGGGCTCGATTTTTCAGATCAATAACTCTGACTCACCCTCGCCTTGGAGCATACGTGTTAATGAAAGCCTGAGTAAACACCTATGTAAACACCACTCACTGTGATAAGGAGGTGCGGTGATGCAATGCAGCGAGAGGTCCGTACATTAGCTGGAGTTGGAATGATTAATGGAGCTGATGAGGCTTTAAGTGGCGCCTGAACTTGAATGTGGCACCACACGTCCTGAGGTTAGTCAGATATTTGTCCAGTGTTTTTGTTAATCCGCCTGAGTCGATGACAAATTCATGAAGGCAAAGTGACATGATTCGAGTTAAAGTTAAAGAATTAGGCTTGTTTGATATTGGGTGACATATGTTTTGTGCAATAACTTATTGTAATGGTCAAATGGACAAACAAAAGCACAGGAAGTAATGCTTCTGAAAAAAGGGTGTATGGTTTTTGTGACCAAAACAGACAAGGGCATTAATAAAATAGCTAAGAATGTCTAGAACTTTAAAGGATAAGTTCAGTTCGAACAGCTTTCACATTGTTTCTAGAATGAAGTAGAACAATATACTCACCCAGAAGGCTTTCCTGATCAAACAGTGCTTCAGGAGATATTTAGATCCAAAATCGAGCTGCGAACATCCGTACACGGGGCATGTATAGCGCCGCTCCTAAAACTGCATTAATCGTTCAAAAACTCATTAGTTTCCCCAATATTTCATCATGGTCCGCTCACGCTACTCCTCCATTACAGTCTGTGTCGCTCCACCCATGTTTTTGTGACTGTGCTGACCTCTGAACTGAAACTGCTCTCTGGAGAGCTGTTCTTCTCTTTGCCTCCTCATCTGTAAACTCTGGCTCAAAACTGTATGACACCCATCATATTCAAAGTTCCCCTTCACAACATCTTCATCCGATAGATATTCGTCCATTTTGCACAAAACTGGAAGAAGAAAGTCGTTGTGTAGCCGGCGGTTGCCCCTGAAACAATGAGCCGTACTGCGCATGCGCGGCAGCCGTAAAGAAAGTTTTCAGTTCAGAGGTCAGCGCAGTCACTAAACATGTCTGGAGCGACACAGACTGTCGTGGAGGAGTAGCGTGAGCGGACCATGATGAAATATTGGGGAAACGAATGAGTTTTTGGACGATTAATGCAGTTTTAGGAGCGGCACTATACATGCCCTATGTGCTACCATTATACGGATGTCCGCCGCTCGATTTTGGATCTAAATATCTCCCGAAGCACTGTTTGGATCAGGAAAGCCTTCTGGGTGAGTATATTGTTCTACTTCATTCTATAAACAATGTGAAAGCTGTAGAAACTGAACTTATCCTTTTACATTTGACTTGTATTTAGTGTTGAACCATACAAGACCAGTAAGAATAAGCTTTATGAGGCTTCTCACTCTTAGTACATTGTCAATGCCACACAAATCAAATCAAGGAAAAATAAGTATTACTTGTGAGCAAAAACATGACAGCTTTTACTAAACTCCCTGTTCACCTCTTTAGAGGAAACACTCAGATTTCTACTTCTTGGTGTTTATGATGTCATATATACAGCGTCCAGCTACATGTGTATTTCTGCTTGTCACAGGCAGACCCCTCCCATCAGGCATTGTTTGAGCAGCCAATCAGTGCTGAGCTCATTATCACAGCCTCCACACTCCCTTAGATTTGAGAGTTTCCAAAGTGGAGGGAAAAAGAGCTACGTCTGATTCTTTACAAAGACAAAAGTTTGCATTTTTTGTTCAACTTGAATCAAATTCTTCTTTATCAGGCACCCAATACATGATGTAAACTGTCAAACACACCAGCACATGGGACCATAAAGAAAAGGCATAATAGTCATAGTTAACTACATAGTGAATGACCTTTTCCTGAACACATAGTTACATTAAAGGTGCGATGAGGAGAATCTATGACCGGCGACATAAAGACTTTGCTACCCATGAGCACGCTTGGCGACCGTCGTAATGCTGCATTCCAGTAACCTCTGAACAGGGAGTGACATCTTCGACTTACCGGCATTCCAGTTGATGTCGGAAAAAAACATGCCGATCTACCAGGCTATTGTTAGCTGTTGTTAGCTCGCCCTGCGTTGTTGTTCACAAGTAAGAATGTGATTATCACTATGGCAGCATTTTTGTAAATTTAAGTCTAACAATACTATGTATGCAGCTGATCTAGAGCGACACACCCCAGCCAGAAGTGCAAATAAATTGAGTAAATTTCCATCTCTCTATGTGTCCCTGTAATTGGCTGCTGACCTGTTAAGGGTGAACCTCGCCTCTCGCCCAGTGTCAGCTGGAATAAGCTCAAGTCCCCTGTGACCCTGAAAGAGATAATCAGTCTAGATAATGGTTAGATGGATCTATCTCCCTGAGAAGATCTGTATTAGCTGTGAATGTACAAGCAGATCAAGCCAAGGTTTGCTATCTAATTAACTGATACAGAGATTTTTTTTATTGCCTTGCCCAGAATGGTGCAGGAATGAGTCCAAAAACACAGATATGAGTCAGCATTTTAGTACAAGGGCAAAGGTCTGAGGGATTTTACAACAGCCTTTGAATGAAAAAGTCTGTGATTAAACATTCAACCATGATACTAGCATTGCATTTTGCATCATAAAATGCACCTGATGTCTCCCTGCTTTTGAATTATGAAGCAGTATTTAGTTTTTTCAAAATGATGTCTGCTTGCGACCTGTGTTCAAGGACTACAAAAATGGCCTGGGGACCCTAATACAGTCGTTACTTAATTTTTAATGAACAGTATTACATACTTGATAGTCAAATCTGAGGATGGGACTTGAGAATCGTTAACAGCTCCATCAAATCAAATCAATACCAAGAGTCTTTCTGCTAATCAATTCCCTTATCAATTCCTTCCACAGACAGGGATCAGAAGAATCAGAACTGTTGTTTAATTTTTTTTTGTTAAAGGCACCTACTGCACCACCTTCAAGGGACTGTGAGGAGTTTCTAAGTAATTACAAAGATTAGATATAGATATATGCCTGATCGAAAAACACACTTTAAGATGAGTTTTATAGCATTAAAATAGGTTATCTATAAATGCTATTCCTTAGCTTCGTGGTCGGGTCGGACAGGGCTGGACTGGCCTGGATACTCAACTTCGGGAACAAGACAATTAAAACTACAGCAAATTCATATTATTCAGACACGTCTTAGAGCACCGGGCTGTAAGTAGCGATATATAGCCGGCTACAAATCTACGATACTAAGTTTTCCAAAAATTGCTTGTTGTCACACATCAAAAACTACCGCTACGTAACTAGAAAGAGATACATTACCTCGTCGCTGTGCATCTTGTAAGTTGTTGAAAAAGAAGTTGTAAAGCAATGCAGAGTTCTGAGGAAGGTCCGAGCTGCATTTATTTGCATCACAACAAACACACGCTTTGGCTTGAGTCACGTCTTTTAGTGCGTTCCAGTTGTAGTCAGAAGTAGGAATTTCCGAGTTCTGAATAGGAAACTGCAACTTGAACGTTCCCCATAGTCAGAATTTCTAAGTGGGAACTCGGTGAAACCTCGCTACCCCGGAGTTGACAATCGAAGATGGATGCCCCCTGTGTGAACAGTTATTTAGCTCCTGTAATAATCAATTTATTTGCACTTCTGACTGGGGTGTGTCGCTCTAGATCAGCTGTATACATCATATTGTTAGACTTATATTTACAAAATTGCTGCCAGAGTGATAATCACGTTCTTCATGTGATATTTGTGAACAACAATGCAGGGCGTGCTAACAACAGCTAACAATAGCCTGGTAGATGGGCAAGTTGTTGACACTGAAAATCTACAGGCTATTATTTTGTCCACATGGAAAATCTGCAGGAATCAACAAGGGAATCGTTAAAGAATTGGATTAGCAGGATCGTTAATAGCACTGGTATTGATAAAATGTTATCAATACCCTTCCCTAGTCAAAGCCATGGGCTCTGCTTGATCAGGTCATTCATTCAGGAGGAAGTTCTCAAACAAGAAGTTATAGTGTGACCTTATATGGTGGGTGAGGTTGTTGCTTCCAGGTCAAACTGCCTTGCTGTTGTTCTATGTTATCTTCATAACAGTTCTGCACTTTCCCAGATTATGTTTAAATTTGAGAAATTGTGACATGCAAATTTCAGGAATTTTTGCCAACCACAGAGCTCATACTCAGCAGGGATCCAATAACAGTGAAAAATCTCATCGGCTTTTAGTGGAGGGAACCAGACTTTGCTACAGAAGTATGTCACCTCTTCGCCACCATACTCACAGGATCAGTCATTGCTGATAAGTTTTGTTTAACAATAAACATTTTTTTGTGTAGGAGGAAAGACTCGCACTAAGGATAAGTACAGAGTGGTGTACACCGATGAACAACGCCGGGAGCTGGAGAAAGAGTTCCAGCACAACCGCTACATCACCATGAGGAGGAAGAGCGAGCTGTCGGTGGCACTGAACCTCTCTGAGAGACAGGTGAGCGCAGGAGCAAATGATACCTTAAACTGTTGAGAGAGGAGAGAGGAAATGGAGTAGAAGAATAGAGCTGTAAGATATGATGCAGGTTTTAGATACTAGGATTCATTATGACAAATCCTGATCTATTCACATCATATTCTAGATTTATTTGATCAAATATGTTGTGCTAACACAGGCACAGGGTGAACTAGACACGTTCCCTCTAATATCTTAATTTTCATTTTTACATGCACTCATTAACTCTTTAACTCCCAGCTAAACTGTTTGGCAGAGGTCAAAAAATCTAGAAATATTTTGTGTTAAAAAAAACTTTTGTTTCTATTTATGCTTTAAGATACAAACATGATAACTGATATGTTCTTTGTGCAGGATTTAAAAAGCTAAAACTTTTATTTTTTATTTTATTTATTTTGCACAATTATGAAATACACAGAAGTCAAAGATAACAATTATATGAGGTGCAGGAAGAGGCGAAAAGCTTAAAGGGCTTATTTGAAGCCTCCACCTAAAGTATATCAAAGTTACACAATACTATACGCACATAAAACATGCAAAACAAGGAATATAAAAAGCAATCTAACAAAAACAAGTTACTCAGAAGTTATGACAAACAAATAACAAAACACATACCACCACAACTTAAAAAGAAGAAGAAATTAAAAGATCAAATAAAAAACACGAGTGGTCTGTATGAGCGAGTTCATATTGCCAATGACTCCAGAAAATTATTTGCCAAAATTATTTAAAAAATGTACACATAACTAACAAGAAAGAGAGAAACTATTTTAAAACAGTAATTACATGATCCTTTAAACATATTTTAAAGTTATTATTCATCATCATTGATATTTTAAATAGTTAACCATATATATATTTATATTTACTTTCTTATTCATTAAAGAAAATTTCTGTTTGTCAAACTCTATATCATCTATTTGAAGTTATGTTTTTAAATTTTCAATTACAAACATTAATGCCTATTTTAATTGATATTATCCTTAATATTTGTGCATTTTTATACCATCTCGTAATCAACGGTTAGCTCTTAAAAACTTTATATCCCAAACTAAGAAAATATCTGGTTTTTGGTTTGTTTGTACTTTTCTCTGTTCTGGGTAATGTTAACAGTATCAAACAATCATTTGATTTGTTCTGTTTAAAACATCAAATATCACTGAATTTATTGATAGCCTTTGTCAAACTGTTGAGCTGGTTGTGAAAGGGTTAACTGCCTTAATTCTTCATGGCATAGGTTCAACAATGTGCTGGAAACATTCCTATGAGACCTTTTACAATGTTTGTGCTCAGCCCAAAGCAGACGACAGCAGGAAGTGACTGCACTTTTCGAGATTAGCATAGATGCTAACAGCTTCAGCTGCAGTTTATCAAGTTTGTCTGCATTTCTGTATCCGTACTACCAGTTTTTCGATAGTACGGATATTTTCAGTCCACTTCCAATTTGTTTTGACAAGAGTTTGTTTTACGGAGTGGCTCACTTTCTATGATGCAGAGCACCCGCCTACTGCATTATCTGATTGGGCTGTAATTAATTTGATTGACAGAACAGTTGTCTAATCACCTGCTGGATAAGCTTCTGAAAGGCTCTGCCCTCTCCAGACACTTTCTATGAGCTCTCTCTCAGATGGATTTGTAAAATATCTCAAATGGTCCATCTGTTGTGTTAGGTTACAAAATGCCATCACGTAGAGAAATTAAGAACAAAAACAAACCCAATGAATGGTCCCTGTTAGACAACACAGGAAGTTGGCTGGTAACTGGATTGAACGTGGCTGTCATTTGGTTGGGAGGGGACCACTGTAGTAGGGGACTAGAGAGGGGAGGATAAATGTCCTTTATTGGGTTATTAAGAAACTAGGACTTATGTGAGTGAACACAGAGTGACTAAATATTGAGTTAGAGCTGATCAGTTTCTTGTCTACACAGAAACAGCTTCCAAAAACTGCAACAAACCTCAGCACAAAAACCACAGTGTTATGTGGCCGAGCAAAACGTCTCTCAGAAGTGGTGTTAATGATGCAGACCTCAATCCAGCTCTCATGACATTTTGTTATTGCTGATGTTTTTCCGCTGTTTATCAAACCCACAGCTGAGTGCAGTCCAGCAACCCAGACAGAAACGGAAATTGCTTAACCCGAGTGGATGAGGCAGGGCGAGATAAGACTCAAAAAAGCATAATCATAATCGCCCACTGAAGATTACAAACTTGATAATAGGACAGAGGAAAAATTCAAGAGAGCATGTATGAGAGCATCTGAGACCCTCATGAAGAAAGTCTAAATGTTTGTATCCTGTGTTTGAAGGTGAAGATCTGGTTTCAGAACAGACGCGCCAAAGAGAGGAAGATAACCAGGAAGAAGCTGCAGCACTCCCAGCAGGCCTCCACCACAACACCCACCCCACCCGTGCTGGGTGGACCCCCTGACGCCCACACCCCTGCCAGCCCAGGCAGCAACATTTTGTCCGACACAGTGGCAGAAGAATACTAGCTGGACTGTTCATGGGGGACTGACACTGCAAGAAATATGTAAATAGTTTGTTTTTATCACAGAATGAATTTGGACGATTCACTTCAAGTTAAAATGCTGCACTTTGCCCATCAAAATAACCTCTGCACATCTGGTTTGTGATCATCACCGGTAATGCATTAATGTCTTTAAATTATTGAAGCTTTATCAGCACCAGCGTTCTGATTTTTAGGATAATAATCACTGAATATGCAATTTGTCAAACCTGTCTGTCGTGCAGAAAACATTTTTAGATAAGGGATGCGATTTGTGTAGTTTTTCTAACAAATGAGTCTGTAAGGAGGGTGTAAGGTGGGATTAAATACATAAATACATGCAAGTAAATCATCACAATATAAGTCATAGTTATAACATAGTGAAATAGTAGCTAAATGCTAATTCAACAAGGTAGGACTGAGAAACTAGACACTAGTTTACAGGGAACAAAAAAGACACTAATCGCTGGGTACTCAAGCAGTTTATCAGGAGCTTACAGCTAGTTAAACTACACCTAAACAAAGTTACTGAGTAATAAAAGAATAAAGTATGAGAAGTTTTCCAGGAAACCAATACAAAACTAAATAATGATAGGCTCTGCAACATAAGTTACCAAATATTAGAATAGACTAGACCAGAATAAAGTCTTTATTGTCCACAGTATGTGGAAATTATTTGGCTTTCCAGATTCAAATATCAAAATGATATCTTCATGCATCATTAAAATATACAGAGCAGCTAATGGCCCTTTTCCATTAGCCCTACTCTACTCTACTCGACTGTACCCGGCTCTACTCTACTCGTCTTGTGCTGCCCAATGTGGTGCAGTTTAGCTGACCGGCACTGCGGTGACGTCATTTTGAGCGCGACACAACAATCTGTGGCTTTTTGTCACAAACCGAGTAAAAAAGGAAAGCAGAAGAAGGCTGCAGGTGGTAAGAAGAAATACCCCTTGAGCAGCACAGGAGAGTTTTGGAAGCTATACAACAGAATGAAGCCGAGGACGAGAGCAATCGAGCTGCAAAGAAAAGACGTATGAGGGTAAGCTAATGGTAGCTACTGCTAGCATGCTAGGTCGTTGCGCTCATGACTCATCGATGACGACACTGTCTGATCAATCAGTAGCCGGCAGTCAGTGACGTCATCTTTCAGTATCGACTCAGCTCGTTTGAAACCAGAGCGGAGTAGGTACTAAAACTAGCTTGTTGTAGGAGGTACCAGGCTAGTGGAAACACGCTGCAAATCGAGTAGAGCCGAGGAGAGTAGGGCCAAGGCGTGCTAGTGGAAAAGGGCCATAAGTGTCCACACTAAAACAATAACTCTAAAACAATAAAAAAAATTGTATTGGTTTGTCTCATCAGTTATTTATTGAGGTTTAAAATGTTTATAGCACTGAGGATAAATTCCTTTTAAAAACATTTTAGTAGCCAGAGGGACTCTGTAGCACGTCCGTGAGCTCAGAGGCTAGGATACTCCTCGCTTTCTTCCTTATCCTGTCAGTAAAATTTTAGGTCAGGGTTTTTTTTTAATTTGCCTATCACTTTAAAACTTTCGTATCAGGTTTCTTCTTTAGTCTACATTTCAGATGAGTGTACCAGGCAGACAGACGGTCAGTTAGGATGCTCTCAACAACAGATTTGTACATAAGCTCTAATATTTGCTAAGTGATAGCAAGACCACTGAGTTTTCTGAGAAGATGAAGTCTCTGTGAGCATTTTTTTTACAAATACAGTCCACGTTTTCAGAAAAACTAAGCTGGCCGTCCAGGAATGTGCCAAGATATTTAACATTTTTAAAGTGTCTGACCTATATTTTGTATTTTGCCGTGCCACTGCCAGTGAAAATAGACACACTTAAGGTCATTTGAAACTAACCTTGAGTTTGTTAAAATTGATAGGTAACTAACAGTTTACTGGCAATGAAAGAGTGACTATGGGTGCAAATTAGCTAAGAGACTAGGCAATGTCAAACTGCTTGCTAACCAGGAAAAAAAGGAGCCAGCAGGAGAATATGAACCGCCGCCACCAAGGCTTTTCTAACATCATCCATCCACCCAATATCTATAAGGCTAATCTCTTATGAGTTCAGAGGGGGCTGGAGCCTATCCCAGCCAACACTGGGCAGGAGGTAGGGTACACCCTGGACTGGTCACCAGCCAATCACAGGGCCACATAGAGAGACAGACAAACATTCACCTTCACACTCATACCCAAGGGCAATTTGGAGTCACCAGTCAACTAAATGAGCATTTTTTTGGACTGTGGGATGAAGCTGGGAGCTCAAAGCAGGACGGCCCAATCAATGGTAGAGGCTACGCGCAAATTGTAAGCTTTTGCAGAGATTAGCATGATGCTAACAGCTTAAGTTGCAGTTTTATCAGATTTGGCTGCATTTCTTCATTAAGTGAAAGCAGCAGTAGCGCCCACCTACTGTATGTGTACGTGACTGACATACAGTCGACCAATCACCTGCTGGATATGCTTCTGAATGTTTCCGCCCATTCTCAAACACTTTCTTTAGGCCCTTTCCCAGATGGACAAGTGAAATATATTTAACAGTGTCAGGTCACTGGTTTCCTCCCACAGAACTAAAACATTCTTGTTTAGTGAATCAGTGGCGCTGAGATGTCTGTAGGTGTGATCATTTGATTATGAATGGTTGTCAGACTCAGCATGTCAGCTATGATGTTGTCTGGTGACCAGTTCAGGTTGTTGTCCCCCACCTTCGGTCTTCAGTTTCACCCCTCCTTCCATCGTTGTTACATCTGTGGTAAGTGCAGCTGGTTACAGTCATGCATGTTGGGAACGTCGCAGTTCATCGTAATGGAAACTAAAACCATGTGACCTTTGCATCCGTCTCAAAGAAAAAACACTGCCCTAAGTTCCTCATTGTACAGAATTAAAACTCAAAGCTCTGAAAATTCACATGAGACCATAAATAAAACAGACACAGTTCATATGCTAAAAATATCTCCCTGCTTATCACTTGAGGAAGTAAAATTCATGCTGTTTTTAATAAAAGGAAATGCACAAAGAGTTACCAGGACAGAGAGGCACAATGATGGTGCAGCAGTTGAAGAAAACTTGAATGTTCCTGTTGTTGAAATATGTTATTGCAGATTAATCATCCAAAAGTATAAACTATGAGTTTAGAGAGGATGGCAGCTATATATGTTGTAAGGGAAGGCTAGATTACAGAGAAAATAGAAAAACAGGAAGTAAGGAACAAGAGACTTGACATGAAACACGAATGTGATCATTTTTTTAACAAATGAATTACTTAAGGAAATAAAATGCAACACTGCATGCATAATTCAAACATAAACACTCATCTTAATTTCTTGTAAGTTACGATGATGTGGCGACAGGAGGAACAGTTCAGAGGAACTGAAAGAAGATTGTGAATAACATTTAAACAAATTAAAGTCATTGCACTACTGATCACCACTGCTCTGAGTGAGGCTTCTTCCCTCGTGTGTGTTTTATTGTGGACAAAGTGTTAAAAAAAATGAACACCACAGAAGGTGTGAAGTGCTAACAGTTTCAGTTTAAGGAAGGAAAATTGGCAAATACAGAAGCATAACTTTGATGTTTGCCAGAGACAGCAGGCACAGCATTTTTTTTTCTTAATAAACCACTGAACAAAACCACATTTTTGCACATCTTGTTTCTCTTAGTTGTCATTTTGAGCAATGCGAAAATGTTCATGTCCTTGTTCATCTTATAACTTTGTTTTTTTTGTGTTGAAGCTCAAAGCTGATGTTTGTGTGGGTTTGCATGTGCATTATATAAAGAGCATGCTCAGATGTTCATCGATTAGGTTTTTACGTTGTGATGATCAGCACTTACTGAACCACTGAGCTGCCCCAGGACTGAAAGTGTTTCAACTTTCTCTACACCAAAACCGCTTGAAGCACTTTTACTGAGAAAGGCTCCCTGATGAGTGTATGGAGCTGATGAAGGGGCCAGAGTTTGAGCTGTTTACATGCCCACAAGGAGACAAACAAATACATTAATTTATTGAGAGCATGACCGAAGATCACCCCGGTCTTGGACTTCTGTACTAAGTTCTTAATCAATAAATATTTAAGGGTTTAAATAACATGCTCCAACTTGAAGCTTCGAACACATTCTTTAGGCCATAACTCATTGTCCAACAGTTCATTAAAAAATCTTTGTAACAAAAACGGTCCTGACTAACCAGTAATGAAAATATTAAATATGAAATAAAATTAAAAAAAATCCATACATACTTTCACCCCGTCCAAGCTGACATTGGACTGGTTACCATCCAATCACAAGGGGACAAAACCGTTAACACTCAGAGTCACCAATTTAGCTGATGATCATATCTGTTAAGCCCCGTTTCCACCAAGTGGTCTGGTATGGATCGGCACGGTTTGGCTCAGGCCGGATCGGTAAAGCCGAATCCTGTTTGCGTTTCCACAGCCAACCAAACCCCACTTGGTAGGCAGCGTCTAAACCGTATGCCGATAACATGACGTCATAGAGGCGCGACACAGTGTACCCGGCAATTAAATACAACGAAGAAGAAACACGACACAGTAAACAAAGAGCAACGAAGACATCCAGCAATTCTTCTTTTTTGTGATCGGCATGTGGCTTTTTGTTACGAAGCACAACCAAGCTTTGTTTCAGAGAAGGCTGTGTGCTGCAAGAGTTATCTTCACGAAGACGAGTGGAGATTTAAACATGGCGGGGTTATGTGTTGTTCTGCTGTCGCACAGGAAGTGACGTCTCCTTCGACCAACTAACAGACTGCAGTGTTTCTAGTTCTACCTTCTGGGGTCGGATCAGTATGCTTGGCACCCCAACAGAAGGATCCCAAAAAGTAGGACAGTATGGTTCACTTATAAGGGATCCTGTCCCAGTTTTAGGCTATGGAAACACCACAAAAAGCGAGCCGTACCGAGATGAACCAAAACTGAACCCTCTAGTGGAAATGGGGCTTTTGAGGAAGCTACAGTACCTGGAGAGAGCATATGTATGCACAAGGAGAATATGCAAACTCCACGCGGGAAGACCCTGACCAACAAGGGGATCAAACCAGCAACCTTCTTGCTCTGAGGCGCGTGCACTAGCTGCACCAAAGTGCCGCCCTTCAAGACATCACAAAGCAATCCTCAGATACCACAGTTTAAGATGTTCATCCTAAAGTGCAAAACTCAACAACCCACTTAAGACACAGCAATAAAAAAATTAAATAAAATGGAAAAATAGCCAGAGGTGCAACAAGAGCACAAACCACCAAAGTATTTCCAACATTGTAGGGCGAGTTATTATCAAAATTGTGGGAAACATCTTTATCTCAATGTTTTAACAAATCCATAAAAAAATTAAGATCTTGCTGTGGAAATGTATTAAGATGCATGCTCATACTTTACATTTGTGTTCCACTTCACCACACACATATGAGCTCTTGTTTCACACAAAGACCTTCACATCACTTCACTTCACAGCATTTAACCCTTTAACTACCAGCTCAACTGTTGTTGTATCTAATGTCTTCAAAACAGAACAAATCAGGTCATTTTTTGATATTGTAAACATAACACAGAGGAAACAACAAACAAACCAAAAACCAGATATTTCTTGCTGTTGGATTTAAAGGTTTGAAAAGCAGTTGATTAGGTGATGGCATAAAAATGCACAAATATTTGGGACAAAGTCAATTACAAAAAGCAAAAATGTAAATAAAATAGCAAAAAATAACTCAAAATAGATGGTATTTAGTTTGACAAACATAAAAAATGTTTTAGCAAATAAGAGATTAAAGAGGCTACTTTTGCTTTTTAAATCCTACACAAAGAAAATCAGTTGTTTTGGTTTGTTTGCAGTTTTTTCTGTATCTTAAAGCATTTACAGAGGTGAATAATGATTTTTTAACACAATATATTTCTGAAGTCATTGACCTCTTCCAAACAGCTAAAGGGTGTTAAAGGGTTAAACGGGTTAATAATAACATACACATAGATTAGCTAAGTGCCGCACAGATGTCTTTATGCTTGGTTTACAAACATAGTTTCAACTAAGATATCAGCTGTTTGTGTCTAATAATTTAGAGACGGGCCAGGAAAGCGTGTTTTTAATTACACATACACACACGTACCTCTACAGGCACACACTATCCTTGAATTGCAGTGCTTAAAATGTGAGCACTTCCTCCTGTCTTTAGATTTCCTCTGCAAATGATGGACCGCCCATCTCTGTTCCTTTGATTGTCTCCAGACTTGCAAGCCAACATTTTTCCTATTTGTAACAATAACTCACAAAGGTGACATTTGGTTCAAGATCCTTCATTTTACATGTTTTTCATTCTTGTGGGTGGATATACAGATTTGCCATTACAATTTTCATCCATGTTGGATCATTAGCAAAATATAAGCACTACTTACTTGTTCCATGAAGAACATTCCCAGAAAGTGTCATCAATATCTGTTGATTAGTTTTCAAGTTATCATCTTCACAAGAAAACAACAAATGCCTGCAGAAACATACCTCCTTGGTGAAGTAAAAAAAATAAAACCTAACCATAAATAAAAACACAAGAATATATCAAATAACATACAAAACATAACACCAAATAAAGCAATCAACCCCTGTAAAAAGCAACAATTATAAAAAGAAAAACAAATACAAAACAAAAATAAAACAATTAAAAAAGGTAATGTCAAATAAAAAAAACAATTCTATAGAAATCCCAACCACTTGTTTGGTGTTCCCTTTTTTTTTTCAACCTGAACTGCTTCTTACACAAATTCAGGGCCAGTTTCTGGACAAAACCACACATTTTACTTTACTATTTTCTACAGTCCAAGCAAACCTCCTGTGCTTTCTTAAAGCTTTTATACTTTTGGCATGGTCAGGTAACATCACATGAAGGTGTTATAACACCCACAAAATCACCTGCTTTTTACGAGGGTAAAATAAATGTTTGATTTTGGTCCGACCGAACCCGTCAAGGCCGGAGAGTGAATGTCAGTTTTGTTGCTGCGGCTGCTCTGTTTCATTAAATCTGAGTTTTCTTCATGTTATTAACAAAGTGCTGCTGGTCGACCGACTCGGTGTCAGAATCAGGTTTTGGATGGTTTTATAACAGGACTCCTGTGTGGTTAATGATTTGCTCGGTGAATTATGTTGGTCAGAAGTTCAACTGCGTTCAAACAAAAGTGTTAGAAATAGGAGCTGGTTGTTAAGGACGCTGCAACAGCCCTGAACCATAAACACCATTTTTATAGCTCTGTATATCAGGTGAACTGTTGGCTATGGTTGTTGACCTTTGACTAGGAGCTATCAAACCAAAACCAATCGTATAAACTCTATCTTTGATTAAACAAATAAAATCATGTGGTCACACCTTTACTGCAAACGAATAAAAAGGATCACCAAATCAGCATTTCAGAACAGCAGAGTTTTTACTTTATAAACTCAGAGGGACAACAGAGAGCTTAAAGGGACCTCAACCACATCACTTTAAAGTGTTTCACCCCTTTAAATGCACTTTTTGAAGAAGGGCACATATATGGAGCTTTAGTGAAAAAGGTTTCACCACTCGCTCAACCCAGGACACTCCCAAACCTGGACTCAGTTGGCAGACATGAGCTCTGGTCCTGGAGTCCTTGTGACACGTTGAACCTCCACAGAGAGCTTTCTGTATCGGTTTGTACAATATAAGGTCTGAGTGATCATTGCACCCCAACAAATGACTAAATTTAGTTTGTTTTTCTTATCAGTCTTTACTTGTTGCACAAATGTTGCATGAAGGCGATATCAGGCCCTAGGTGTCTGCAGGGTATCATCGCTGCAGACACTGGCTGTTTGAGTAACATGCCAACACCTGCACCACAGTGAGCTCAACAAAATCCCCAATAAAAGCAGAAGAGAAGCTGTTGGTTTGAATAAAAGCACCAAGTTTGATACTAACTTTTAACTGAGTTCACCTTTTTATACCCAAACCTGAGCTGCACATTGGGCTTCACTGAGAAGTCAGAAATTAATCAAGTAGAACATTCAACCTCTTAAGGTGCGTACACACCGGACGCTACTTGTACTACCTCGGCGATCACTCTCCATGCAAAGTCAATGTACAGCCGCGATGGGGCGGGGCTAACCCTCCCACAATGCAACAGCCGCTTTTCACACTACCACATAGCTTGTTGCACGATGTGAAAGTAAAAAAAAAAGTTGATCAATGAGAAGATGTGTGCATGTGTGACGGTACCCTAGACCAGTGATTCCCAACCAGGGGTACGTGTACCCAAAGGGGTACGTGAGAACATTGCAGGGGGTACATGGAAAAATCTATTTTATTTCCAGTTTCAAATCACTGAGTTAGGCCTGTCAATAGAATTGTATGTGTTTGCCACAACTGTTTTTTTCGGGGGGAACAATAACCTAAAATGTTACTGATTTTTAAAGTTTAAATGCATGTTTAAACAGTTTAATACAATAAAGGCAGGTTGATTATTTTGATTTTGTATCTATCATTTAGACTACATTTTCAAGGCAATATATTTATTATTATTATGTTGAATTTGAGTTAAAAATAAGAGCATTTCTGAGAACTAAATGTTCAAATTAAGGAGATATAATGAAATATTTTAATTTATTAACCAGTTGTGTTACGTTCTACTTTAGAAGAATCATCAACACATATGAGTGAGGGGGTACTTACTGTATGACAAAAAGGCTCAGGGGGTACACAAGACAAAAAAGGTTGGGAACCACTGCCCTAGACAGACAGTTATTCATCCGGACTACAGAGTAACAATCCATGTCCGTGTGGGAAACATTAGGTAGTGAGGACATTAGTTCCGCCTAGACGGACAGCGGGAAACTCACAGATAATGCTGCTGCAGGGCATCAGCTGCAGTGTTTTGTGGTTGATAAGTGAATGAAAAGGATACAGCTGGAATAATGTCCGCTTATACATCCTATTATATGATATATGGTATGATGAGGTGAAACTCGAGCGGACGTGACGTCAACGAGCAACAGCAGACGGCAACGGCGACCAAAATGAGGTACTTATACACACGCTACGCTACGTCAGTGGGCGACGCAATTTTTGTTGCTGGGTTGCTTGCGGTGTTAATCCATCACAAAACTGATTTACTGTGCTTTAATTTGACATCTTACTCAAGGAAAGTTATTTTTTTTATTTTTTTTATTTTTTGGGCTTTTTATGGCCTTTATTAGGTAGGACAGCTGAAGATGACAGGAAAGCGGGTGAAGAGAGGCGGAATGACATGCAGCACAGGGCTGCGGCCCGGATTTAACCTACAGCCGCTGCTGGGGGTTGGCAGCCTTACGCACATGGGTGATTATTTTTCAGTTGGCGACAAGTTATTTAAGCCCAGCTGATGCAATGAGTAGCTTCTCATTTCTTAAACAACCATGTCAAAGACACATCCTGTGGTTGTGGAAAAGATGTTAGTCTGTTTAACAAGGGTCAAATCATTGGCATCAAGCTGAGAAAACATCTGAGGAGATTGAAGAAACTACTAAAATTAGGTGAAGAAATGTCCAACGCATGGTTAAAAATGGAAGGATAGTGGGGTACAATCGTCTTGGAGGAAGAAATGTGGTCAGAAAAAAATCCTGAATGATCTTGATCAGTGAATCACTTAAACATCTGACCAAATCATATGGAAGAAAAACAATGGTAGGACTCAAGGGTGTGTTTAATAGTGAAAGTAAGAGCATTTCCATACACCTAATGTGAATGGAACTCAAAGGATTGGGACTGAACAGCTGTGTAGCCTTAAGAAAACCACTAATCAGTAAGGCTAACCAGAAAAAAGGCTTCAGTTTGCTAGGGAGCATAAAGATTGGACCGTGGAGGACTGGAAGAAGGTCATGTGGTCTGATGAGTCCAGATTGACCCTGTTCCAGAGTGATGGGAGCATCAGGGTAAGAAGAGAGGCAGGTGAAGTGATGCACCCATCATGCCTAGTGCCTACTGTACAAGCCTGTGGGGGCAGTGCTGTGATCTGGGACAAATCTGTGACCTTGAAGAAGCTTATCGAAACAATGACACAGAGAATGTAGGAGGTAATCAAAGCTAAAGACGGTCCAACAAAATATTAGAGTGTGTTAATTTTTTTAGGTGGCGACTTTTTTTGGCCAGACAGTGTATTTCAGCATTAAATGTAATTTTAATTAAAGAGCTTCTGCATACTGGTATACTTACCATCACAGAATCATTTAAATAATTTTGGCTATTACCAGTGCTGATAATCAAGAGCAGCAGTTGCATTAGCATTACAGTGGGTGATGATCTGATGAATTTGTTCAGCTGTATATTTAAATAAATGAAATCGAGAAGCCCCACTACTTTGGTGAATGGGAGATTACATAAAGGTTTGGAAACATTATTTCTAATTTCCCCTCTGTAATAGCACCAGTTGGTTTTGTAAATTCTATAATTAAAAGCCTGATTACTAACCTTTACACCTAGGTACAGCTTTTAAGAATCGTACATTGATGTGATGAGAAACATAGCTAAAGGTGAGGGTGATGATGATTTAATTTGGGAAAAAGGACACTCCCTACAACACCCACAATGCCCAGTGAAAGAAATATGTCCAGGCATATACAGCCATAGTAAACATTAGAGTACATCCCAAAAATGCCTCCTAAAAGAGGCATGGTCAGACAGCACATGATGACTTACACAAAAACAGCCTGTTCTGAGCCGGGCTTAAACAGAAGGGTTTATAGGCTAATTAACGACTCTTAACAGCCTGGTATAGACCATTAAAACTTGGAGATAAAAACAGAGATGCTGCTCAAATTGCTGATAAAAGGTGAGAAAGGGAAAAACAAACCTATGGTAATTTATCTAAGCTACTTTATAAAATCTGTAATCGAGTTAAATGCTGTTAGCTGCATTTAATTCAGCGTTTTTGCATGAATCATTGGTCTGGTTCTTATAGTCCCTTGGTTACAGTTTTGCACCCTCTAAAATGGAAACCACTGTCTTGTGAAATCCATCGTGTGAAAATAGCAGCCTGATGGTGTTGAAAGATTGAGGGATCTTATGCTAAGATGTGACAAACTGATGGGTTATTTCCTCTTTACAACACACAGCGCACGCCTCTTGGTATTTCAAGAACACCACATTACACCAACTCACATGCTTCAGGGAAAAAGAAAAAAATCTTGTTTTTACTTTATATAAAAAGAATCCATATCTCTACTGTAAATAAAATACATTGTTATGAGGGAAGAGACCCAAAAAATATTATTTTGTTAATTAAATAAATATTTTACATCAAGGATGTAGAGCAATAATAAGTCCCTCAGATGCCTTCCAGTAAATTTAAAGGATTATTGTGTTATAATGACAAAAAACAACAAACAACATTTTAAAAAATAACAGCATACCTTAACAACAATAATAAGGAAAATAAGACAGAATGGCAAAGAAAAACACAACAAAAACACCCACAATAAGTACACACATTAAAAAACAAAACAGCTACACAAAAGGCAAGAGCCTCAAAACACAGTAAGTGCATGGGTATAATGCTGACAGCTACCTGCACCAAATTTAACAACTTGTTTATCATTGTTTGTTTTTAACTTTGCATAGTCCTTTCTACACAGTGAACTTTTACACATCAGAAAAGCAGCTATTTTCGGAGGTGATAAACGAACCAAAGGCTGCAGTTCCTCCGATTCTATTTACATCTGAGGCTCGTTCTGTTAATCATAATAAACAATTGTGACTTTTCATTATTGCTTTTGCTCAAAAATAATGGACAAAATCTACAATCAAGCTAAAATACAGAACCACAACATAGTGGTTTAACCTAGAGGCAGCTGCCACACTTCCAAACCTCTCGTTTGTGAATAATCTCCAAATCGAACCATCTGATCAAGCCTGTGGCTATCATACTATAATGCTACATTACTCTACTGTATATTTCATTATTTTCAAGAAACCATTAGCAGTGATTTCATTTAGGTACCTGCCCATTTTCATGGTCCTTCATATCAGTTTGTTTGAAACTATCCTTCTAAAAACACAATAACACTTAGAAATTAAATATAGCATGCAATTTATGTTGCAAATTTGAAACATCGTGTATGCATCTGCTCACCACAGACCTTATTTAAAGACATTTATCATAAAAGATAATCTATAAACTCCATAGACTCTAGGCTACAATGCTAACACACTCGGCCCACAGCAAACTTTGGATCAACCTGGCAGAGTGAAGCCTTGTTTCAAGCAAATAGTCTTGTTTGGTTTGGTACAGTTTGGTACAGTTTGAAGCGGCTAACCCTGATTGCTGTTGTCGCCGTGGGGACATCACAGCAGCATGACTGAAGTAAAGCGCAATGGTAAACAGAGAGCAATAATGAGGGACTTCCTGACACTTCAGTTCTCCATGGAGCATTGTTTTGTATCGGCACTCTTTACAGCAACAACAATGAACAAATCACTCCAAATCCAAATTTGTTTTCATTTTGGCTGTTGTTGCATGACAAGTGCTGTTTTTTGTGGCCAATCAACAGGCTGCAGTGCTATTAGCTCCGCCCTTTAGGGTGCGCTTGGTATGCTCCACACTCTTCAGAGGAGTGCCATTGAGGGCCTGTTTACTCTGAAAACTGAAAAGTTCTTCCTTTTCATTTTTAAAAGCCCCCCGCGTTCACACGGACATGACGTGAAAATGTTGCAAATTCAAATGGCTTTGTGGGATCAACTGAAAACGTGGAAAGCATGCATGCCAGGCAAATTCTCAGCCATGTAAGTATGGAGTGCACGTTCTACAACACATGTCTTTGAATGCAATGAAAACTCTCAGCTTTTGGGTATTATCATTGTCGTGTAAACAGGCCATAGGCTTTTTTAGGGCACCTTTTCTCTTATCCCCAGTAAAAGTGGGAGTATCACGTTTAACCAAATCGGGCTGTTTGGTGGAAACAAAGCTAAAGAGGCTAAGCTGAGGCAGGACTTAAGCTGTTTAACCAATGGTGATGCTGTGTGGTAGTACAGCACTGTCAATCCTGTCTCTTACCACACAAAGCTAAAAAACCTTTATATCATGATGTGATATTTGAAAAAGAATCAACTCCCCACACACAATCATCGTACTTTTTCTCAAATGACTGCCCAAGAACGGCAGTTTCTTGCACTTCAGCACAGGCTTCTTTTTCAAGCCTCAGAGGCTCCTGCCTGGTATTGTCACTTGGAGAGTGAGATATCGCACACAGAGATCAGACAAGAACTGGACAAAGTTCTCTGCTACTCTAATCATCATGTGAATCATTTTTGGGGGGGTAAAACCTATGTGTCATGAAACTTGTTCTGTTTTTGGCAAGAGAGACCAGATTTCCTAAAATTGCCTTTTTGTTCTCGGAGCTATCAGGTTTCCAACCTCTATGCTGGCAAACAACATCATGTCATCCTGCACTACTCCACTGTTTAGTTCCTTGTGCTGGAAATGGTTAAGAATCTGCAAATGCAACAGAAGTTAGAGGCTTAGCAGATGTTGAAAGACTGAAAGCAATGACTGCGAAAAAGGAGAAGTGCGTGCATCATGGAGACAAATGTGCTCTCAGAGTAAATTTCCTTAAAGCTGAAGCATTTCTCTAGGCTACAGGACAAAAGACAAAAAAAGACACGCAAACTTGGAATCAAATCAACCATAATAAATCATAAACTGAGTTCAGAAACAATTATGCAAGCATGGCATTTTAATGTATGTGGGTGTAGACAGAGCAACAACAAACCAACACTTTTTATCCTAAAAATAAAAATAAAGTTTTTAATCACTTTGTTCATGTCATCCATTTATTTCAGGATTAATAAGCTACAAAACATACATTTTTTATGTTTTCAATATTTAATCATAAACTAAACATACACATAAAAGTATAAACACAGAGGCTCAAAATCACCACCTTTACTAAGTCAAATAAATATCAACTATTCAATATTTGGGGAAAAAGACTCTTAGGAAGTCATTTTAAAGTGTGCAAAGAAGTCTAATCTCAAATTTCTACGTAGCCTGTCTGTGTGGCATCCTGTCCACCCTGCAGCTTTGCTTTGATCAACTATGACTGGAAGAGTCATTTCACAGTAAAACATTGATATCGAATGAGTAAACTAACAAAATGATAATCTGAAAAGTTCAGACTCTTTTCAGTTTTTCTTTATTCATGCCAAGACGGCTCCATTTTAAAAGGCAACATCTTCTTTATTTTCGTTTCCTGCCTCACTCCCTAGTCCATGACAAGAAGGTAGACACCGTTCATTCGACTGTGTGTGCAGTAACAAGGAAGACACAGGCAAAGCTTGTTCTTCTCTAGTTAGCTTAGCTCAAACACAGGGAGTCAATGGGTAGCATTAGCCTGCCTCTGCCTACAGTTGTCAGCTAAACTCTTCAGTAACTTGTAAAAGTCCTGTGTGCTTGTGTCCTTATGAGCAAACGCAAATCACAGGCATGGAAGTTTTATACTTTTACTGTTTCAATTTACTGTTTTTTATTTTTATTATTTTATTGTATTCTATTTATCTACTTCTATTTATGTATCCTATGTACAGCACTTTCATCAACTGCTGAGGGTGCTTAATAAATAAATTTGACTTGACTTGTGACTTGTTTTTTTTAACCAAGTAATAATAAAAATAAAACATTTTATTTAACAGCGCCTTTCATGGAAAAAATCACAACAAAAAAATCAACAAAACAATAAAATAAGCAAAACGAAGTTATGTTATGTTTTCTTCTACTATTATCTCATTATTTTCCTCTTCTTATTATCTCAAAAAATAGCTGCAGTTTCAAAATTACATGCTGGTGTGTAAGCTTGCATTGACTGGCTAAAGGCTCAGAAAGAAATAGATATTTTTTAATTATTTGTCAGGTGTGTCTTTTTGAGCATTTTGGATGTCATGAGAGTATTTGACTTAAATTAATTTTAATCTGAGCATCACCTGTGAATTTAGAGGCACAATTACAGGAAAGGAAATAAATGAGCCAACCAGAGTTTGGACCAAATAAAGGTTTTGCTGGTGTTACTCAATAACCAATGAATGAGTTTGAAGTCCTTAGGGGATGTTGGTCACCGTACAAGGGAGAAGTGATTAAATTGTGCTGGTGATTTAAATCCAGATGTGGATCCAGAAACTTTCTTTAGGATGTGTTAACAGAGCAAGGTGGGGTGGTTTTCCACATTTTTACTAACGACTCAATACGTTCATTGCCCTTTTTGCTATTTTTCTTAGTTAAAAAGATAGATTTGCTTTCTTCTTGCATCTTGGGGTGTGGAGTCATGTATTTGACAAGTCACGTTTTCAGCATGAGGACAACTCACGTGTAACACAAGAAACACAAATGTAAACAACAATGAAGGGAGGAGAGAGATGTGTGTTTTCTATCTGGAAATACAGTCACTACTTTGAGTTTGTATCAGCTAAAGAAGATAATATTAAGATTCACAGTGGCCCCGTTTACATCAGTAGTTTTCCTCAATCTGATTGAAATCGATCAGATTAAGTGACTCTGATTTGATCTGTGAACATGAACTTTGAGTAGAGATCCACGTTCAATCCGCGTTTGCATGGCCCCAGCTGAATTCGATTGTATTGTTTTTTTATGACATGCCCAGGAGGCCACTCTACCACTACCTGCAAATGTGTAGAGAAGAAGAGGTGCACTTCCTGGGCACGCTCTGCGTACGTCATTACGTGCCTCTTGCATACTACGGAGCACCTGCACAGACTGAACAATCTTCTCTATCAACCCAATCCGCTCAAATCAGCCATTTACATGAAGCATGGAGCGGATTATCAATCGGCGTAGACTACCTCTCACAATCCGATCTGAAATACAATCAGATCCGGGTGAATCTGATTGGCTAAGGTGTTTACATAAGACATTTCTAATCTGATTGACCTTTCAATCTGATTGTAAATAGGATTTTTTGACCCATGTAAACGGGGCCCCTGTGCTGCTAGCACAGTATTATGCAGCTTCAGTAACACTTGGTCAAATTTGGACAATCATTTGGAGTTGCAGCATGGCACAGTCAAACTTGCAGAGAGTCTCACAAAGTGGAGTGAGGCAGAGGGCTGTGACTGAAGCTGGAAGTCCCCCAAAACCAAAACAACAAGAGCTAGACTTTGGTGCAAAACCAGGAAGTGGAGGAGAGTTGAAGAATTTGGTCAGGAAGTATGTTGAACAGGAAATGCTGCCCTTAAACATGACTGGCAATATATAATGTACTTATGTTTTTTATGTATTGAATGTAACTCATAAAGTAACCTCTCATCTAACTTAATTTCAAAATAAGTAATCTGTAAAGTAGCGAAGTTACTTACTAAGGGAACAATCAGTAGTCAGAATACTTTTTCGAGGTAACGCTGGAGTTAGGACAGTTTTCCTCATTTCTGACAACAACTCATCTGACATTGATGGAGATGCCCCGGCAGAGGTTTGTACTGTCAGAGCTTTTCAGGTTTACGTTTCATACATGCAGGACCTCCAGCTGACAGCCCCTCCATCAGCCTTTATCTGTGCAGTCTTTGTTCACACACTGTGGTCACCTATCTCTGCGCACCACGGCATACAGAGTTTCTGCTCCTGGTGGTTCGACAGTCCGTCGAGATCCTTTTGAAAACTTGACCTGACCATACTCCACCTCCGGCTCCTCCCTCCTCTGCTTCTGCCGCCCTTGCTGTTGCACAATCCTGACGTCTGCGTAGGTTACATCCTTTTCCTCATCATCTCCTGCAAAGGGAGAGGAATTATATGCACAAATGCACAATTTTATCATGTAATTTTATCATGTGCTTTTCTGTACGATGGCAGAAAAGGATAAGGCAAGACAATATCTGATGCTGATGGAGTGATTGATGTGAGGCCACAGCTCTGATCACTTCACACCTAAGACTCAGGCCCCACCCACACGAAGACAAAACGCTTAACAGTTTCAAAAACGATCATCATAAAGAGTAAGGCGTCTCAGAAAATGTGTGCGTCTATATGAATGCACTCGATATGCATGAAAACACTGTAAAACACATGCCAGGCCTCTAGGGGCGCTGTAACGACATGACGGAAACAAGCGGAAACAGACGAAAAAACAGTGGGTATGCGCACTTGCAGTAAAAGTTGTTGTTGTGGCGTTTGGCACATGCTTGTCAATGAAGATATGAAACTATGACGTAGGCGTATCTGAAGTTCCGGAGAGCCAGTAATCACGGAGCTGCGTATACGGCATTTCAAAATCTTTCCACTCTGGAATCTGGTTTCAAAAATGATCGTTTACAGACCCCCAAAACGGCGTCTTTGTATGGATGTTACACAGATTTGGCAAAATACTTATGCGTTTAGGCCTCGGTTTGTCTTCGTGTGGATGGGGCCTCTGTAGACTCAGTTTGGCTCAGGGGAGAAGGTGCAATACTCTGTCGAGGGAATGTCAACAGCATGATAAAGCCTCCTGTCACTAGCTGGGCTGCAGCTGTATCAGGCTTGTCATTGCACTGTGACCTGGAAACACATGATTTGCTGTTGCAGTAACATTTTTAAGCTAATAGCAATTTGGATGTTTTCTGTGCCATAAAATAAAGAAAAAGGTGTATTCAGGTGTGGCAGGTGGCACTTATATATCGATTGGAGCTTTGTGTGATCACAGATGTGAATCTTTCAAGACCCTCAAAGGCACAGCAATGCTAACATTAGCCACGCTTTGCTTGATATTGTCAGGGAAGACTATGATAGCTTCCTCACTGCTGCGATATTCAGCCAGTTTAAGCCATCATTGACTGCTTTTTGGATCTCTTGCTTTGTTCGATCCTGATTTGGTTCTGATGGCTTTCACATCTGATGTGAAAGGCAGAATGCGATGTGGAATTTATGAGTGAGGTGGTAATCTTTGTTTCGTACCTGTAGGCCTGCTCTGCTTTTTCCTCTGAGTGTAGACGACTGCCACTCCAACAGCCAGCAGAAGCAGCAGACCCAAGAGCACGCCGGCCATTGCTGGTAAATAGGCTGGTGATTCAAGAGCAGAGGACAGACCCTTATGTTAGCAAACCAGTCGAGGTGTTGTTCTATGTTAATGTCGAAAAACACATTAATGGGACACACACTATGGTTCCACTGTAGAGTGGTTAGTATTCACTTACTAATAAACCATGGGTCATCGCTGCTGGGGGAAATCCCAGTGTGGTTGGAGGATGTGTTATTAATAGACGGTTTATTTGACACAGTCTCCTTACCCCCAGCTGTTGTTGTTTGAATACACTGAGTTTCATTGGATGGACGTAACCACTGTGATACGTAAGTGCCATTGAGTAAGGTGCACTCAGTCCATTGGAATCCTGAGAGAAATTTAGGGAAAACATTACTTGAGAGTCCACACATTTTGAAGATTAAATGCATTAAACATAAATTAATGGATGTATTCAAGATGAAATGTATGTGTATGGTGTATGGTGTATAGCAATCAGCAGCAGCTGAGGTTGTGTGACGTACATAGCATTAGCCTGAACATTCGCCCCAATGACAGAGATGGGCTTATATACATTACTGCAGGTGGGGCCTCCACCCTGAGTAATTTAAAGAGATTCAGGTGAAAACAAGCCTCAAAAAGAGCGCTCAGTGATTCCAGACCGTGTAATAAGGACTTGGCTGTTGACAATAAAGTGTACCGCATAAATCTTCAAATACAGAGGTGGAGGAATGAGTCAGAAAACACGGATAAAAGTTAGCATTTCAGCACATCCGTATACCAGACCCTAAAGCAGTGATCACCATCTGACAGCCCAGGGGCCACATCAGGCCCCCACAGCATCCTATTTGGCCCTGAAGTATTATCAAATTCAGAAGAATGTCCAGGAAAAGAGTCTGTTGAACATGTCTTTCTGCTGTTAGATATTTAAAACTACTGTTGAATTCCCCAATACAACTTTGATTAAAACTGTTTTATCAGGCATTACCTCATGTTTCAATTGTTATACAGAAGTCCATCTGTGATTCAATATTTAACCAGAAAAACAAGGACAGGAGCCAAACACAGTTTGGACAACATGACAGCAAAACACTGAAGGAGCAAAAGTATCTCAGTTGTCCCATGTAGTTCGCAGCAGTATGGGTGATAGGGACTGAGCTCACTTTGAAAGGCTTAGGAATACCAACAATTCTGACAAAAACAACTATGTAACTCACAAATATTAAATTAGACAACATCATTCATATTGTTTCACATGATTTTAAATGCCCTAAAGGATAAGGCCTGGGAACCAGGTGTAGTGTGATGTGCTTTAACCATGACATCTATTAGCACGGTCACTCATTGGACCACAACACCCAGATGATCACTCACCACAGCTGGATATGCTCACTCCTTTAGAGACTCCACTGACTTGATTCTGGACCGTGCAGACGAGTCGTCCCTCCACGTTTTGTTTCAGAGTGATATTCTGACCATGACCAGAGAGGAGCTGAGAGGTCAGAGGTCGTCCATTAAGAGTCCAGCTGTACTGAGGACTGTCCCCTTCAGAGGAGCAGAGGACCCTCATCTCCCCCTGGGACAGACACTCAGGGAACATCTGGACGGACGACACTGGAACTGAAGATACACACATGAGGATCAAACTCAAACACAGATTTACCATCACTGTGGATCAATTCTGTCATCGACATGAAGCTGAAGATGATCAACTATTAATTCATCATTCACAACAGAGCAGACTTCTGCTTCTGTTTGTTTGTGATCAAGATTACAGAAAAACTCCTGGGTGGATTATGAGACTATTAGAGATGAGATTATTAGACTTTGGTGGCGATCCAAATAACCGAAGATTCTTTTTGCTCAATAACTGTCCAACTAAAATGATATCAATATGATTATGAGTTCTAGTTGTGAGTTTTCAGGGTCAAGGAATCATATCATAATAGTAACTTTATCACAGAACTTTGACTTATAGATGTAACAGCAACATGTGAGCTTCCTTTACACTCTCCGGGTGCTTTCTAGTTAAATATGCAGCAAAATAACTGGAACAACTAAATTAAGCTCAAGATTAAGACATGTTTCTTTGATTTGATAAAGAGTGTTCCAGTGTGAGACAATCGTTACTGACTTTTCCAAGCATGTATAAAGATTTAATGTTACCAATGAAGTTTCTCTAAAGTGTTGCTTATGTTCAATGGATCACCAGATTGTCTAAAAAAAGGTAAACTGAGGAAAAATCTGTGATGTCAGCATTTTATCAAAGTCCTTAAACGGAGGTGATCCGGTAAATGTAGATGTGAATGTTAGAAAACACCAAAGTGGATGAAAACTTCTTTTTACCTTGAATGATCAACTGTTGAGTCCGTGTCTCTGACAGTGCTCCACTATTGGCTTCAAAAATTCTAAGTTCATATTCACCACCATCATTACTGTTCAGGTTGTTGATCTTTAAAGTTCCATTATCAGGAGTAAATGAAGATCTGTTTCCTAATCCCGGAAGTGAAAACCTGATATCCCTTCCAGATAATATTTGTATCTCGGGTAATCTCAACCACTCATATCTATATATTTTGGAGGCGTTGTCCATCAGTTGAAGGTTTAAAGTTCCTCCAGGGGGTCCAAAACATTCAGTTCTTTTCTGTCGGCCATCACAGAAAGTTTCCCAACCTGAAGATGAAAAGAAAATCATCATAGTAACTGGAAAATATTATGTCTTTTTATAATGAGATATTTCAAGTCCACAAAAACCAAAATAACAAAGACTTTGTATCATCAATAAACTTAGTTAGATCAGAATTAGGTCAGAAAGTCAGGAACAGCAACAATGTTCTGTTTTTAAATGAATGTTGTACACCTTTTAGTTTATTTTAATAGCTCAAATAAATCAAGTAAAACATTTTAATTAAACTAAACCTGGTCAGGGGCAGCATTCATAAAAATCTTGGGTCACTGAGAGTTAAAGGAACCCATTTAACTAACTTTTCCACCAAATCCGATCATAAAGCTTCTTTAAGGACCTTTTATGGGAGTTTTTCTCCAAAATATTTTAGACAAAAAAAGATAATTTTACTGTTAAGTCAAAGTTTTTTTTATTTCAGGATAAAAACAAGTACTGTATCATCATTTTGAGTAATTATTTTTTTAGCTAATTTGTTTGAAAATTGCTGCTCTGATTAAATAACTAAAGCATCAGCACTCGCAGTCAAGTCTCTGACTTTTATTCAAGTTTATGCTGCAGCAACAAAACAGAAGTTTCTTACAAGTGTCTGATCATCTTTATTAAAAACACCAAGCGACCGGCCAGGTAAATAATCAACAAAGAAACAAAGTTGATACACATCCAAACATTTACAAACTGAAAAGTAAATTTAAAATAAATAAATATAAACAAAAGTACATAAATTACAGGTAAACTGTAATTTATCATACTGTTGTTGGTCTCGGATAAAAATGGGAACAAATTGAATTAAAACAAGGCCACGCAATTCCAACTGAAAAATGGAAAAATAAAACAACTAGAGAAAAAGATATTCAAGTAGCCCTTTAGGCATGAATTATTAAATGACAAAAGGAATTTCTTTTGCTTTCAAACAAGTTAAAAGATATAATCAGAAGACATAAATTTTAACACGTTTGATTCTTTGAGAAAAGATTTAACACTTATTCCTGAGGGGTGCGGTGCAATTCTCCCTTCATCGGCTGTGTTGGATTTAAGAAGCAAAATCTCTATATGACAAAAAAATATGCAAAGATAATATTTTTCTGAAACTATAGACAAGAGTCTGTGAGTCAACCTCCTGTTAGCTGGACATGCTGCTGCAACCAAAGTGGTATAAAATGTTTTCCAGTTATCTGTCTGTGGTGGTAACCATGCATGAAAGAGCTGATAAAATAATCATCCCAGAATATTTTTTTCGTCTGATTTTAAATACTCTTTATTTACAGAATGGAGGTCACATTCTCATACGGCTGAAACTTCTTATTAAATCAAGTTCAGACAAAACTGGTCACAAAAAATTCTCTTTTCAGATTTCAAACACTAAATATTTAACAAGACAATCTGCCTCTAAGACACACAAAAAAGAATTCAAGATCAATCACAAATACATTTATCCATACATAAAAAGATGGAAATAGCAATGATAATAACTACACTACTAATAAAATAACAATAATGAAGTAAATATCTAAATAAATAAGAAAACAATTATGATAAATAATAACAATAATTAAGAACAAAAGATTAATTATGATAAAGACAACAATGACAAGAAATAATTTTGAAAAAAAGGACAATGAATAAAAATACAAATGTTTCATTAATTGATTGAAACTTTACCAACCAATTGATTTAGGATTTAGAAAAATAATTAACCTCTGATTAAAAAAAAAAAAATTACTAAGTACAAGGGTAACTGGAATTTGGAGATCTTTCTGCTGAAGATTATTTTTATCTTAAATTAGTAAAGAAAACAGATGTGCACATATGAGAGACTTATCTCAGTGGAATATTAAATAAACAGTACATATATAAATATATAAAAAGGTTTAAATGAAGTCCACTCACCATGAGAGGCTCCCAGCAGCAGCAGCAACAGTCCAACCACAGCGTCCATGTCCTCAGTTTTCAGCCTCTGTCACTGTGTCAAAAGTTTTTACGTCTACATTAACACCAACAGATCAGCAGTGTGAGCTTTAAAAGAGCAGCTCAAACCAAATAGGTGCGACACTGTTCCTCTACAGAGCTGAGTTCATGTTTTCACGGGAAGACAAGTGTCAAAGGAAGTGATGTTGATTCACTTCCTTTTTTTTTTGGTGTCAAGGGCATGCTGGTGAGATGGAGTGACCGGAAAAGAAGGAAACACTTCTCTCTTGATCTGAAAAAGGATCTGAGACTAACAGCAGAAGTTTGTGAGATATTCCTCTTTATACATTTATAAGTGAATGTATTCACCTATTCTGATGTCAATGTTAAGTTTGACAGCACTTTTTAAACTTAGTTTAAGTCTTTTGCCTAAAATGTAAGTTTCAATGTGGAGTGTAAAGTGTGAGGCATTTTTATGTTTCCTTGAATTTCTGAAGTCGTGTTTTACTCTTGGATGAAATGAAACATCTAATAACCCTTTAATGAATGCCATTGAATGTCTAAATGAACATGAACAAATATTTCTTTTGTGTGAAATGCAGTCACCTTTATTTAGGCAACCTGGCAGAGCATCTCAGTTACAATACCAGAACTGACAACAAACAGTGAACCTGCTGTACACTCTAAAAAGTAATTCAGAGTATCCGTAGACACCACTTGATTTAATACATAAATGCAGTTTAAAAAATGTAATTAAATGATTTTGATAAACTTTCTAGGTTGCTAACTTTATTTTCTAAGTTGTGATCAAATAATAATGTTGATAATTACATAAACTTAATTTAGCATGTCATAAACACTCAAATTTAATTGTTGGTAAGCTTAACACAAAATTCAAGTTGCCATATCTTCACAAACTTGGCTTGATAACTTAATTTTTCTCAACATTTACTTTTTCATTTGAAGTTACATCTGTTTCCCTAACAACTGAACAAGACAGTGCAGGAGGCTGAAGCAACAATTCATGGTGAGTAAAATGTATTTTTAATTGTTCTACTGAAATAATAGGTTTAAATCCGTTACAAGTGACTATCACTGAGATAATTAAAATTTAGCTTCTTTAACTGTGTGACTGCTAGCTAGACCCTGGGTTAAAATAACACTAAAATTTCCCTTTAAGTATTATGTAAGTGTTGATAGCAATGTAAAGGAAAAGATGAACAAATGGTTTAACTTAAAGAGAGAAATGGGGAAAAGTATATATGTATATATTTAAATTACCACTACTTAAAAAGTTGGGTGCATTGTTATCATAATTAACTAAACAACAAATTAAACTACTTTAAATACTAAAGTCAGTTTACTTAAAATATTCTTTGAGTTAGCAACTTAAAAATGTGTCCTTATTATAACAGTTATTCAGTAAGCAGTACCTAAAATAAGCTTTGACTGAAGAGGAAAGCTAATTCATCCAATGTAATATTGTTTGTTGGTTCAACGCAATTTCAAATTAAGTTGTCATTACTAAGAAAGACTAATGGAATGTTCTGCGTTGATTTTTTTTTTGTTGAGGCTAAAATGTCTTTTTAGAGTGTACATGAATATATCAATTTGTTACGGCCACAGCCGTTTTGGAGTCTCTCTCTCTCTCCTTGTGTGAGTGTTGCGAGTGTGCATTTGTGTGTGAGTGTGTGCGTGCGTGCTTGCTCTCAGGGCCAAATCCAGATCACCTGTGCTGACGTGCCCTGATTGGACTAACAACCGCCCGCCCTTCGGCCAATCAAGAGCAAGCTGCAGCATAAGAAGCCGGTGGACCCTACACTCAGCAGCGAGCTGTAGCCAGCTATGTTCCTCGTGCCTACTCGCTGTTAGATTTGTTGTTAGACTCGTTGCTAAAAGCTCTGTAAAAAACTGTGTTTTGTGAGGCACTAGTTGATTATTGACCACATTTCCACCACACTTACTTTGATAATTGTTAGTCACATTAGTTTGGGTGCTGTTAGTTTTGATTGTGTAAACTGTTTTGGGTAATAGGGTTTATTTTAGTTATTAGATAACTCTAGGTTAGAGTCTCTTTTTGTTCTCGTTTATTTTAATTTGCAGCACTCAGTATATTTGCCTCAGTTTTCTGTTGTTCAACAAGCTCCTTTGTTAAATAAATAACTTCTTTTGAACCTTTTCAAATCTTGGTTTATTTTATGTTACTTCCCTTTTCCCTTTTAAACGAGCCGGTCGTAACATAAATGGGGGCTCGTCCGGGATTTGAACCCGGGACCTCTCATAAAGAGAGCAGCCCTGATTGGATCGCTCCACAACTTATCCCACCACCACCAAGCTAAGACAGCTGTGATTGGATGTCCCTCTGAACTCATCCAACCTTTAACACAACCAAAGTAGCTGTGATTGGATATATTACTAACTTGTCTCTACTTTCTACATGACTGAGGTCTGAGTGGATTAAGTCTCTTTCAAATCTTTAGTTTTTATCTGTTGACAAAAATGTCAGTAAGTTTAATTTGACTCTCTGTCCTCGTGCACTTCTTTTGGAGTCTGTCTCAGCTGAGATCGGGTGAGAGGAGGGATAAACTCTGAATGTGCTGGTTCAGGGGTGGACAACTTTGATTAGCATGAGGGCAACACAAAATGTTTTTCATTGCCTGAGGGCCGCAATGTTACATTTTGTTAGGCACTCTCGATGAGGTAAAATATACATGAATAAACAAAAAGTAGCAAATATAAAGTTTCAAAACAGGATTATGCCAACATTAGTATATTTTAGCTGAAACACAATTCAAGATTAATGATTAAATGTGCATTACACAGAACAAAAGCTAATTTAAGAATGAATTTTGCCAGTTTAAAGGATCAAATATACCTTTGCTGTGGTGTCTGAATATAGGTTTTGCTAATATATGAAGGAATAATTTATCATCTATTCTAATTTGTGCATTAGTGCTGGTTACTTATGATCATATTTAGCAGGTGTTGATGTGTTTTCTTCTTGCTTCCACTTTGTTTTTTGGAAACAATCGCTGAGCCGCACTGAGTAAGGCGAAGGGCCGCATGTGGCCCCTGGACGGCCAGCTGTCCACCCCTGCATTAGGTCGACCGGTGACTCCCTGTGATTGGTTGATGACCCGTTCAGGCTACCTCCAGCCAAATGTCAGCTGGTATATGCTCCAGCCCCCAGACCCCACATTAACAGTTTGTATGATGGATTGTTGCGTTTGTCTTCACACGTGCTGTTTGACTGTGACGCCATCTAGTGGCAGAAAGCAGCAGTGACAAAGAGCTGCAGAGAGGCTCCCTAGAAACTTAGCCTACTTCTCTACAGGAGGGCTGACATGTATAAAAGTCAGACATTAATTCAATAAAATATTTTCCACAGATATTTAAAGACTCTTCTGTGACTTAGACGAGATAAAGCATCACAAAATAAAACAACAATGATGAGTTCAGACTTTAAACTCAAACCTCCACTGGGATTAACCCTTTCATGCATGAATTATTAAATCACAAAGGAATATTTTTTTAAAATGTTTATTTGGACTTTCAGACAAGTTAAAAATCAGGGTCATTTTTTTCAATATTATATTTTGAGGGAGTTATGAATCTGTCCACTACAGTAGACTCCATGCCTCGGCAATATAAAAAAGTAATTTATATAAAAAAATATAAAAAAGTAATTTTCTCCTCCTCTTTCCCTGATGTCCTCCATTCCTATCTGAGAAAATCGTGGCGCCTTGTGGCGACAACTAACGGTAGACCCGGACCTGTCCCCCATGTTTTGTGATTGGCTTTGTATGTTCTTGGACGGGTTGTGTTGTGCAGTGAATTTCGTTGCTATGTATTTTTGCATGTGCAATGACAATAAAGAGAAACCTTGAAACCTAAGTCGAACTTCATGAAGATCCACAAACACGTGTCTTTAACAAACATTTATTAAGAGTTAATCAAAGAAAAAGCTAAATCTGACTTATATGTTTAACTGTTGTTAAATCAAACTATTGACTTGTGAATTACACCAAAATTTATAATAAAACACAAAATTATGTGAAATCTGAACAGGCATAATACCCAATTTGCCCTACGTCTGATGGATTTGTTAAATTTATGATGCAATATCTCAATATGATAAAAATGTGCAGAGACAATATTTTTATAAAACTTAAGACAACCTGTAGAAATCTGCCACCTGGTACTTTGACCTGGCATTGCAGCCAAAAGGTTATAATATTTATTCAAATATCCGTCTACTGTAGTGGACACGTGCATGAAAGGGTTGAAGTGATGGTCAAGGTTTAGAAAAGATGTTGATTGAAATGCTTTAAGAAAATGAAGTCGATGATTAAAAAGCAAACACTTTTAGAGATGTTTTGTTGTTGTTCTTATGATGGAAGTCAAACACAGTTGAGACAACAAAAAAAACAGTGCCATTATTATTTAAAAAAGACCATCAACCCTGTGAAACACAATCAAAATAAGGACTTTTTTTCAGGAATATCTGAGCTTTTAAAATATTCATACTGTATTGGCATTAGAGCCGTGCATAACAAGTTGTACAAGCAAGGAGATAAAACCAAAATTTAAAAGAGAAATCTCACAGAACTTTAGAAAAATCACACTCAGATTAATCATGACCGAGCCTATTACAGCTGATTCCCACAAGCCTGTGATTTTAATAACAGATTAATGATTCTCAGAACAAAAACTATTCACATGCTTATACTGATTCCTTCAGATGGTTTTTTTTTACTCACAGAGGTATTACTGCCTCTCTTGGAGGACATTTCTGTCTCAAATGTTTCATCTGTCCACATCTATTACTCAAACTTCCTTTTGTGTTATTTTGGGAAGTTACAGGTAATTGTCTTTTCCCTTGTTGATCTTTGGCTGCGTCTGATTGGACGCTAGGGTCAAGACAAAAAGAGAAGAAGAAACTGAGCATGTTGGATTGGTCCAGGCAGTCCTCACTTTCTCTACGGGTCAAAACAGAGGTCTAATAAAATCATAGCTACATTTTTATCAAAAATGTGAAAAAAAATCTGTAATTGTGGATTATGTCTTAATCCACAAATACAAAATATCTGAAATAAATCATTGCACTTAAAGGTTGAATTAAAAACATTTAAACAGGAATATATTTGACCTGAAGCTGTGTTTCGATTTAACAAAAGTGTGACCCTCCAGACACAGCTGACCCCAAAAAGATCCAATGAGGGCCACTTGGGGGTGCTGGTGATCAAATGGAGTTGGCATGTTTCCCTCAAAAGCCGAGATGCATGATATTATCTGTGTGATGTTGTGACCAGCAGCCAAAATATCCCTGAAAGTGACAAGCAGTAAAGACAGTGGATGGATGGATGTCTGCACTGAGCTTTGAGGATTTGGTTTTTTATTCTAGACTGAAAATTAAAGCTCCCAAAAAAGCAGATTTTATGTCAAAAGGTTACAAAATCAGAGTTTGCCGGTCTTAAAATTGAAGATAAAATATGACTTTGCTGCAGCTGTTGGAAATAAATTAAGATATAATGCAGGTGAGACAAAAAAGACTGATTTTAGTTATTTACATCAAAATCAGTTTCAGCTAAATAAGTTCTGAAATAAATATGATATCCAATATTGGCATAAGGCCTAATATAATAAATCCTTACTATAAAACAACAATACAAGGCAAAAACAAAGTAAAGAAAGTTATCGATGACTTTGCAGCTCTCTGCTAAAACAATGAAAAGACTGAAAAAGTCTCACAGACAGCAAACTCATTCAATGCTCACTCAGTGGCCACTTTATGAGGGACTTCACGAACCAGTTTGGACCAGTTTTGTCCTCAGAGCTGCCTAAAGTCTCTGCAGCACGGACTCAACAAGGTACTGGAAATATTACTTTGACATTAAAGGGACGGTGAGGAGTTTCTAAGTAATTACAAAAAGTCTCACTTTTAGATATTTGCCTGATCAAAATACACACTTTAAGATGAGTTTTATAGTATCACAATAGATTATCTATAAATGCTATTCCTTAGCTTCCTGGTCAGGTCGGACAGAGCTGGACTGCCCTGGATACTCAACTTCGGGAACAAGACAATTTAAACTAGAGCAAATTTATATTATTCAGACACGTCTTAGAGCACCGGGCTGTAAGTAGCGATATATAGCCAGCTACAAACTATGATACTAAGTTTTCCAAAAATTGCTTGTTGTCACACATCAAAAACTACCGCTACGTAACTAGAAAGAGATACATTACCTTGTTGCTTTGCATCCTGTAAGTTGTTGAAAAAAGAAGTTGTAAAGCAATGCAGAGTTCTGAGGAAGGTCTGAGCTGTATTCATTAGCATCACAACAAACACACGCTTTGGCTTGGATCACGTCTTTTGGTGCGTTCCAGTTGTAGTCAGAAATAGGAATTTCCAAGTTCCAAGTAGGAAACTGCAACTGGAACGTCCCTCGAAGTCGGAATTTCCTCCTGGGAACTTGGTGAAACCTCGCCACCCACGAGTTAACAATTGAAGATGGATGCCCCGGGTGTGAACAGTTATTTAGCTCCTGAAATTGTCATCATCCAATATTCATCATGGGCGTGCTCCTGACCTTTCATAGGCACCTTATGGGCGGGACAAAGCGTTCCCCCACATGCAACAGTTTTAGAGTTGATTGTGATTTATAAATGGAAACCGGCGTAGGACCTGGTAGCGCTCTTTTCATAAATCTGAAAGTTTTTGTGCACATGCATTTCCTGTTTTTCAGCATACACCACCGATAGAGAAATGTCCTTTGCACAGTTTTATAAATGAGGCTCCAGGACTGCTGGAGTCTGCTTAGTGAACATCACCAACAGTGAACAAGAATGAAGCAGAGTCCTCATCAAAGTCTCTGCTTTGGATCAGAAACAGCTTTGGCTTTTATAAGGATTTCAATCAGGCAAAATGTGTGCTTGACCCCCACACACCCCCAAGCTATTGATCCGCAACTTCATCGTCCAATTAAAAGGGATATGCCACCATTTTTTGTTTCTTATTGTATCTTGTCTTACTCCTGAGTCCATTATAAAATGATTCATTTGACTGTGTGTGCAGTAACAAGGAAGAGACCAGTAGAGCTCCCCCACCGCTAACTAGACAAGCTTAAACACTTGGAGTCAGTTTTTTAGTGTGTGTGGTTCAAATAGCTAAGGTTTTTGATCTTCTCCAGTCACAGAGACATCATCCTCTTCCTCTCCTACAAAGTCGACCGTAATCCTTCGTACCAATCTCCTTCTGCTCCAACAGAGGCTTTGTTTTCTTGGCCTATTTGAAAGCCCACAATGAATGTAACTGGTGGTATCGCAATTGGAAAACAGTCAAGGCCTGCACACAAGCATGGCCGTGGTGGTTTGCACATGGGTCCTGTGGTTTAGTCTTGTCTGTATTTCTTTCAAAAATTAAAAGTGAGTCACAACAAGCACACTGAACCATTAAGAGCTGCTGAAGAGTTTATCTGATGAGTGTAGGTAGAGGCAGGCTAACACTACCCATTGACTCCCAGTGTTTGAGTTTAGCTAATTAGCGATGGGCGAGCTCTGCTTGTTGTTTCCTTGTTAACAGCACACACAGTCTTAAGAATGGTGTCTAAGTGCCTGTCATGGACTCAGGAGTGAGGCAAGACAAGATAAAAACAAAAATGCTGGTGTTCCCCTTTAAAACAATCCAAAGTACATAAGAAAGTTGTGAGACACTTGTCCTATTGATTGGATTGATGTGACCGGCAGGGACTAATGTGACTTTAAGAAGCTTCTGGTAAAAATAGACTGTCTGTGTAATTTGAACAGACCAGCTACAAATCTGACACATGCCAGTGATGGGATGTGGCAACAGCCTGGTCGACCATAGAGGGGGTAAACTACTGCAGAGTGTGGGGCATGTATGATTAGAGCACATATGCAGAGTCTCTCATTTGAACCATGACAACAGAATCATTTTCATAGTCCTGCTGTTGGCCTGCAGCGACCTCGGATTTCTCCATCTGCTTTTTCTTCCAGGCAAAGTAGACGAGGATAGAAATGATAATCATGATAAATACAGCTGCCCGTATGCAGAGGATGAGCAGGTGAGAAGCTGTTGGACACAAAGACAGACAAAATGAAAAGTCACGGCAGGGTTGAAATATTTAATGTCTGTGATGTCAGGCTGTGAACAGTAGCAGAACAGTAAACACTGATGAAGGGAAAAAACTGGAGCTATCATCACTTCTGAGTAAAACGTGTTTTAGCACTGACTTACGTTAGCAAACCAGTCAAGATGTTTAATGTTGAAAAAACACATTAATGGGACACACACTGTGATTCCGCTGTAGTGTGGTTAGTATTCACTAACTAATAAACCGTGGGTCATCTCTGCTGGGGAAAATCCCAGTGTAGTTGAGGGTGTGATATTAATACACAGTTTATTTGACACAGTCTCCTTACCCCCAGCTGTTGTTGGAATACACTCAGTTTCATTGGATGGACGTAACCACTGTGATATGTAAGTGCCATTGAGTAAGGTGCACTCAATCCATTCATATCCTGAGAGAGAAATTTGGGTAAAGCATTACTTGAGAGTCCACACAGTTTGAAGATTAGATGCATTAAACACAAATTAATGTATGTATTCAAGATGAAATGTATGTGTATGGTGTGTGTGTGTGTGGGGGGGGGGGCTGCCAATCAGCAGCAGCAACCATCATGTTGAAAACACTGGAGAAAACAAACTAAAAGGTAGACTTCATATGAGGTTGTGTGACGTACATAGCATTAGCCTGAACATTTGCCACAATGACAGAGATCAGCTCTTATACATTACTGCAGGGCCTCCATTCTGAGCAATATGAAGAGGTTTAGGTGAAAACAAGCCACAAAAACAGCGCTCAGTGATTGCAGGCTAGATAAAAAAAAACTGTTGGCTGTTGACAATAAAGTGTATCCTATTAATCTTCAAATACAGAGGTGCAGGAATGAGTCACAAAATACAGATATCAGATAGCATTTCAGCATATCCGTGTCCCAGTCCCTAAAGCAGTGATCACCATCCGACAGCCCAGGGGCCACATCAGGCCTCCACAGCCTCCTATGTGGCCCCAAAGTATTATCAAATTTAGATTCATGTCCAAGAAAATAATCTGTTGTGGTTTGAACATGTGTTTCTGCTGTTAGATATTTAAAACTGCTGTTGAATTCCCCAAAACGACTTTGATTAAAACTGTTTTATCAGGCATTTCCTCATGTTTCAATTGTTATAGGCCTACAGGAAAAAAGTGTCCCTCAGACAAATGTAGACATGATTTCTGCCCTAAATAATGGGACCTGAGAAGGTGTAGTGTGATGTGCTTTAACCATGACATCTTTCAGCATGGTCACTCATTAGTAACCTGACAAGCCAGATGGACAGCTCCATATATGTGCCACAGAAATGCTTCACTAGTCCATCTGGGTAGGAGCCCTTTGAATTTGTTTTCAGGGGCAAAACGTTGAAAAAAAAAAAAACCACAAGCTTGTGATTGGACAATCATTTGGTTCGTCACATTCATCACAGATCAATCCACATCAAGCAGGGTTGCCTCCTATAATGTAGCATACATAGCGGCTAACTTAGCCGCTAACAGCTAGCAACAGTTTATGACTGTTAGCCGTTAGCCGCTAACTTATCTGCTAACAGCTTACGGCCTTATACTATCGTCATACACTAAATTGTACCACACAGGTGATTCATTTAACACTTATATGTGACATGAACCTCGTCAAAGACAATCCCTACAAGTAAACTTCTGAGGAGGGCAGATTTCTCCAAGTTTTACGAGGAACCCATCAGGACAATAGGCTAATTGGCAAGTCTGTTTTCAACTTCTGGTTCTCAACTTCTGCTTGTCATCACGTCCGCATTCTATAGCTCCCACCTCTCTTCCCTGATGTGGACATTAAGAATTCAGCCGAGTGAATTTGTTGGACAACGGAGGCTGGCAAGACGGACCTGCAGGATTTCAGAATCAGGCAGGTCTGTCTGCTCTGCAAGGCTAACTCATTAGACCACAACATGCAGACAATCACTCACCACAGCTGGATATGCTCACTCCTTTAGAGACTCCACTGACTTGATTCTGGACCGTGCAGATGAGTCGTCCCTCCACGTTTTGTTTCAGAGTGATATTCTGACCATGACCAGAGAGGAGCTGAGAGGTCAGAGGTCGTCCATTAAGAGTCCAGCTGTACTGAGGACTGTCCCCTTCAGAGGAGCAGAGGACCCTCATCTCCCCCTGGGACAGACACTCAGGGAGCATCTGGACGGACGACACTGGAACTGAAGATACACACATGAGGATCAAACTCAAACACAGATTTACCATCACTGTGGATCAATTCTGTCATCGACATGAAGCTGAAGATGATCAACTATTATTGTATCATTCACAACAGAGCAGACTTCTGCTTTTGTTTGTTTGTTGTCAAGAGAACACAAAAACCACAGGACAGATTTTGCAGAAATTTCCAGGAGATGTTGGTCATGGCCGAACTCAAAGGATTATTCGATTTTGGTGGTGATCCAGATAATGATTGTTTTTGCTCAATAACTGTCTAAGTAAAATGGTTACATGATTCTGAGTGCTTGGTGTGAGTTTTAATATTATGATGGTAACTTTATCATCGTACTATTGCTTATAGATGTAACAGCAATACAGTCTCTCAATAAAGTACACCAGTCGTGTTTCTACAAATATCTTATTTCTTTTCATGGGACAAAAGTAAAGAAATACTGCCTTTATACAATATAAGTAGTGATTGTACAGATGTACAACAGTATAAATTTACTGTCCCCTGAAAATAACTCAACACACATCCAATGATGTCTAAACTGATGGCAACTATAGTGAGGACACCCTTAAGTGTAAGGCTCTGTTTACAAGAGGCTGGATTAAATACAAAGAGTTTTCATTGTGTTTGCCTCCCGCTTACATGGAAACGGTGCCTGGAGTGTCTGAATCAAAAAACTTTTGAAACCAGGATTCAGGGTGGAAAGGTTTGAAACTGCATCACCACCTGGCTTTATTTAAACAGGATCCAGCATTTCAGGGTGAACCGCTGACATCACCACATGCACAGTACTTGTTCACATGAAGGCTGCAGGAACAACAACAGCTGATAACATGCATGCTGCTTACCGTGCTCCTTTTGTTATCCAGAAAAAACTATTCAGACAGAGTTGTTGTCCACACAACCATCTCCAGCGTTGTCTATCTGCAAACCTACATTTCCATCTACTGGACTGGCATGTACACTACAGCGTTTACAGTTGTTCTGGCATTTCCATGTGAACGTGGATTGCTTTGAAAATGCAAAAGGACAGACCTATGCATTTCAGGCCAGAGGGTCTCTGTGTAAACACGGACTAAGTGTCATTTTGTGTGGCTACCATTATCTTCAGCACTGCCCTAACCCTCTTGGAGATGTAGTTCACCAGAGCTTCACAGGTTGACAATGGGATCCTTTTCCACTCACCATGACCACATCACAGAGCTGGTGGATGTTAGAGACACTGCGTTCCTCCACCTTCCTTCTGAGGACATCCCACAGATGCACAGTAGGGTTCAGGTCTGGAGACATGCTAGGCCAGTCCTTCACCTTTACCCTCAGCTTCTTTAACAAGGAAGTGGTGGTCTTTGAGGAGTGTTTGAAGGCATTATCATGGCCGTGGCGCCAAGTTTCCAAGGGGCTTAAGTTAAATTATTAGAAAAGGGCATGCTCTGTACATGTTGGCATTCGTGGTTCCCTCAGTGAAGTGTAAGTTCCCAGTGCCGGCAGCACTCATGCAGCCCCAGATCATAACACTCACACCACCATGCTTCACTGTAGGCAGGACACACCTGTGTTTGTATACCTCACCTGGTTGCTGGCACACATGCTTGACACCATGTCCTTAGTCTGCTGGTCTTCAGGAAACTGTTTGTGGACTTTCTTGGACATCATCTTTGGGAGAGACTTCCTTCTGAGACCGATTTGATGCGTGTGCTGCGTATAGTCTGAGCTCCGACATGCTGACCCCCCACCCCTTCAACCTCTGCAGCAATGCTGGCAGCACTCATACATCTGTCTCCCAAGACAAACTCTGGATATGATGCTGAGAGCGTGCACTAAACTTCCTTATTGGACCATCGTGAGGCCTGTTCTGAGTGGAACCTGTACTGTCCTGACCCCAAAAACACACCTCCAAGACAACCACTGCCTTGGTAAAGAAACTGAGAGTAAAGAGGAAGGACTGACTGAGCATGTCTCCGGACCTGGACCCTACTGAGCATCTGTGAGATGTCCTCAGAAGGAAGGTGGAGAGGCACAAGGTCTCTAACACCCACCAGCTCTGGGATGTGGCAGTGGGGGAGTGGAAAAAGATTGTAGTGGCAAACTGTGAAGCTCTAGTGACCTCCATGTCCATGAGGGTGAAGGCAGTGCTGAAAATAGTGGAGGTGGCTACAAAAACATAAAAAATTAGAAAAGCACTTGGAAAGCGCAGACCTCCGCCAATGCCACAGTCCTCACCCATATTGTGATTTTCACCAGAAATATTAGTCCTACCTTTATTTCATGTAAATATTTAGATTCCTTGACCATGAAAACATACCATTAGCAATTGGTTTCATAATGACATCTATTCTATTTCAGTAGTTATTCACAAAAATCACATTTTTTGTCATGGAGGCCAGACGCTGATCTGGATCAACACCAAAATCGAACCAGTTCTTCCTTTTCCCATGCTGAACATTTCCTGAAAATTTCATCAAAATCCATCCATTACTTTTTGAGTTATTATGTTCACAGACGGACGGACGGACGGACGGACGGACGGACAGACAAACAAACTGTCCCGAAAACATAACCTCCTTGGCGGAGGTAATAACGAAAATAAAGCTTTCGGCCCAATTTGGACACTTTCACTTAAGCCCTGTTTCCACCAATTGGTCTGGTATGAATCGGCTCAGGCCGGATCGGTAAAGCCTGATCCTGTTTGCGTTTCCACAGCCAACTGAACCCTACTTGCTAGGTGGCGTCTTAGCCGGATGCCGAAAGCGCATGACGTCATCGCAGCGCAACACAGTGTACCCGGCTAGTAAACACAATGAAGAAGAAAACGCGACACAGTAAACAAAGAGCAACGGTGGAAGACATCTAGCAATTCTTCTTTTTTGTGATCAGCATGTGGCTTTTTGTCATAAAGCACAACCGAGCTTTGTTTCAGAGAAGGCTGTGTGCCGCGAGAGTTATCTTCATGAAGACGAGTGGAGATTTAAACATGGCAGGGTTAAGTGTTGTTCCGCTGTCGCACAGGAAGTGACGTCTCCATCGACCAATCAACCGACTGCAGTGTTTCTAGCTCCACCTTCTGGGGTTGAATCAGTAGGCTTGGCACCCCAACAGAAGGGTCCCAAAAAGGAGGATGGTACGGTTCGCTTATAAGGGGTCCTGTTCCAGTTTTAGGCTATGGAAATGCCACAAAAAGCGAGCCGTGCCGAGACGAACCAAACTGAACCCTCTGGTGGAAAAGGGGCTTTAGGGGTGTACTCAACGGCTGTGTGTCGATTTATATTGAGAGGGAAGTAAATTCACACTGCTATACAAGCTGGACACTCACTACTTTACATTGTATCGAAGAGTCATTTCTGTAGTGATGTCTCATGAAAAGATAAAGTAAAATACTTGCTGAAATTTTAGGGGTGTACTCACTTTTGTGAGATACTGCATGTGTGCTACTTTGGCGGAGGTTTGCACTCTGAGTGAAGTAACAAAATAACTAGAACAAGTAAATTTAGCTATGAGATTTCACCAAGGGTGCATAAAGACGTAATGTTACGCATGCAGTTTCTCTAAAGTGCTGCTAAAATCCAATGGATCACCAGATTATATAAAAGAAGCCAAACTGGGGAAAAATCTGTGATGTCAGCATTTTATCAAAGTCTTTAAACAGAAGAGATCAAGTTGACATAGACATGAATGTTTTTAAATATCAAAGTGGATGAACACGTCTTTTCACCTTGAATGGTCAACTGTAGAGTCCGTCTCTCTGACAGTACTCCAGTTTCGTTAAAGGTTCTAAGTTCATATTCACCACCATCTTTACTGTTCAGGTTGTTGATCTTTAAAGTTCCATTATCAGGAGTAAAGGAAGATCTGTCTTCTAATCCCGTAAGTGAAAATCTGATATCCCTTCCAGATAGTATTACTGTTGAGCTGGACAATCTGGACCATATGTATCTAAACATTTTGGAGGCGTCATCCATCAGTCGAAGGTTTAATGTTCCTCCAGGGGGTCCAAAACATTCAGCTCTTGTCTGTCGGCCATCACAGACGGTTTCCCAACCTGAAAGATAAATAAAAAATCATCATTAAACCTTTGTCCTCTGGCCCTTGCTTTGAGCCTCTGCTTCGATTAAATCATGTCCACAATTAAAGAGTTTAAACTCTGCTGGAATTCAACACATTCTCCTATATATGTAAAAAGAAAGTTGACCCAGACCCTATAATTGTAACTTTTGGCGTCGCCTCTAGCAACTCTGGAATATTCAAACACCAATCAGATTTAATAGCATTTTCAACACTCTTAGCACGCAGACTCATTTTGCTTAGCTGGAAATCACCAACCTCTCCATCATACTCGCGCTGGGTTCGTGAAGTAATGGCATTCCTCAAACTAGAAAAAATTAGGTGTACAGTCCAGGGTTCAATACAAAGATTCCAAAAAATTTGGAACCGCTTCCTAGATTTTTTTGCAAACAAATTTGATCCAAACACCCTAGACTAATAGCGCTCCCCATCTCTACCCTTACCCCCTCTTTCACTCTCTTTTTCTTTTCCTAAACTTCTTAGTTAAATATACAATTTAATTTGCCTCATAATACTTACTTTGTTGGTATTAGAAATAAAAGTAATTTATAGACAGTATGGGCTTTAATTTCGTAGACCAGGCGCAGGCGCACCTGCCCTGCGCCGGCCTTCATCGCGCGGACAGGGTGTGACCGGCGCACTTTGCAAGTTTCCTGCAGTGCCAAGAGAGGCGCACTCAAGGCGCAGAAGAACGCATCCACGCCCACGTCTCTGCCTCTCCGCGCAAATGTCAGAGTAGGAGGAGAATAGACGTGAGTTTAACACAGCCGAGTGTTGTCTTCACCAATCAAATGAGCGCCTCTCCTCGCCTTTAAATGCGCTGCGGCCGAGGCGCAGTGACTGATTGGTCTGAATGATCCCCGCTGCTGGAGACGGTCAGAGCTGCTGTCATTCAGCAGCTGGGAGAACAGACTGGCCATCGGGGCACGCATCGGAGGCCCGAAGCGCGTCACCATGTGGGCCAATTCCCAGGACAGATGTAATCTGTTCCTTTGTCATTATAGGAGAACATAATTAAGAGACAGTTACACAGCAGCTGGCTTATCCATTTATAATGCTTGTGATCCACCTGCACTCCTGGTTTGTCATCGCCAAAAAGCAGAACCTTTAGTGATATACTGTATACTCTCCCGGTGTCTCCGCCTCATCCTCCTTACAATGATGTACTCCATCTTTTTAGATCAATTTCAAAATAAAGACTAAAATAGAGAAATATGGGAAATCACCGGTAAATCCTGAGTGACAGACATTTATTTTCTCTCCTTTTCTTCGTCTTTTTTCTTCCTCTTTTCTTTGAATGCAATGAAATGAGAGAAGCCAGATATATACTCAGTATCAGATGTTAAGGCTGTTTATTGTTGACTTGTAAGATGTGCATCAAACTTCCAGCTGCCGTCAAGTTAAGTTTTCATTATGACAAACGGCTTTAATCTGACATCAGATGTGACGGGACAGTTGATGTAGATACAAATGTATAGGCTGGTTCAGACGGTTACATTAAATAGTGATTGCTGTGACTGTTTATTGCATTAAAAAGTGCCTTACACTCTGGAAACCTTCCTCTGAGGCTTTGTTGACGTGTGCGCACATGTGCGCCTGTAACCAAATTAAAGCTGCGGAGGGTGCGTTCCGCTTTGCGCCGAGAATAGACCAGGTTGGAGCTGGCGAGCTTTCAGCGCACTTTCTGCACTGTTTTTGGCACAAAATCACTGCGCCAACATGAATCTGCCGACACCTCCCCCTGGTGCGCTGTCAACTCCCCCTGGTGCGCAGTCACACCCATCTCTGCGCAGACGGTCTACCAAATTGTCAAATTGGCAGCGCACGGCGGTGCGCCGCACGAAATTAACACTGCGCAGGGTGCGCCAGGCTTGCGCCCCGAAATTAGAGCCCTATGTATGTAAGTAGGTAATATCTGTCTAACATTGTAGGCCTATTGAAAACTGAACCAACAGAGGGATTTTTCTTTTCTCTTTCTTGTTGACACTGTCTTTTTCCCTGTTGTTGCAGGTTACTGTGACTTTTTTTGTTATATGTAATGAAAAATCAATAAAAACCACTTGGATATAAACTCTGCTGGAAAATATTGACTTTTTGTGATGAGCGGTTTCAAGACTTTGTACCTTCAGTAAGCTGAGTCAGATCAGGATTCGGTCAGGAGGTTTGTGCCAGACAGTGACAATATTCTGTTTTTAAAATAATGTTTTTACACCTTTTATTTTACTTTCATAGATTAAACAAATTAAATCTTTTAACAAACTAAACCTGTCCAGGGGAGCATTCATAAAAATATTGGATCACTGAGAGTTGATGAAATTCATTAAACTTATTCTTTCCCCAAATCTAAAAATAATGTTTTACTGAGAACCTTTTAAGTTCATTTTCCACCAAATTGTGTTAGAAAAAGGTAAGTTGATTTTACTGTTAAGTCTGGTTTTAATTTTACTTCAGAATAAAAGCAAGTACTGTTGGATTATTTTGAAGAAATACTTTATAGATAAGTTGTTATAAAAGTGCTGCTCTGACTCAAATAATTAAAGCATCAGCACTCACAGTCAAGACTCTGACTTTTATAGATGTTAATTCAGAAGCAGCAAAATGGATGCATTTGAAGCTTTCATCAGTGTTTCTGACACTTGTTTGTTTGGTCGTCTTTTTTTTTAATAATTAACACAGATGCCAGCCAGAAAATCAAAAAGAAATAGAGATGCACATCCAAACAATTACATACTGAGATGTAAAATTTAAATAAATGAATACATAATACTCAAACAGGGACTGAGGTAAACTGTAATTTCTCATATTGTTGTTGCTCCCTTGGATAAAAATGGTAACACATTGACAAGAAACACAGGCATGGGATTCTAACTTAAAAATAGAAATAAATTTTAAAAAACTTGCTAAAAGATATTTAAGTTAATCAAATAATCATCTCAGGATTATATTTTTTTATCAGATTTTAAATACTCTCCTTTTGTTGAATAAAGTCACATTTTCATCCGACTGAAGCTTCGAGTTAAAATCAAATTGTGACCAAACTGGTTGAAAAACCTCCTTTCAGTCATCCAATAAATGTATTCATACAAAAAGATGATAAAAATAAGTGTCACATTGCTGAACAAATAAAAATGAGGAAGCAAAAAAACTCATGATAACAATTAAGAAAAAATTATATCAAATAAAAAAAATGACAATGGTAATGACAATAATGATAATTAAGACCATTAAAAAATATATAAATTAATAGTTAAGTACCAACCAATGGACTCAGCAGTTAGAATAATTATTAACCTCTGATTTAAAACAATGAGTAAGAACAAGGGTGATTTGATTTTGAGATCTTTCTGCTGAAGATTATGTTCATCTTAAATTATCAAAATCAACATATATGCACATTTGAGAGACTTATCTCAGTGGAATATAAAAGAAAGAGTACATATATAAATATATAAACAGGTTTAAATGTAGTCCACTCACCATGAGAGGCTCCCAGCAGCAGCAGCAACAGTCCAACCACAGCGTCCATGTCCTCAGTTTTCAGCTTCTGTCACTGTGTCAAAAGTTTTTACTTCAACAGAAAATCAAACATCTACATTAACACCAACAGACCAACAGTGTGATCTTTAAAAGAGCAGCCCAAAACAAATAGGTGTGACACTACTTCTCAACAGAGCTGAGTTCATGTTTTCACGGGGAGACAAGTGTCAAAGGAAATGATGTTGGTTCACTTCCTTTTTTAGGTGTCAAACAAAACAGACCCGCTGGCGAGATGGAGCGAACGAAGAGAAGAAAAACATTTCTCTCTCAATCTGAAAAGTGATATAAGGACAACAGCTGAAGTTTATCAGATATCCCTCTTTACACTGTTAAAATAAAGACATGCACATATGTTGATATCAGTGTTAATTTTAGTTTTAGTAACAGTCTTCTGTCTAAAAAAATGTTTGTGTTAGTCATGAGTTAGTCATACAAATTGTTTCCGTTTTAGTCTATGTTTAGTTGATGTTTCACAACATCAATTTCACAAAATTTTAGGTGATGCAATCTGCTGTAAAATTAACCTACTACAATGTAAAGTGTAAAGGGTAAGGCATATTTAAAAGGACTGTGAGGAGTTTCTAAGTAATTACAAAAAAGTCTTACTTTTAGATATATGCCTGATCGAAATACACACTTTAAGAGCATCAAAATAGGTTATCTATAAATGCTATTCCTTAGCTTCGCGGTCACGTCGGACAGGGCTGGACTGGCCTGGATACTACTACTTATTCGGACACGTCTTAGAGCACCGGGCTGTAAGTAGCCATATATAGCCGGCTACAAAACTATAATAATAAGTTTTCCAAAAACTGCTTGTTGTCACACATCAAAAACTACCGCTACGTAGCTAGAAAGAGATACATTACCTTGTTGCTTTGCATCCTGTAAGTTGTTGAAAAAAGGAGTTGTAAAGCAATGCAGAGTTCTGAGGAAGGCCTGATTATTCATTATCATCACAACAAACACACACTTCGGCTTGGGTCACGTCTTTTGGTGCGTTCCAGTTGTAGTCAGAAGTAGGAATTACCGAGTTCCAAGTAGGAAACTGCAACTGGAACGTCCCCCGAAGTTGGAATTTCCTCGGTGAAACCTCGCCACCCACGAGTTGACAATGGAAGATGGATGCCCCCAGTGTGAACAGTTATTTAGCTCCTGTAATAATCCATTTATTTGCATTTCTGACTGGGGTGTGTCGCTCTAGATCAGCTGTATACATAGTATTGTTAGACTTATATTTACAAAAATGCTGCCATAGTGATAATCACATTCTTCATGTGATATTTGTGAGCAACAACGCAGGGCGTGCTAACAGCAGCTAACAATAGCCTGGTAGATCGGCATGTTTTCTTCCAACTTCAACTGGAACGCCGATAAGTCGGAGATGATGTCACTCCCAGTTCCGAGGTTACTGGAACGCAGCATTACGACAGTCGCCGTGCGTGCTCATGGATAGCAGAGTCTTCAAGTTTCCTTGAATTTCTGAAGTCATGTTTTACACCTGGCTAAAATTAAACACCTAATAACCTTTTATTGAATGCCATTAAAATTTGAATGTATAAATGAAGAGGAACAATAAGAACTTTTGTGTGTGAATTGCAGTTATTTAGGGTAACTGGCAGAGCATCTCAGTTACAATACCAGAACTGACAACAAACAGTGAACCTGTCAGGTATCGGATGATCAGGCAGATGCACACACCAAAGCCAATGAGGAAAAAGACATAGTCTACATGCAGTAAAGGGTCGGTGCACCAAAAGACAAAAATAACCAAGGCAAAAGGATCTGAAAAGGGAAGAGTCGAGTCAAACAAAGTCTGTCAACATGAACTGAGGCAATGAGGAAAAGGCTGGAAAGTGACAAGGATGTACAACAAACAAGAGAGAGACTGAGGAAGACATGAGGTTAAATCCATGAGGGGTAATGAGACACAGCTGGGGAAACATAATCAGGGATCAGGGGCCTATGGCACGAAGCAGGATTAATGTCTTGCTGAGGTAACTTCAGGGTTAACCCTGATTTATCGATAGCACGAAGCCGGTTCATTTCTTATCGGGGTAGATAACCATGGTGACTTACTCTGAACGGCTAACCTGCTCCGGAGCAGGATAAGTTTGAGGTTGAGTCTGATCCTGTATGATGACCCTCGCACTAGCCAATCAGCTTCTCCAAACCTGAACCTGTTAGACAGAGGTGCACAACTCTTGAGACGAGCATGAAGATGAGAAGGGCTGTCCCGATATCAATTTGACCCGCTAGATTAACCTGACGGCTATAAGACATACCTGTTCTTGCAGCACAGAATCATCGACCTGTGTGATATATCGGAGCTGTTTATGCTGTGTGACCTGCAGGGCGGTGCAATGACTGTCCCGCAGTCATTGCACCGCCCTGATATATAAACTTCACTTCTATAGCCCCTTTCATACATTCAAATGCACCATAAAGTGCCTGACAAATAAAAGGGATGTACTTCTTATGTGAAACAGCACATTATTCCATCATGTCCATCATGTCATTCCAGCACTTCATCCATTGTGTTTGAGGCTTTTTTTCTTGCTGATTTTTAAATTGTTCGTTTGGGTTAGACATAAGCTTGGTGTGTTATCACGATATCACATTGTTTATAGAATGAAGTAGAACAATATACTCACCCAGAAGGCTTTCCTGATCCAAACAGTGCTTCGGGAGATATTTAAATCCAAAATGGAGCGGCGGACATCCGTATAATGGTAGCACATAGGGCATACGGCGCCACTCCAAAAACTGCATTAATCATCCAAAAACTTGTTAGTTTCACCAATATTTCATCATGGTCTGCTCTCGCTACTCCTCCATTACAGTCTGGGGTCGCTCCACCCATGTTTTTGTGACTGTGCTGACCTCTGAACTGGAAACTTTCTTCATGGCTGCCACGCATGCGCAGTACGGCTCATTGTTTCAGCGGTGACCGCCAGCTACTGAACAACTTTCTTCTTCCAGTTTTGTGCAACTAGGACCAATATCTATCGGATGAAGATGTTGTGGATGAGAACTTTGAATATGATGGGTGTCCTTACAGTTTTGAGCCAGTTTACAGATGAGGAGCTCATCGAAAGGAGGAAGCCGTACTGCGCATGCGTGGCAGCCGTGAAGAAAGTTTCCAGTTCAGAGGTCAACACAGTTACAAAAACATGGGTGGAGCGACACAGACTGTAATGGAGGAGTAGCGTGAGTGGACCATGATGAAATATTGGTGAAACTAAAGAGTTTTTGGATGATTAATGCAGTTTTAGGAGCGGCGCTGTATGCCCTATGTGCTACCATTATACGGATGTCCGCCGCTCCATTTTGGATCTTAATATCTCCCGAAGCACTGTTTGGATCAGGTAAGCCTTCTGGGTGAGTATATTGTTCTACTTCATTCTATAAACAATGTGAAAGCTGTAGAAACCGAGCTTATCCTTTAAATCTTTAATGTAGCATGATATGACATGAAACAGCCTACCAGACGCAGTTACGCTTTTGTATTTATTTTTTACCTGCTCTCACGCCCCCCTAACTACAGAGGGATTACATCTGGGGGATGATAATTGTCGGATATGCAATACATTTGCACAGTATATTGATTCATAAGTGTGATCACTGTCAGATTTAGCCAATGATGAGTAATGATGAGTGTATTTTCACAGTCCGCTATGCATTGGCACATATTTTGCCTATGATTGGCAGCTGCTACAGTGTTTCCTTTCTCAATTATATGGCTTTTCCATCCTCATAATTTAACATTAGACAAATGTGAAATATGGAGCTCTGTCAGTGTGTTCCAGGCATTTCTCAGTGTGTTCCCCGCTCATGATTGCGAATGGTCAGCTACCTCTGGGCCCTCCCCTTATACATGCGCATTTACAGCTCTTTACGGGTAAATCTTGGGTTGAGCTACACTGTTAGTAAACTGCATTGTGCTAATGATTATTCTGATTGCCGTTGCTGGGGTTACTCGACCCTGGATAGGAGTGAGTTACCCAGGGTAAGTTGACAGTGCTTCGTGCTATAGGCCCAGGATCAAGCAGGAAGCAAAACCTATTGGAAACAACCAAAAGTGAGACATTTCAAAATAAAACAGGAAGTATGAGACAAAACATAAAACATGGATACAAATGGGTAACTTAACTAAGGCAAAAAGCAGGAACATAACAGAACCTTCTCCACATAAATATATCATCCAACCTTTCCACACAACCAAAGCAGCTGTGATTGGATAGATTCCTAACTTGTCCCTAATTTCTACATGACCAAATGAGGTCTGATTGGATTAAATCTTTGTTAGACATTTTAGTCTAGTTTTTATCTGTTGACAAAAATGTCAGTAAGTTTAATTTGACTATCTGTCCTTGTGCACTTGTTTTGGAGCCTATCCCAGCATAGATGGGGTAAGAGGAGGGATAAACTCTGAATGTGCTGGTTCCATTAGGTTGACCGGTGAATCCAAACTGCCCTCAGTTTTGAGAGTGAGCGTGAATGGTTGTCCTTCTCTATATGTGGCCCTGTGATTGGTTGGTGACCCATTCAGGCTACATCTTGCTCAAAGTCAGTTGGTATATGCTCCAGCCCTCCACGATCTCACATAAGCAGTTTGGATGATGGATTGTTACGTTTGTCTTCACACATGCTGTTGGACTGTGACGCCCTCGAGTGGCAGAAAGCAGCAGTGACAACGGGCTATAGAGAGGTTCTCCAGAAACTTACTTCTCTCCAGGAGGGCTGACATGTTTCAGGCATTTATTCAATGAAATATTTTGCACAGATATCCAAAGACTCTCCTGTGACTTAAGAGAGAGGAAACATCTCAAAATAAAACAATAATGACAAGTTCAGACTTTAACTCAAACCTCCACTGTGATTAAAGTGATGGTCAAGGTTTAGACAAGATGTTGATTTAAAAGCTTTAAGAAAATGAAATCAGTGATTAAGAAAAACACTTTCAGAAATGTTTTATTGTTGCTCTAACTATAAAATTAAAAAACAAAAAAACAAAAGCATGCCTACAAAACATCAACCACGTGAAACACAATCAAGCTAAGGGCTTTTTCAGGACTACCTGGGCTATCAGAATATTTGTGCTGCATTGGTGTTCAATTCATGTCCAAATAGTCTTACAAAGAAGAAGATAAATGCAAAATTTAAGAGAGAAATCTCACAGAACTTCAGAAAAATCACCCTCAGATTAATCATGACCGAACCTTTTACAGCTGATTCTCACAAGCCTCTGTGATTTGATTAACATGGAAAAGATTCTCAGAACAAAAACTATTACATATTTATACAGATTCCTCCAGATCTTTCTTTGTCTCATGGAGATATTGAATCAAGTCAGATTAGATTTGATAGAACTTAATTATAATTATTATGTATTTATTGCTGCCTCTCTTGGATGTCATTTTTGTCTCAAAATTTTGATGGGGTCACATCTGTTACTAAAACTCCCTCTCATGTCATAGTCACACACAGTCAAAATAATGGTGTCTATCTGCCTGTCTTGGACTCAGGAGTAAGGTCAGACATGTAAACAAGGATAAATGGGGGTTTAAAGAAGCTTCTGGGAAAAATTGACTGTGTGTATTTCCGACAGATCATCTACAAATCTGGCACATGCCAGTGATGGGACGTGGCAACAGCCTGGTTGACCATAGCGGGGGCCATTTGCTGCAGAGTGCGGGGCATGGATGAAACAGGCTCTGTGGAAGTTCTGGGTTAGAGCTCCGATGCAGAGTCTCTCATTTGAACCATGACAACAGAACTATTTTCATAGTCCTGCTGTTGGCCTGCAGCGACCTCGGCTTTCTCCATCTGCTTTTTCTTCCAAGCAAAGTAGACGAAGATACAAACGATAATCAGGAAAAATACAGCTGTCTGCACGCCATGGATGAGCAGGTGAGAAGCTGTTGGACACAAAGACAGACAAAATGAAAAGTCAGGACAGGGTTGAAATATTTAATGTCTGTGATGTTAGGCTGTTAAAAGTAGCTGATTAGAAACATTAGAAAACACTGATGAAGGGAAAAAACTGGTGCTATCATCACGTCTGAGTAAAACATGTTTCAGCACTGTTGCAAGATGAAAACTGAAAAACAGTAGAAACTCTAAAAGGACAAAAACACTCCATTCCTCCCTGACTCTGTCTTCATGGACCATGGTCGTAACTCCTCTAGAGACATGTGGGGCCACCAAGTCCGTCTTTAGATCCTGCAAACTTCCACAAGCAGACATCGGCATCTGATGTGTTTACCAGTCTGGACTTTCTTCTTGAACAGCGATTGGCTGAGGCCTAATAGGATATCCGAACAACCCACGTACAAAGATGACTTAAATTATTCTTAGGTGGCACCTAAGTTGACCTTTGACCTTCCTGGCCATTTTGGACCCCTCATCTGCTCTTCCTTATCTTGTCCGGATGTTTTCAGCCACAGAAAAACCACGAACCGTGTAAACTCTTTAAATGAAACAATGGACACATCTAACAATGTGATATTTTATCCTGTCATGAAAAATGCATTCTAATGATGTAACTTGTGTGTTTTTAGCTCTCAAAATGCCAAAGTTATGAAAAAGTTGGATTACTTGAGAAAGCTTTCTGACAAACTAACAGCGCCTCTCAGTGGAAACTGAGAAGGGATCTTTCCCCTCCAGGAAGGTGCCTGTACTCTGAATTGTTTCATTTCACTCTGTTTTATTGAAGAATGCTTATAATAGGATTTCTACACCTTAAGTTTTGGTAGCATACCATCCCAAAGGTATGTTAACTTATATGTCTTAAGTTAACCACGTGTATTTTGTTTGGTGACTTTTTAATAAGGTTGAGACTGTTCTATTCTTTCTTATTGTTTAGATATATAGTATTTGGTATCAAATTGATCGCCATGAGATTTCCTATCCGTTTGGAGTGCTTATATTGGATGTTTAATCAAAATACAACTTAATTTTGGCCAAATATAAGTTGATAAAGTTTTGTTACTCATCTAAAAGCCCTCCCCTTGTGAGTATTAAAACCAGAGAGACATGTGCTCTGCTCTTCTCGTCTCCTCTCTGCTCCTCTCTTCTTCTTTGACTTTCACGTCTATTCAGCTCCCATATTTATCCTTAATTCTTTTGACTAAGTTTTCGTGGCACGCCCGCCGATTTTCTTTATAAGCCAGTAAGCTATAAGACTTCAAAGATTTACTTCATGGTAAATAGACTTTCGTTATTAATTTCAGAATGGTATTCGTCTTGCCAACGAATTCTTGATTTTTGGAATTAGTTACAAATCAATTTTTTTATACAATCGAGACATCAACGCTCCAAGCTCCAGCTTCACCTTAAACAGAACATACCAGTTCAATCTAAGATAGTACTTCTCTCCCGGGAAACCTGGGACCAGCCAGCTCACGTTGGAACATCCTCACTGGGTCCAATCGCGCTGGATGGAGTGTGGACTTCAGCCTTGTCTCTTTGGGACGACTCCAAACCAGAAGCTGGACCAGTTGAGGCCCGACCCAAACGTCATTTCGTAAGATGGTCCTGTATTCTTTCAGATGGGCTTGAGTGTGTCTTGGTTTAATTCTCCAATAATTTCCCCTTTATTTGACCTTTCTCAAGTAGGTCAGTTCATTAAATTAATCCTCTATAATTACTCCATATGCTTAAATGTTCCTTGAGGGTTCATATCTTCTGTCCTGACTGACAGCATCATTGATTTAGTATAACTCTGACATTTACTCCTTCATAAGTGTTCTATTTTATTTCATTATGTCTTATAAATTCAATTTAATAAATCACATTTATATTTGAAGTTCTGCCTGTTGGTATTCTATTTGGAAGGTTGACATCACTGCATGAGAGTTCTGTCTTTAGACTTGAGATTGATTAAACTGATAAAGTTTGACTTAATACATTTATCTAATTTAAATGAAATAATTAATAAATCAGCTAATTAAGCTAATTTAGCCTTTTTTGTATAAAAAAGGCAAAATTAACTTCATTTTTGGTGTCAAGTCCACAACACCTAGACAGGTGCAGTGATGCACAGAGGAGAATGTTCTAGAAAGAGAGCAGTGATGAAGCATTAAAGATAATTCAGGACAAGATAATCACTCACCACAGCTGGATATGCTCACTCCTTTAGAGACTTCACTGACTTGATTCTGGACCGTGCAGACGAGTCGTCCCTTCACGTTTTGTTTCAGAGTGATATTCTGACCATGACCAGAGAGGAGCTGAGAGGTCAGAGGTCGTCCATCCAGAGTCCAGCTGTACTGAGGACTGTCCCCTTCAGAGGAGCAGAGGACCCTCATCTCCCCCTGGGACAGACACTCAGGCAGCATCTGGACGGACGACACTGGAACTGAAGATACACACATGAGGATCAAACTCAAACACAGATTTACCATCACTGTGGATCAATTCTGTCATCTGACATAACGCTGGAAATGATTTACTATTATTTGATCATTCACAACAAATAAAAGTTCTGCTTTTGTTTGTTTGTTTGTCATTAAGATTACAGAAAAATCTCCGGGATGGATTTTCCTCCAATTTCCAGGAGAGGTCGGCAATGGTCTGACTCAAAGGTTACTGGATTCTGGTGGTGATCCAGATAACTGAAGATTATTTTTGCTCAATAACTGTTTAACTAAAATGATATCAACATGACCCTGAGTTCTAGGTGTGAGTTTTCAGGGTCAATGAATCACATTATAAAAGTAACTTTATCATGAAACTATTGTTTATAGATGTGACAGCAACATGTGTGCTCTTTCTAGTTAATTACGCAGCAGCAAAATAACTGGAAAAACTAAATTAAGCTCAAGATCAAGACATGTTCCAGTGTGAGATCTTTGTTACTGCCTTTTCCAAGCATGTATAAAGATTTAATGTTACCCATGAAGTTTCTGTAAAGTGCTACTAAAATCCAATGGATCAACAGATTGTTTAAAAGAAGCTAAACTGAAGAGATCGAGTTGATATAGACATGAATGTTATTACACACCAAAGTGGATGAAAACTTCTTTTCACCTTGAATGGTCAACTGTTGAGTCCGTGTCTCTGTTCCAGTGTTTCTAAAGAATTTAAGTTCATATTCACCGCCATCATTACTGTTCAGGTTGTTGATCTTTAAAGTTCCATTGTCAGGAGAAAATGAAGATCTGTCTTCAAGCACATTTTGTACAAGTCCCTTATTCATCCAAATTAATATTGTTGTTGATTCGGATGATCTGCACCAATTAAAGACTATTATTTCTGAGGTGTCGTCCATCAGTCGAAGGTTTAAAGTTCCTCCAAGGGGTCCAAAACATTCAGCTCTTTTCTGTCGGCCATCACAGAAAGTTTCCAAACCTGGAAGATGAAAAAAAATCATCATATTAACACATTAAGCCTTTGACCTGTGAAGGAATAATGGTGCCATCATCTTGAAGGAGACACTGATGAAACACAGCATGTTTTTACACCTTATAATTTCTTTTAATAGATCAAATACATTAACACTAGAAAAGCTGAGGGGGTAAATTTTACCCCCTGGCATTTTAAATGCTTGTATTTCTTTTAATATAAAACCCCTGCATCCATGACTTTTCCTAAAATAGATTTATTGATCATTTGGTGAACTTATTTGAGTGTGTGATAAAAAGAAAAATAAATTTGAGCATTTTTACCGACAACTGCCAAGGAGTCATTTTTACCCCCTCATATAACACACTGTATATAGCTGTCATATTGGTGCGCCTTGCTCAGCAACTCCTATCTTTTCGCGCCACGCCCCTCCCGCCACCTTGGTTGCTAAGCAACGCTTGTTTTTTGGTCTGATTTTGACAGCTATTAGTAGCTATTACAAACAGCTATCAAATCAGTAATATGGATCCGAACAACAGGTTTACAATGTACTGGACATTGCAGCACTGAATGTGTTGGTCCTGTACCGGGGCTACACAGGCACAAATATGTATGTGCATGTGATCTGTATGTGCATGTGATCTGTATGTTGAGTTGTTGTTGTGAATGTAAATGTGAATGTGATGTGTATGTATGTGAGTATGTGTTATGGTAAATAGTTTATTTGATTGTTGTTGTTTTCATATTTGTGTTAACCTACAGTTCTTATAGTTTGCTAAAGAAGTGAAAATGTATTTATTTGTGTAGGCCTAAACGTATTATTATTATTATTATTGTTATAATCATTAATATTAACATAATAACAACAACAATAATAATAATAATAATAATAATAATAATAATAATAATAATAATAATAATAACATAATTGATACTTTGTAAACATTTTAGAATGTAACTTTTTATATATTAGTAAAATAGTCCATGTATGTCTCCGGAACCATAACTGTTCATCTAATATATTATTGTTATTATATTATTATTATTATTATTATTATTATTATTATTGAGGAATTTGTTATTTTGTACAGTTCCTACAGTTTGTTTACTTTTTAATTGTATTTTACCTGTTTAATTGAAGTACTGTACATTTTTTTATAAAAAGGCAAAAATATATCTTTTTAAACACTTATTTTGCCAAGTTTCCATTACTACTTCAAATAAACTTCAAATAGATGGAAATAAACCACTTCACACATTCCAGAAATGACACCATACAATTGCTAAAGTTGTTTCAGTTTGGGGGTAAAAATGACCCCCCACGGCAGTTCTAGGGGGATTGGAATGTTGGCTGTTCTAGTGTTAAAGATGCTATGAGGAGTTTCTAAGGAATTACAAAAAGTTTCACTTTTAGATATATGCCTGATCAAAATACACACTTTAAGATGAGTTTTATAGCATCAAAATAGCTTATCTATAAATGCTATTCCTTAGCTTCGTGGTCGGGTCGGAAAGGGCTGGACTGGCCTGGATACTTAACTTCAGTAACAAGACAATTAAAACTAGAGCAAATTTATATTATGCAGACATAGTAGCGATACATAGCCGGCTACAAAACTACGTTGTCACACAGCAAAAACTAACAAAAAAAACTTAACAATCTAAACCTGTCCAGGGAAGCATTCATAAAAATCTTGGGTCACTGAGAGTTGATGAAATTAATTTAAATTATTCTTTCCTCCAAATCTAAAAATAATGCTTCACTGAGGACCTATTAAGTTCATTATCCACCAAATTGTGTTAGAAAAAGCTAAGGTGATTTTACTGTTAAGCCTGATTTTAATTTTACTTCAGCATGAGGGCAAGTACTGTTGGATTATTTTGAAGAAATACTTTATGGATAAGTTGTTAGAAAATTGCTGCTCTGATTCAAATAACTAAAGCATCAGCACTCAGTCAAGACTCTGACTTTTGTTGAAGTTAAGCAGCTGCAATAAAATGGATGCGTTTCATCTTGAAGCTTTCATCAGTGTTTCTAACACCTGTGGAATTGGTCATCTTTTTTCATCCTAGTGAATAAATATCTAAAAAGGTTTAAATGAAGTCCACTCACCATGAGAGGCTCCCAGCAGCAGCAGCAACAGTCCAACCACAGCGTCCATGTCCTCAGTTTTCAGCCTCTGTCACTGTGTCAAAAGTTTTTACTTCAACAGAAAATCAAACGTCTACATTAACACCAACAGATCAACAGTGTGAGCTTTAGAAGATCAGCTCAAACCAAATAGGTGTGAGACTGTTCCTCCACAGAGCTGAGTTCATGTTTTCACAGAAAAAATAGAATCAGAGGAAATGATGTCGATTTCACTTCATTTTTGGTGTCAAACCAAACGGGCCTGCTGGTCAGATGGACTGACCAGAAGAGAAGGAAATATTTCTCTCTTGATCTGAAAGAGGATTTGAGACTAACACCTGAAGTTTATCAGATATTCCTCTTTACACAGTTGAAATGAAGGTATTCATGTATTTTGATGTCAGTGTTAAATTTAGTTTTAGTTATGGTCTTTTAAATAAAATATTTTTTCATTATAGTCAGACTTTAGCCATCTAAATTGTTTTAGTTTAAGTCTGGGTTTAGTTTAGTTTAAAAAAATATAATGTAAAATAAGTCCACTAAAATATAAATTGTTAAGGGTGAGGCAGTTTTATGTTCACTTGTATTTCTTTTTGTGTGAAATAGTGTCACCTTTATTTAGGCTACCTGGAAGAGCATCTCTAACCTGACAAGCCAGATGGACAGCTCCATATATCTGCCACAGAAATATTTCACTAGTCCATCTGGGAAGTAGCCCTTTAAATATGTTTTCATTTCGTTTTATGTTTTCAGGGGCAGAACGTTTAAAAAAAACACAAGCTTGTGATTGGATAATCGTTCTGCTCGTCACATTCATCACAGCCCAATTCACATCAAGCAGGGTTGCCTCCTATGATGAAACAATGTTTTCATTGAATTTGTCATTATTTTTTTTCTTTTATATATTCATTTTATTTTATTATTTGTTTATATTGGCTACTGATGCTGCTCAGTGATTTTTGAAGACTGTATGATGCAAAATGTGCCTGTTTGTTACTTGAAATTGCTGAATAAAGAATTGAAAACAATAGCATACAACGCGGCTAACTTAGCCGCTAACGGCTAGCAACAGTTAATGACTGTTAGCTGTTAGCCGCTAACTTAGCTGCTAACAGCTAATGGCCTTTTACTATCGTCTTACACTGAATTGTAACTACACAGATGATTCATTTAACACTTCTATGTGACATGAACCTCGTCAAAGACAATCCCTACAAGTAAACTTTTGAGGAGGGCAGATTTCGCCAAGTTTTACTTAGTACCCATGAGGACAATAGGATAATAGGCATGTCCGTTCTCAACTTCCGGTTTTCAACTTCCGGTTGTTGTCACGTCCACATTCTACAGCTCCCGCCTGTCTTCCCTGATTGGGCCGTTAAAAATTCAGCCGCGTGAATTCATTGGACAACAGAGGCTGGCAAGACGGACCTGCAGAATTTCAGAATCAGGCAGGTCTGTCTGCTCTGCAAGGCTAAAATACCAGAACTGACAACAAATGATGAACCTGCTCTACATGAAGACAACAATTCATATGGAGAGTACATCCTGCCACCATATAGTCCTCACTTGTCCCTAATTTCTATATTACAAAATTAAGTCTAATTAGATTGAGTCTCAGTCAAACATTTTTGTCTAGTTTTTAATCTATTGATGAAAATGTTTGTAAATTTAGTTTAAGTTTATGTCCACATGCACTTGTTTTTTATTAGCTGAAATCTAGTTTTGTCAGAGGAAAAAGATGGTTGACAAAAACTATGACCAAAAGCATTAGCCAACAAAATTAACAGTGATTGATATTAATATTTTTGCCAAAAAACAAAGATCTAATTTCCTCATTAATAATAAAGTCATAATTAGGTGTCACTTGTTCCTGTATTTTTCACTTAGGGAGGTCAGGGTTAAATCCCACATGAAACATACAGAGCAAATGGCATATGCCAGTGTGGGTCCCTGGGCAAGGCCCTTAGCGCTACTGCCTACCTCATTTTATGAGTGCATTACCACAGAAAGCCAAACCGGTTCAGACGTCACCCGGGTTAACAAGGCCTGCATCACATGCTGAGGAATCAGGGCATTGTGACGACAGGTGGGCTACTGGAACAACACATAGAAGGTGACAGACATGTGATGAGAACAAGGCTCTACTGGAATGCTTCTACTCTAGTAAACCTGGCCAGTGGGGTTACATGAGCAGGCTGTGGGATATATGGTTACTTCAGTAGGCACAGTCAATGCTAACATTGAAACTACTATTTTATTATTATTATTATATCCTTTATTTAACCAGATAAAAGCCTCATTGAGATTTAAAATCTCTTTTTCAAGAGGGACCTGGCATGGCAGCAGCAGACAGTTACACAATAAGAACAACAAATACATTCAGACATCAGCACATTGAAACCAAACCGATCTGGAAACACCAATTCAAAACAAAGTGAGAAGCAGTCAAGAATTAAAACAGTCAAAGTGTCCAAGGTTGGCTCTTTCGCGGTCCCTTATCAAAGTCTTAAATTCACCAACTGTGACCAGTTCTGTTAGTCTCAAATCCATCGAGAGACTATTCCAGGTAGAGGGGGCGGCATATTTAAAGGCTGTCTTACCCAGTTCTGTTCTGACTCTAGGAACAAACATTTTAATGAAATCCTGTGAGCGCAGTCCACGACGGTCACTAGATCTGATCAAATATGTGGTCAAATAAGACGGTAGCATCCCAAGAACAGCTTTGTAAATAAAGAGTAGCAGGTGAGAGTGTCTACGGACAGACAGGGAGGGACGATTTGCAGCAGCATACAGCAGACAGTGATGGACACCATATCCACAGCCAGTAATAAAACGTAGAGCACAGTGATACACAGTATCAAGTTTTTTCAAGTATTTTTCAGGTGCATTCATAAATAACAAATCACCATAGTCCAACAATGGTAAGAAGGTTGTAGAGATTAAATAGTCTCTGACCTGACGTGAAAAACAGGCCCTATTTCTAAAGAAGAATCCCATTTTAAGTTTACACTTAGACACAAGACTGTCAATGTGCCCCTTAAATGACAGGTTATTATCAATGGTGATACCCAAATACTTACATGAGGTCACAAGTTCGATTTCTGCCCCTTGGGCTGTGGTGATTTTGGGAAGGTTGGCAGGTAATGCTTTGCCACCAGAAAAGACCATCAATTTAGATTTACCTGCATTTAGCACCATTTTCAAGTCAGTTAAATGTGACTGCAACCTATCAAAAGCAGACTGTAGAAAGTCAAAGGTTTGCGTCAGTGAACAAGATGCACAATAAAGAATTGTGTCATCAGCATACAGGTGATACATACAATTTGATATATCCTGACACAGATCATTAACAAAAAAATTTGAACAACAACGGTCCTAATGTTGAGCCTTGGGGAACACCCTTTAAAACAGGAAGAACTGAAGAACAGAGTCCAGCAGTGTGCACACATTGAGTTCTGGCTGTCAAATAATTTCCAAACCATCCAACAGCCTGGCTTGACAAGCCGATATCAAAAAGCCTCTTCAAAAGTCTGTGATGATCGACTGTGTCAAAGGCTTTCGACAAGTCAATGAATAGGGCTGCACAGTATTTTTTGTCATCCAAGGCCTCAATGACATCATTCACTACTTTAATAGTAGCAGTAGTTGTGCTGTGCTGCTTTCTGAACCCTGATTGATATTGGGCCATGGTACCGTTTAAGTCTATACCAAGCCCCAGAGTTGAGCGAATCGCTAACTGACCTGAGAGATAAGATCATAGCAAAGTTGAGCGCCTGTCAACCCCGACACCAATGAGGGAAGATTAGTGAAGTACCTCCAGAGATCCTAGCCAATGCAGTGATAGAAACAATTCCCACTGCAAACATCACTGAGACCATTAAGCTGACATACAGCACAGCAACAGTGATCCTCAGGATGCTTGGACACCTTTCATAACATGAAGGAGGACAAACGGCAGTGCCCACCATTGAGGAGAAGGTTGGAGGCTAAAATCAAGGTCACATGGAAAAAGGTCAGCCAATTGTTAGAATTCCAGAATGGTATAACCAGGGAAGAGGTACCCAAGAGGTACAGGAAGATGCCCATACCTAAGGCCTTGGCCACCCGACTGAGGAAGTACACAAAAGTAACAGAGGCCAGGCAAATAAACCAGCTTTCTCCTTATCGCCACTGAACCAGCTAAAGTGTACTTTCAGTGGCAGGGTACTAGCACACAAGCTAACCCACCAAGGCTGGAGACTGAACAGTGCTGGAAAGGCAAATGGGAAGAGCACACCATACCAATCTCTCTGAATGTCATGATCATCACAATAGCAGACATCCAAGAAAAAGTCTCAGGTATGAAGAACTGAACAGCTCCAGATCTTAATATGATCCATACCTACTGGCTAAAGAGGCTGACCTCACTCCATGAGTGCCCAGCAGTACAAATGAACAAACAGCTGAGAGATGGGACCCATCCTGATTGGCTGACCAAACATCCCGATTCAGAAAGATAAACAGAAGGGAATTATGCAAATCACCTGCCTCTCCACAACGTGGAAACACCTGTCAGGCATCATTGTGGCTCGAGAAGTGTGCACATTGATCAAAACATGACAGAGACACAGAAAGACATTGGCAAAAATACCAGACAAACAAAACACCAGCTGATGGTAGACAGAACAGTCGCTTGAGACTGCAGAGCCAGACAGACCAACCTGTGCACTGCTTGGAGTGATTACAAGAAAGCCTATGACTCAATGCCACACACATGGATCCTGGAATGGCCGAAGCTTTACATGGTCACAAAGACTCTAACAGCCTTTGTTGCAAACTCAATGAGGCAATGGAACACCACCCTTGAGGCCAACTTTGAGCCAACTGCACAAGTCTCCATCAAATGTGGCATATTGCCACATATATGCCACATAGGCCTGAGTCCCCTACATGACCCCACATAAGCAGTTTGGATGATGGATTGTTGCAATTGTCTTCACACATGTTTGACTGTGACGCCCTCTAGTGGGAGAAAGCACTGACAAAGGTCTGCAGAGAGGTTCCCTAGAAACGTAACATTTAAAATTCAGGCATTAATTCAATAACATATTTTCAGATATTTAAAGACTCTTCTGTGACTTAGGAGAGAGGAAGCATCACAAAATAAAACAACAATGACAAGTTCAGACTTTAAACTCAAACCTCCACTGTGATTTTAGTGATGGTTAAGGTTTAGAAAAGAGGTTGATTTAAATGCTTCAGGAAAATGAAATCAATTATTAAAAAAAACTTTCAGAAATGTTTTATAGTCGCTCTAACTATAAAAGTCAAACACAGTTGAGACAACAAAAACAAAAGTATAACTACAAAAACATCGACCCTGTGATGATCTGTCAGACAAACAAGATAAAACCAAAATTTAAAAGAGATATCTCACATAACTTCAGAAAAATTACCCTCAGATTAATCATGACCAAGCCTCTGTGATTTTATTAACATAGAAAAGATTCTCAGAACAAAAACTATTCACATATTTACACAGATTCCTCCAGATATTTCTTTGCCTAATGGAGATTTCGAATTAAATCAGATTAAATTAGCACTTCATTATAATTATTATGTATTTATTTCTGCCTCTCTTGGATGTCATTTCTGTCTAAAATGTTTGATGGGGTCACATCTGTTAGTTAAACTTCCTCTCATATCAAAGTTCCTGAAGAGTTTATCTGATGACTGTAGGCAGTGGCAGGCTAACACTACCCACCGACTCCCAGTGTTTGAGCTAAGCTAATTAGCAAAGGACGAGCTCTGACCGTCTCTTCCTTGTTCCTGCACACACAGTCAAAATAATGGTGTCTATCTGCCTGTCTTGGACTCAGGAGGGAGACAAGACATGTAAACAGGGATAAATGTGAATTTAAAGAGGCTTCTGGTAAAATTTGACTGCCTGTGTAATTCCAACAGACCAGCTACAATTTTGGCACATGCCAGTGATGCCACATGGCAACAGCCTGGTTGACCATAGCGGGGGCCATTTGCTGCAGAGTGTGGGTCATGGATGAAACAGGCTTTGTGGAAGTTCTGGTTTAGAGCTCCGATGCAGAGTCTCTCATTTGAACCATGACAACAGAAACATTTTCATAGTCCTGCTGTTGACCTGCAGCAACCTCGGCTTTCTCCATCTGCTTTTTCTTCCAAACAAAGTAGACGAAGATAGAAACAATAATCAGGAAAAATACAGCTGTCTGCACGCCATGGATGAGCAGGTGAGAAGCTGTTGGACACAAAGACAGACAAAATGAAAAGTCAGGACAGGGTTGAAATATTTAATATCTGTGATGTTTGGCTGTTAAAAGTAGCTGATTAGAAACATTAGAAAACACTGATGAAGGGCAAAAATTTGTGTTTGGGGCTATAACTACGTCTGATTAAAATGTGTTTCAACACTTCCTTATGTCAGCACACCAATCGAGGTGTTGTTATTTTTTAATGTTGAAAAAAACACTTTAATGGGACACACTGTTGGGGGGAGTCCCATTAATATGTTGGAGGGTGTGATATTAATAGACGGTTTATTTGACACAGTCTCCTTACCCCCAGCTGTTGTTGTCTGAATACACTGAGTTTCACTCGATGGACGTAACCACTGTGACACGTAAGTCCCATTGAGTAAGGTGCACTCAATCCATTCATATCCTGAGAGAGAAATTTGCATTACTTGGAAGTCCAGACATTTTCAGGATTAAATGTATAAAACAGAAATTAATGCATGTATTCAAGATGAAATTTGAGTATTAAGCCTGTCTTTAAACACTAAATAATATTCAGTGATAATCAGTGGTGACCATAGACAGCAGGGGGGAGGCTTTGAAGGCCAAGCAGCAGCAGCCATCATGTTGAAAACACTGAAGAAAACAAACTAAATCGGATCTTTATGAGGTTATATGACACACTTGACATTAGCCTGAACATTAGACACAGTGACCAAGATGGGCTATAATACAATGCTACAGGTAGGACCTCCAATCTGAGTTAGTTTAACAGTTTTATGTGAAGACAAGCCACAAAAAGAGCACTCAGTGATTGAAGGCTAGTGACTGTGGGCTGTTGATGATAAAGTATAGCCCATTAATACTCAAAAACAGAGGCGCAGGAATGAGTCAGAAAACAAAGATGTCAGATTCAATCAGAAGAATGTGCAGGAAAAGATTCTGTTGTGGTTTGAGTATGTATTTCTGCTGTTACATCCCTAAAACTATTGTTGAATTTCCCAAAATAACATTGATTAAAACTGTTTTATCAGGCATTACCTCATGTTTTAATGTTCAACAGAAATCCACCTGATTCTATATTCAACCAGAAAAACAAGGACAGGAGCCAAACACAGTTTGGAAAACATGACAGCAAAAGACTGAAGGTACAAAAGTATCTCATACCCCTCCCAAACTAAAATTAGCGGATCAACACGTTTTCTTCAATGAGGGTTAACCCGCTAACAGTTGGAAAGTGACTCCTCTCCCCCTGCCAGCAGACCCCGGCCTAATAGGCAGCTGATGAGCTGTGTGGTTGATTTTTTTCCTCTGGTTCATCAAGCTGATGTCCTCACATCGATGACATCATCAGCAGAATGAAAAATGATCAAGTAAACAACAGAAAAGAGCATGGAAGACGTGGACACAGTTTTCTGTACTTTGGATTTTTGTAGCCTTGCAGAGCAGACAGAGCTGCCTGATTCTGAAATCCTGCAGCTCTGTCTTGCAAGCCTCTGTTGTCCAAAGATTTCACGTGGCTGAATTTTTGACGGCCCAATCAGGGAAGAGAGGCGGGAGCTGTAGAATGCGGACGTGACGACAACCAGAAGTTGAAAACCGGAAGTTGAGAACGGACATGCCGATTAGCCTATTGTCCTCATGGATACTTAGTAAATCTTTGCGAAATCTGCCCTCCTCAGTAGTTTACTTGTAGGGATTGTCTTTGACGAGGTTCATGTCACATAGAAGTGTTAAATGAATCACCTGTGTGGTACAATTTAGTGTAAGACAATAGTAAAAGGCCGTTAGCTGTTAGCCGCTAAATTAGCGGCTAACGGCTAGCGGTCATTAACTGTTGTTAGCTGTTTGCTAATTTTTTTTTCAATTCTTTATTCAGCCATTTCAAGTAACAAACAGGCACATTTTGCATCATACAGTCTTCAAAAATCACTGAGCAGCATCAGCAACTAATATAAACAAAATAATAAAATTTATATATGAAAGAAAAAAATAATGACAAATTCAATGAAAACACTGCTTCCTTATATGAGGCAACCCTGCTCGATATGGATTGATCTGTGATGAATGTGACGAGTCAAACGATTGTCCAATCACAAGCTTGTATTTCTTTTTAACGTTTTGCCCCTGAAAACAAATTCAAAGGGCTCCTACTCAGATGGACTAGTGAAATATTTCTGTGGCAGATATATGGAGCTGTCCATCTGGCTTGTCAGGTTAGGATTTTCGTCCCTCTTTCAAAATGTACAAACTCGGTCCTGATGATGTCATCAATAAATTGACCCCAGTAAGATGTTCCCACTGAAGCTGATCAGAGGAGAGCTGATAAAAACCAGTGTCGCTTGCAGAGTAAGTCAACCCAGGTCGAAATGCCAATCAAACCCTTTCAAACTACTGACAGGAGCCTAATGTTACCGGGTTTAAACAGGTTTTTTGGCCAGTCTGAAAGGGGTATCTGTTGTCCCATGTAGTTCACAGCAGTATGGGTGATAGAGACTGATCTCACTTTGAAAGGATCAGGAATACTAACATTTCTGAAAAAACAACTATGTAACTCACAATTATCAAATTAGACCACATTATTCTTATTATTTTACATTATTTGAAGGTCTGGCTCCCATAAAGTCTGGAAAAAAGTGTCCCTCAGACAGATGTAGACGTGACCTCTGCCCTAAAGGATGGAGTCTGGGAACCAGGTGTAGTGTGATGTGCTTTAACCATGACATCTATCAGCACGGTCACTCATTAGACCACAACACCCAGACAGGTGCAGTGATGCACAGAGGAGAATGTTCTAGAAAGAGAGCAGCGATGAAGTATCAAAGATAATTCAGGACAAGATAATCACTCACCACAGCTGGATATGCTCACTCCTTTAGAGACCCCACTGACTCGATTCTGGACCGTGCAGACGAGTCGTCCCTCCACGTTTTGTTTCAGAGTGATATTCTGACCATGACCAGAGAGGAGCTGAGAGGTCAGAGGTCGTCCATCCAGAGTCCAGCTGTACTGAGGACTGTCCCCTTCAGAGGAGCAGAGGACCCTCATCTCCCCCTGGGACAGACACTCAGGGAACATCTGGACAGACGAGACTGGAACTGAAGATACACACATGAGGATCAAACTCAAACACAGATTTACCATCACTGTGGATCAATTCTGTCATCTGACATGAAGCTGGAAATGATTTACTATTATTTTATCATTCACAACAGAGCAGACTTCTGCTTTTGTTTGTTTGTTGGTTGTCAAGATAACACAAAAACTCCAGGAAGGATTTCAAACATTATTGGAATTTGGTGGTGATCCATAGGATCACCAGATCCACATAATGGATGATTTTTTTTGCTCAATAACTGTCTAACTAAAAGGATACCAACCTGATTATGAGTGCTAGATAATTTTCAGGGTGAATGAATCACATTATAATAGTAACTTTATCATGAAACTATTGCTTATAGAAGTCACAGCTCTATGTGAGCTACCTTTGTGCTCTCCCAGTGCTTTCTAGTTAAATTTGCAACAACAAAATTAACTGGAACAACTAAATTAAGCTCAAGATCAAGACATGTTCCAGTGTGAGACCTTCGTAACTGCCTTTTCCAAGCATGTATAAAGATTTAATGTTACCCATGAAGTTTCTCTAAAGTGCTGCTTATATTGAGTAAAAAAAAAGATCATTTAAAAGAAGATAAACTGAGGAAATATGTGTGATGTCAGCATTTTATCAAAGTCCTTAAACAGAAGAGATCCAGCAGACGTAGATATGAATGTTTTTAAATACCACAGTGGATGAAAACTTCTATTCACCTTGAATGATCAACTGTAGAGTTCGTCTTTCTGACTGCGCTCCACCTATTTTTTTATTGATTCTAAGTTCATATTTACCGCCATCATTACTGTTCAGGTTGTGGATCTTATATGTTCCATTATCAGGAGAAAATGAAGATCTGTCTTCAAGCACATTTTTTCCAAGTCTGTTGTATATCCAAAATAATATTGTTGTCGATTCGAATGATCTGTACCGGTTAAATACTATTATTCCTGAGGCATTATCCATCAGTCGAAGGTTTAAAGTTCCTCCAAGGGGTCCAAAACATTCAACTCTTTTCTGTCGGCCATCACAGAAAGTTTCCAAACCTGAAAGATTAAAAAAAAATCATCATATTAACACCTTTGACCTCTTACCCTTACTTTGGGCCTTTAATTCTGTTAAATAATGTCCACAATTTTGGAGTTTTTCTCTGCAGGAGTAATGGTGCCATCATAATGAAGGAGACACTGATGAAACACAGCACACGTTTTAACTGCTGTAAAATATTGACTTTTTATTATGAGAAGTTTCAAGACTTTGTACCGTCAGTAAACTAAGTCAGATCATGATTAGGTCAGGAGTTTTTACACCTCTTATTTTATTTTAATAGATTTTGTTTTAACTTATTCTTTCCCCAAATCTAAAAATAATGCTTTACTGAGGACCTTTTAAGTTCATTATCCACCAAATTGTGTTTGAAAAAAGTAAGTTGATTTTACTGTTAAGCCTGATTTTAGCTTTACTTCAGGAAAAAGGCATGTACTGTTGGATTATTTTGAAAAAATACTTTATGGATAAGTTGTTAGAAAATTGCTGCTCTGACTCAAATAACTAAAGCACCAGCACTCACAGTCAAGACTCTGACTTTTGTTGAAGTTAATCCAGCAGCAACATAATGGATGCATTTCAGCCTGAAGCTTTCATCAGTGTTTCTGACACTTGTTTGTTTGGTCGTCTTTTTTTTTATATACAGTCATGGAAAAAATTATTAGACCACCCTTGTTTTCTTCAATTTCTTGTTCATTCTAATATCTGGTACCACTAAACGTATAATACAATGAACACAACAAAAAATGCAGCTGGTCACATAATACTTTATGTCCTATTTGACATTCTTAAGCTTAATTGATTCCCAGGGTATATAAGAGGCCATTTCATGTCACAAGCAGCACTGCACATGCAAAGGCCTAGAGTGGTTTCCTGCTTACATTCAAGCCGTAGCACAACTCAGAAGTTGTCAGCTCTCACATAATGCCTAAAACAAAAGAATTATGTGAAGCCACAAAGGCAGCCATCTTGGCACTGCTGGAAATTGGCATGAGTGAGAGACAGGTAGCGAAGAAACTGAAGATCTCCAAGACAGCCGTTCATTACAACAACAAAAAACAAGCTGAACATGGCACTACCAAATTGCTACCTGGCCGTGGCAGGAAACGTCTTTCTACCCCACGAGATGACCGTGCACTCATCCGTTCCTGTGTCAGGAATCGTCGTCAGACCTCCAGGGACCTTAAAAATGAGTGGGCACTGTCGAGAAATGTGACTTGTTCAGCAAGGACAGTTCGAAACCAACTTGTTGAAGCTGGTTTGAAGTCACACAGAGCACGCAAGAAGCCCTTCATCAATGAAAGGCAGAGGAAGGCCCGGTTACTCTTTGCTCGAGACCACAAGGATTGGACTGTTGATGATTGGGCTAAGGTTCTCTTCAGTGATTAATCCAATTTTGAATTGATGCCCACTCCAGCCAACTTACTGGTTAGGAGGAAGCCTGGAGAAGCTTACAACCCAGACTGTCTTGCCCCTACAGTAAAACATGGGGGTGGATCAGTCATGATCTGGGGTTGTTTCAGTCTGAGTGGAACAGGGCAAATGCAATTGTGTGAAGGCCAAATGAACCAGGTCATGTACAGGACTACCCTTGAAAACAGTCTTCTTCCATCAGCTGGAAAACTCTTTCCTGCCTCGAATGACTGGATTTTCCAACAAGACAATACCCCTTGCCACACTGCAAGGTCAGTTAAAGCCTGGATGGAGAACCACAACATTCGCACCATGCCTTGGCCTGCTCAATCACCAGATCTTAATCCAATTGAAAACCTGTGGAAAATCATCAAACTCAAAATGGAGAACCACAAGCCCAATAACAAAGAAAATTTGTTTGAATTTGTCCAACAGGAATGGGCTGCTGTGACAGCAGAACAATGTCAGAAGCTGGTGGAGAGCATGCCAAGACGCATGGCTGCAGTCATCAAAAACAATGGTTATGCAATCAAGTATTAACTCTTGTGTGTATCATGTGTTTAAAGCAAACAGAAAAGAAAACATGGAATGCTTAAAAGTAGTGTTTTTGGCGGTACAATGCCATAGCTATTGATGTAAGAATTTAAGTAATTTTGGTTATTATCAAGAAAACCATGGAAAATGAATAGTTCTTAGTTCTTAAATTAAACTCTCATGAGCTATTTTTGTTGTTATCATTATAATTGTCCAAACAAATGTACCTTTAGTTGAGCCAGGCATTAAAATTAACAAGAAATTGAAGAAAACAAGGGTGGTCTAATAATTTTTTCCATGACTGTATATATAAATAACACACAGACAGCCAGAAAATCAAAAAGAAATAGAGATGCACATCCAAACAAATACACACTGAGATGTAAAATTCAAAAAATGAATATGTAATACTAAATAAATAAATTACAGACTGTAAATAAACAACAACAAAAAAAAAACTCAAACAGGGACTGAGGTAAACTGTAATTTCTCATATTGTTGTTGCTCTCTTGGATAGAAATGGTAACAAACTGACAAGAAACACAGGAATGTTATTCTAACTTAAAAATAGAAATAAATGTAAAAGAATTTGCTCAAAGATATTTAAGTTAATCAAATAATCATCTTAGGATTATATATTTTTATCAGATTTTAAATACTCTCCTTTTGTTGAATAAAGGTCACATTTTCATCCGACTGAAGCTTCGAGTTAAAATCAAATTGTGACCAAACTGGTCGAAAAACCTCCTTTCAGTCATCCAATAAATGAATTCATACAAAAAGATGATAAAAATAAGTGCCACATTGCTGAACAAATAAAAATGAGGAAGTTAAAATAAAAAACTGATAATAACAATTAAGAAAAAATGATATTAAATAAAAAACGACAATGATAATGACAATAATGTTAATAGAGACAATTAAAAATACATATATAAATTAATACTTATTTAAATACCAACCAATTGACTCAGCAGTTGGAATAATTATTAACCTCTGATTTAAAACAATGAGTAAGAACAAGGGTGATTTGATTTTGAGATCTTTCTGCTGAAGATTATGTTCATCTTAAATGATCAAAATCAACATATGTGCTCATATGAAAGGGCTCATCTCAGTGGAATATTAAATAAACAGTACATATATAAATATATAAAAAGGTTTAAATAAAGTTCACTCACCATGAGAGGCTCCCAGCAGCAGCAGCAACAGTCCAACCACAGCGTCCATGTCCTCAGTTTTCAGCCTCTGTCACTGTGTCAAAAGTTTTTACTTCAACAGAAAATCAAACGTCTACATTAACACCAACAGATCAACAGTGTGAGCTTTAAAAGAGCAGCCCAAACCAAATAGGTGTGACACTGTTCCTCTACAGAGCTGAGGTCATGTTTTCACGGGAAGACAAGTGTCAAAGGAAATGATGTCGATTTCACTTCATTTTTTTGGTGTCAAACCAAACGGCTCTGCTGGTGAGATGGAGTGACCGGAGGAGAAGGAAACATTTCTCTCTTGATCTGAAAGAGGATTTGAGACTAACACCTGAAGTTTATCAGATATTCCTCTTTACACAGTTGAAATGAAGGTATTCACGTATTTTGATGTCAGTGTTAAATTTAGTTTTAGTTTTAGTCATTTGAATAAAATATATTTTCATTATTGTCATAATTAAGCCATCTAAATTCTTTTACTTTTACTCCAAGTTTAGTTTAGTTAACAAATTCTAATGTCAAACAAGTCCACCAAAATATAAATTACGTGTAGGCAGTTTTATGTTTACTTGATTTTTTTTTTGTTAAATAGTGTCACCTTTATTTAGGCTACCTGGAAGAGCATCTCAGTTACAATACCCGAACTGACAACAAACAGTGAACCTGCTCTACATGAAGACATCAGTTCATAAAGAGAGTACATCACCCCACCATATAGTCCTCACTTGTCCCTAATTTCTGTATTACAAAATTAAGTCTAATTAGATTGAGTCTCAGTCAAACATTTTTGTCTAGTTTTTAATCTATTGATGAAAATGTTTGTAAATTTAGTTTAAGTTTATGTCCACATGCACTTGTTTTTTATTAGCTGAAATCTAGTTTTGTCAGAGGAAAAAGATGGTTGACAAAAACTATGACCAAAAGCATTAGCCAACAAAATTAACAGTGATTGATATTAATATTTTTGCCAAAAAACAAAGATCTAATTTCCTCATTAATAATAAAAAGTCATAATTAAGTGTCACTTGTTCCTGTATTTTTCACTTAGGGAGGTCAGGGTTAAATCCCACATGAAACATACAGAGCAAATGGCATATGCCAGTGTGGGTCCCTGGGCAAGGCCCTTAGCGCTACTGCCTACCTCATTTTATGAGTGCATTACCACAGAAAGCCAAACCGGCTCAGACGTCACCCGGGTTAACAAGGCCTGCATCACATGCTGAGGAACCAGGGCATTGTGACGACAGGTGGGCTACTGGAACAACACATAGAAGGTGACAGACATGTGATGAGAACAAGGCTCTACTGGAATGCTTCTACTCTAGTAAACCTGGCCAGTGGGGTTACATGAGCAGGCTGTGGGATATATGGTTAATTCAGTAGGCACAGTCAATGCTAACATTGAAACTACTATACCAAGCCCCAGAGTTGAGCGAATCGCTAACTGACCTGAGAGATAAAATCATAGCAAAGTTGAGCGCCTGTCAACCCCGACACCAACGAGGGAAGATTAGTGAAGTACCTCCAGAGATCCTAGCCAATGCAGTGATAGAAACAATTCCCACTGCAAACATCACTGAGACCATTAAGCTGACATACAGCACAGCAACAGTGATCCTCAGGATGCTTGGACACCTTTCATAACATGAAGGAGGACAAACGGCAGTGCCCACCATTGAGGAGAAGGTTGGAGGCTAAAACCAAGGTCACATGGAAAAAGGTCAGCCAATTGTTAGAATTCCAGATGGTGCAACCAGGGAAGAGGTACCCAAGAGGTACAGGAAGATGCCCATACCTAAGGCCTTGGCCACCCGACTGAGGAAGTACACAAGAGTAACAGAGGCCAGGCAAATAAACCAGCTTTCTCCTTATCGCCACTGAACCAGCTAAAGTGTACTCTCAGTTGCAGAGTACTAGCACACAAGCTAACCCACCAAGGCTGGAGACTGAACAGTGCTGGAAAGGCAAATGGGAAGAGCACACCATACCAATCTCTCTGAACAATGCCATGACCATCACAGTAGCAGACATCCAAGAAAAAGTCTCAGGGATGAAGAACTTAACAGCACCAGATCCATACTTACTGGCTAAAGAGGCTGACCTCACTCCATGAGCGTCCAGCAGTACAAATAAACAAACTGCTGAGAGATGGAACCCATCCTGATTAGAGGTAAGATCGGGCCTGAAAAATCCAGCCCGACCCGACCCAGGCCCGCGGGTATAAAGCCTGAACCGGCCCGAGCCCGATCAATAAACTCGATTTGCAGGCCCAAGCCCGAAACAAACCCAAAATTTTATATATTATTTGTGAGGACTCAGGAGGAGGAGGAAAGGGAAGGGATGCGTCAGTCAGTCCCGGACAGAGCACTGCTCCGGTGATCACATTTGTAACGATGCCTGTGCATAATGATATCAAATTAAAGCCTGTCTTTTGTAACGAATTCTCCCAGTTAAACAAGACTGTAAGATGCATAATCAATAAACATTTATATCTTTTATATTTGTGTGTCTGTTCTATCAGGTGTAATAGTTCATGCTTCATTTCGTTGGCAAAATGCAGCAGCCCATTTGACATTTATTTTAATTTCTTCACGTTGGCAGAAACAAACGCAAGTTTTCTTAATGTTAAAATAATCTACATATTTTTATGATCATTATAAATTCATTTACACAATGAAATAACGCTGGAAAAGTTTGTTAAAGATATTTCTGTGTGTGATATTGTGCTCACATCGACGCGCCTCTCTGACATGGTGAGGAACAGCAGCAGGAGCAGGTCTCTGGGCTTCATTGTAGATCACAAGGAAGGGTATCTGAGATATACGGGGTAAAGCCTCCAGAACGCAGCAGGTTCACTATAGTCTTCATTACCAAAGGCGGAAACAAACAGACTTTAATAATCCTCCGCTGGAGACTGCGCGCACGGATGAATCCATTCATACATGTTTCTGGACCGGCTGCTGTTTGCAGAAATCAGACCTGCTGAGGTAGGTGGTCCAGGGCAGTCACTCATCTCGGTGTAAAGTGCGTATTGTGCGGGAGTTCAGTCTCGGGTCTCGTCCTCTTAAACATCTGGCATTGAGCGCTGCGTAAAGCGCGCGTGTCCCAAGCCGTGTATTTGGTTATTGCAGACTTCAGTCAGCAATGGCTCGTGAAACAGGTGCCACTGCCTCTGGTTGAAAAAGCGGAGCCCTAAAGCTTCCTAGTATGCTTTTGACTGTGAGTGTTTACGGTCGGGAAGGTAAAGGGACAGGAGGAGAAGAATACATAATATATAAATATATATTTACTAAAAAAAAGTTGGCTAGAGGGAAGGCCGGGGCCGGGTCGGGCTCGGGCTTAAGATCTTACCTCTAATCCTGATTGACTGACCAAAGGCCATCCTGATTCAGAAAGATAAACAGAAGGGAATTAGGCAGATCACCTGCCTTTCCACAACATGGAAACTCCTGTCAGGCATCACTGTGGCTTGAGAAGTGTGCACATTGATCAAAACATGACAGAGACACAGAAAGTCACTGGCAAAAATACCAGAGAAGCAAAACACCAGCTGATGGTAGACAGAACAGTCGCTTGAGACTGCAGAGCCAGACAGACCAACCTGTACACTGCTTGGAGTGATTACAAGAAAGCCTATGACTCAATGCCACACACATGGATCCTGGAATGGCCGAAGCTTTACATGGTCAATAAGACTCTAAGAGCCTTTGTTGCAAACTCAATGAGGCAATGGAACACCACCCTTGAGGCCAACTTTGAGCCAACTGCACAAGTCTCCATCAAATGTGGCATATGGCCACATATATGCCACATAGGCCTGAGTCCCCTACATGACCCCACATAAGCAGTTTGGATGATGGATTGTAGCATTTGTCTTCACACATGTTTGACTGTGACGCCCTCTAGTGGGAGAAAGCAGCACTGACAAAGAGCTGCAGAGAGGTTCCCTAGAAACGCAACATTTAAAATTCAGACATTGATTCAATGATATATTTTCCACAGATATTTAAAGACTCTTCTGTGACTTAGGAGGGAGGAAGCATCACAAAATAAAACAACAACGACAAGTTCAGACTTTAAACTCAAACCTCCACTGTGATTAAAGTGATGGTTAAGGTTTAGAAAAGAGGTTGATTTAAATGCTTTAAGAAAATGAAATCAATTATTAAAAAAAAACTTTCAGAAATGTTTTATTGTTGCTCTAACGATAAAGGTCAAACACAGTTGAGAAAACAAAAACAAAAGTATAACTATAAAAACATCGACCCTGTGATGCTCTGTCAGACAAACAAGATAAAACCAAAATTTAAAAGAGAAATCTCTCAGAACTTCAGAAAAATCACCCTCAGATTAATCATGACCAAGCCTCTGTGATTTTATTAACATAGAAAAGATTCTCAGAACAAAAACTATTCACATATTTATACAGATTTTTCCAGATGTTTCTTTGTCCCATGGAGGTATTAAATAAGATTAGATTAAATTAGTACTTCATTACAATTATTATGTATTTATTTCTGCCTCTCTTGGATGACATTTCTGTCTAAAATGTTTGATGGGGTCACATCTGTTAGTTAAACTTCCTCTCATATCATAGTTCCTGAAGAGTTTATCTGATGACTGTAGGCAGGGGCAGGCTAACACTACCCACTGACTCCAAGTGTTTGAGCTAAGCTAATTAGCAAAGGACAAGCTCTGACCGTCTCTTCCTTGTTCCTGCACACACAGTCAAAATAATGGAGTCTATCTGCCTGTCTTGGACTCAGGAGGGAGACAAGACATGAAAATAGAGAGAAATGGGGGTTTAGAGAAGCTTCTGGTAAAAAATGACTGTGTATTTCCAACAGACCAGTTACAAAGCTGGCACATGCCAGTGATGGGACGTGGCAACAGCCTGGTTGACCATAGCGGGGGCCATTTGCTGCAGAGTGAGGGGCATGGATGAAACAGGCTTTGTGGAAGTTCTGGGTTAGAGCTCCGATGCAGAGTCTCTCATTTGAACCATGACAACAGAAACATTTTCATAGTCCTGGTGTTGACCTGCAGCAACCTCGGCTTTCTCCATCTGCTTTTTCTTCCAAGCAAAGTAGACGAAGATAGAAACGATAATCAGGAAAAATACAGCTGTCTGCACGCCATGAATGAGCAGGTGAGAAGCTGTTGGACACAAAGACAGACAAAATGAAAAGTCAGGACAGGGTTGAAAATATTTAATGTCTGTGATGTTAGGCTGTGAAAAGCAGCTGATTAGAAACATTAGAAAACACTGATGAAGGGAAAAATTCGAGCTATCATCACGTCTGAGTAAAACGTGTTTCAGCGCTGACTTACATGAGCAAACAATTGAGATATTCTCCTTTAATGGTGGAAAAACACATAAATAAGACACACACTGGGAATCCACTGCAGCATGGTTAGTATTCACTTAATAATAAACCATGGGTCATCTCTGCTGGGGGCCACAGTGTAGTTGAAGGGTGTGATATTAACAGACGGTTTATTTGACACAGTCTCCTTACCCCCAGCTGTTGTTGTCTGAATACACAGAGCTTCACTGGATGGACGTAACCACTGTGATACATAAGTCCCATTGAGTAAGGTGCACTCAATCCATTCATATCCTGAGAGAGAAATTTAGGGAGGACATGACAGTCCACACATTTTCAGGATTAGATGTATGAAACACGAATAATTGCATGTATTCAAGATGAAATGAGAGTATTAAGCCTGTCTTTGGACATTAACTAATATTTTGACTGAGGTATTTCAGTGAAAATCTGTGGAGAGTAAAAGGGAGACGTCTGGATTTGTCAGGAAAAAGGGTCTGTTGTGATTTGAAAATCTATTTCTGCTGTTAAATCCCTAAAAACTACTGTTGAATTCCTCAGAACAACCTTCATTAAAACTATTTCATCAGGTATGACCTCATGTTTTAGTTCCTTTACGGAAATCCACCTGATTCAATATTTAACCAGAAAAAAAAGGACAGGAGCCAAACACAGTTTGGAAAAAATGACAGCCAAAGACTGAAGGAGCAAAAGTGTCTCATACTGCTTTCACATTTAGCAATTAGCAGGTACACGCAGGGTTATTTCAACACAGTTAACTGGCTTAATGTTAGCAAGTGATTCCTCTCCCACTGCCAGCAGACCCCGGTGTAATGGACAGTTGACATCAAACTGATGTAATCACGTTGTTGACACAATCAGGGCGATGAAAAACAACCACGTAAACAATGGAAAGGAGCATGAAAGACGTGGACACGGTTTTCTGTACGTTGGACTTTTGTCCCTCTTTCATAATGTACAAACTTGCTGCTGATGATACGGTGGTGGATGGAATTGGTTGATAAAGAGTCACGCAAGTTACAGATGGAGGGAGCAGAGGTGATATTATGCCGTGGGCACGTTATGAGGATGTCATCAATAAATTCACAGGTTAACTCAGGTGTGATGTTCCCACTGAAGCTGATCAGAGGTGAGCTGAAAAAAACCCAGTGTCACATGATCTGATTTTTTGGCCAGTCTGAAAGGGGTATCAGTTGTCCCATGTAGTTTACAGCAGTATGGGTGATAGGGACTGATCTGACTTTAAAAGGCTCAGGAATACCAACAATTCTGTAACGCCTAACTATGTAACTCACAACTATCAAATTAGACCACATTATTCATGTTATTTTACATTATTTGAAAGTCTGGCTCCCATAAAGTCAGGAAAAAAGTGTCCCTCAGACAGATGTAGACGTGACCTCTGCCCTAAAGGATGGAGTCTGGGAACCAGGTGTAGAGTGATGTGCTTTAACAATGACATCTATCAACACGGTCACACATTAGACCATAACACCCAGACAGGTGCAGCGATGCACAGAGGAGAATGTTCTAGAAAGAGAGCAGCGATGAAGCATCAAAGATAATTCAGGACAAGATAATCACTCACCACAGCTGGATATGCTCACTCCTTTAGAGACTCTACTGACTTGATTCTAGACCGTGCAGACGAGTCGTCCCTCCACGTTTTGTTTCAGAGTGATACTCCGACCATGACCAGAGAGGAGCTGAGAGGTCAGAGGTCGTCCATCCAGAGTCCAGCTGTACTGAGGACTGTCCCCTTCAGAGGAGCAGAGGACCCTCATCTCCCCCTGGGACAGACACTCAGGGAGCATCTGGACGGACGACACTGGAACTAAAGATACACACATGAGGATCAAACTCAAACACAGATTTACCATCACTGTGGATCAATTCTGTCATCTGACATGAAGCTGAAGGTGATGAACTATTATTTTATCATTCACAACAAAGCAGACTTCTGCTTCTGTTTGTTTGTTTGTCATCAAGATTACAGAAAAGCTCCTGGACGGATTGTGAGTCCATTTCCAGGAGATGTTGGTAATGGCCCAACATTAAAGATAATTAGATTTTGGTGGTGATCCAAATAACTTTTGATTGTTTTTGCTCAATAACTGTCTAACTAAAATGATATGAACATGACCTGAGTGCTAGGTGTGGGTTTTCAGGGTCATAAATCATAATATGATGATAATTGTATCATGGAACTATTGTTTATAGATGTAACAGTAACATGTGAGCTACCTTGGTGGAGGTTTGCATTCTCTAAGTGCTTCAAGCTAAATCTACTAGTGCTGTCAGACGATTAAAAAAATTAATCTAATTAATTACCGGATTTTTAATTAATACATCTAATTAATCACGTTTTAATCTCATATCTGCTTAAAGTACCCAAATAAAGAATTTAAATCCTAAGATATTATAAAACTGTAGTGCATGATTAATCAAATGAATACACTAAGAAGTGAAGATTTGTAAATCCACATTTTTATTAGTGACTAAATAAAACCAAAGTCCGGGCAACTTGTCCAGAAAATTCTAAGCTCAATCAGGCAACTCAAATTACACTTTAAGTGTGTTTCATAAATCAAATTCAAAATAAGAAAAAGGTCGAGGACATCCAGCAAAACAATTAGGCCTGATGCATTATTAAAGAATTCAGTAAATATAGATAAATAAATTCAAAAATAAAATAAGACTAAGTCTTAAATATGCCGTTCCTGTTGTCACCTGGGCTTTGTTTGGTTTGACTAGAGACACATGTGTGAAGTGACGTGCCACTGCCATGTACGGGTCCTCCAGCTGGCCAATATTAAAATGTTTGTGTGCTATGATTAATCTTGCCATTAATTTTTATAACACATTAATTTGCAGTGTAATTAATTAATCTAATTAATGCACTAAATTGACAGCCCTAAAATTTGCAGCAACAAAATAACTGGAACAACTAAACTCAGCTGAAGATCATCAAATGTTTTCAACAGTTTGATGGCGATCCAGTGTGAGACAATTTTTACTGTTTTTTCAAACATGCGTAAAGATTTAATGTTACCTATGAAGTTTCTTTATGTGCTGCTAAAATCCAGTGGATCGCCAGATTGTATAAAAGAGGCCAAACTGATGAAAAATCTGTGATGTCAGCATTTTATCAAGTCCTAAAACAGAAGAGATCAAATAGACATAGATATGAATGTTATTAAATACCAAAGTGGATGAAAACTTCTATTCACCTTGAATGGTCAACTGTAGAGTCCGTGTCTCTTTTCCAGTTTTATCAAAGATTTTGAGTTCATATTCACCACCATCATTACTGTTCAGGTTGTTGATCTTTAAAGTTCCATTATCAGGAGTAAATGAAGATCTGTCTTTTAATCCCTTAAGTGAAAATTTGATATCCTTTCCAGATAGTATTACTGTTGAGCTGGATGATCTGGACAATATATATATATATATATTTCTGAGGCGTCGTCCATCAGTCGAATGTTTAATGTTCCACCCAGGGGTCCAAAACATTCAGCTCTGTTCTGTCGGCCATCACAGAAAGTTTCCCAACCTGGAAGATAGAAAAAGAGGTCATACTAACACATTAAGCCTTTGACCTCTGACAATTAGAAGAAATAAATACATACAAAAATAAATAAATCACTGGCTGTAAATGAACCCAAAACTCTGACATGGATTGAGGTAAACTCTAATTTCTCATATTTCGGTTCCTCTCTTGAAAAAAAATGGTAACAAATTGAATTCAAACAAATTGAATTAAAAAACTAAAGCATCTTTTCAACAGAATGATGGAAATAAATATAACAACGGGTAAAAAAAGATATTCAAGCCTTCAACCCTTTTCATTCATGAATTAATAAATCAAATCAAATCAAATCAAACTTTATTTATAAGGCACTTTTCATACTTAGAGCAACACAAAAGGAGTTTTTTTGCTTTGTAGTTTCTCGCTGGTTGATCTGGAGATGCGGATGAAGAAGCTTCGCGACACAAGCTTGTTTGCAAAAAAGAGCAGTTTATTGACAAACCAAGCAAGTGTCTGAATCAGGCACTCTGGACAGCCTGAGAGGCTCAAAAAGCCAAAAATGAGACCTCCCGAACAAACTAAGAGAACATGTATTTATACCGGACATTGTTTAAATATAACACGTAGCGTGGATTCTCATTGGACCAGAGCATCTTAAGATACATTACCAGTGACCTAAAGACTGACCCAATATGGCCTGAAGTGAAGGCCCCTGTAACTCTTGCCAATTTAACCTTTCTTTGTTGCCTTAAGTATCAGTCTTAAATACTGTCAGTCTTAAATACTCAGCTGTTTACCTAACCATAGGGGTTCAGTTATATCAGGAGCACAAATGTGAAGAATGTTTCTTTTTAAGCATCCTGAGCCTTCTACCTGGCCATCTGTGCCCTGAGTGAATAAAGAAGCACCCACATCAGATACTACAGCTTTCAATAAAGTCAAAAATTACATTGTTCCTAATTAGAAGATACATATATTTTACATGTTGATTCTTCGCAAATAGAAGGATAAAACACTTATTCCTGAAGGATGCGGCGCAATTTGCCCTTCATTTGGATTTAAGATGCAAAATATCAAAAAATGCAAAGCTAATAATTTTCCCAAACTTTAGTCAAGGATCTGTGAGTCAGCCATCTGTTAGCTGGACATGCTGCTGCAACCTAAGTGGTATAAAATGTATTCCAAATATCTGGTAACCACAGTGGTAACCATGCATGAAAGAACTAATGATATCATCAGCCCAGGATGAAATTTTCATCAGATTTTAAACTCTCTTTTTGCAGAGTACAGGTCACATGCTCATCTGGCTAAAATTCAGACAAAGCTGGTCACAAAAACTCTTTCTAGACTTAAAGAGGACATATCATACTTGTTTCTCCTTTTCACTATGCCAGACTAGGATGCCTGTAAAGCATTTCTGCCCTCAGTACAAGTCATTTAGTTCCTTCATTGCCCCACAATAGCGTTCTCAAAATCCTCATTTCAGGCCATTATGAAGCACTTGTTGAAACGCTTGGTCTCAAGGATGACCTAAAGTTACCTCGCAACGTCACAGCCCTTTGTGCTCTGATTGGTCAGTTCTATCGGGGGCTGAGCCAGCCTGTCCTTCTTCTTCTACTGTATTTTCCGGCAGGCTCAAAGCAGCGACCACGTATTGAGTCCCCCTACAGGCCAGAGCTGGTAATGAGGGAAAGTGAGCTAGGGACCTATATACCCCTGCTGGTGGATGTGTTCCTTGGTGATGGTTTTGTGGCTAACGGACATCACAGAGGAGGAAGTGTTTTATCAGATTACTCCAATAAAAAGAAAGGTACCTCATGTCATCAAGACGATTTAAATCTTGTGGACATCTCGCAATGACCTATTTTCAGAGGCATCAAATCTCGTTCTAGGATATCAGAAAAAATACAATATCTCATTTTTTGAAAATTAAGGGGGTGTAAGGTCTTGTTTTCAAATTTATTATATGTAAGTATTAAATCATGCATCAGCATGATATGTTTCCTTTAAACTACTTACTTAGACAATCTGCCTCTGTCACAAAAAAATTATTCAATTCAAGATCAATCACCCATATATCAAAAGATAGAAAAAACAAAAGTGATAATAACTACAATATTAATAAATAACAATAAAACTGAAGACTTAAACAATGAATAAATAAGAGAACAATCATGATGACTAATAATAATATAGAATTAAAAAATAATAATGATTATGACAACAATGATAAGAAATGAACTTGTGCACAAAAATAATCAATCCTAATACAATAAGTCAACTAATTGATCCAAACATTACAAACCAATCGATTCAGATGTTAAAATTTTTATTAACCTCTGATTAAAAAATTAAGAACAAGGGTAATTTGATTCAAGATTGTTCTGCTGAAGATTATGTTCATCCTCAATTAATAAAACCAACAGATATGCTCATATGAGAGGCTTATTTCAATGGAATATTAAATAAACAGTACATATATAAATATCTAAACAGGTTTAAATGTAGTCCACTCACCATGAGAGGCTCCCAGCAGCAGCAGCAACAGTCCAACCACAGCGTCCATGTCCTCAGTTTTCAGCCTCTGTCACTGTGTCAAAAGTTTTGACTTCAACAGAAAATCAAACATCCACATTAACACCAACAGACCAACAGTGTGAGCTTTAAAAGAGCAGCTCACACAAAATAGGTATGACACTGTTCCTCCACAGAGCTGAGTTCATGTTTTCACAGAAAGAAAAGTGTCAAAGGAAATGATGTTGGTTCACTTCCTTTTTTTGGTGTCAAACCAAGCACACCTTCTGGTGAGATGGAGAGAACGAAGAGAAGAAAAACATTTCTATCTTAATCTGAAAAGTGATATAAGGACAACAGCTGAAGTTTATCAGATATCCCTCTTTACACAGTAAAAATAAAGACATCCACATATTTTGATATCAGTGTTAATTTGAGTTTTAGTAACAGTCTTCTGCCTAAAAAAATGTTTGTGTTTGTCATAAGTTAGTCATGCAAACTGTTTTCGTTTTAGTCTATGTTTAGTTGATGTTTCACAACATCAATTTCACAAAATTTTAGGTGATGCAATCTACTGTAAATTTAACCTACTACAATGTAAAGTGTAGAGGGTAAGGCATATTTAAAAGGACTGTGAGGAGTTTCTAAGTAATTACAAAAAAGTCTTACTTTTAGATATATGCCTGATCAAAATACACACTTTAAGATGAGTTTTATAGCATCAAAATAGGTTATCTATAAATGCTATTCCTTAGCTAAGTGGTCTGGTCGGACAGGGCTGGACTGGCCTGGATACTCAACTTCAGGAACAAGACAATTAAAACTAGAGCAAATTTATATTATTCGGACACGTCTTAAACCACCGGGCTGTAAGTAGTGATATATAGCGGGCTACAAAACGATACTAATTTTTATTAAAATTGCTTGTTGTCACACATCAAAAACTACCGCTACGTAACTAGAAAGAGATACATTACCTCGTCGCTTTGCATCCTGGAAGTTGTTGAAAAAAGAAGTTGTAAAGCAATGCAGAGTTCTGAGGAAGGTCCGAACTGCATTCATTAGCATCACAACAAACACACGCTTTGGCTTAGGTCACGTCTTTTGGTGCATTCCAGTTGTAGTCAGAAAATACTGAGTTCTGAGTAGGAAACTGCAACTGGAACGTTCCCGAAGTTGGAATTTCCTCCTGGAAATTCAGTGAAACCTCGCCACCCCAGAGTTGACAATCGAAGATGGATGCCCCCAGTGTGAACAGTTATTTAGCTCCTGTAATAATCCATTTATTTGCACTTCTGACTGGGGTGTGCCACTCTAAATCAGCTGTATACATAGTATTGTTAGACTTATATTTACAAAAATGCTGCCATAGTGATAATCACATTCTTCATGTGATATTTGTGAACAACAACGCAGGGCGAGCTAACAACAGCTAACAATAGCCTGGTAGATCGGCATGTTTTTTTCCGACTTCAACTGGAACGCCGATAAGTGGGAGAAGAAGTCACTCCCAGTTCAGAAGATACTGGAACGCAGCATTACGACAGTCGCTGTGCGTGCTCATGTGTAGCAGAGTCTTCAAGTTTCCTTGAATTTCTGAAGTCATGTTTTACACCTGGCTAAAATTAAACACCTAAAAACCTTTTATTGAATGCCATTAAAATTTGAATGTATAAACGAAGAGGAACAATAAGAACTTTTGTGTGCAATGCAGTCGCCTTTATTTAGGCTACCTGGCAGAGCGTCTCAGTTCCAATACCAGAACTGACAACAAACAGTAAACCTGTCAGGCATCAGATGATCAGGCTGATGCACACACCAAAGCTCATGAGGAAAGAGACAAAGTTTACATACAGTAAAGGGTCGGTGCACAAAAACACAAAAATAACCAAGGCAAAATGATCTGAAAAGGGCAGAGTCAAGTCAAGCAAGGTCTGTTAACATGAACTGAGGCATTGAGGAAAAGGCTGGAAAGTGACAAGGATGTACAACAAACAAGAGAGAGACTGAGGAAGACATGAGGTTAAATCCATGAGGGGTAATGAGACACAGCTGAAGTAACATAATCAGGAATCAGGGGCCTATGGCACGAAGCAGGATTAATGTCTTACTGAGGGAACTTCAGGGTTAACCCTGGTTTATCCACAGCACGAAGCCGGTTCATTTCTTATTGGGGTAGATAACCATGGTGACTTACTCTGAACGGCTAACCTGCTCTGGAGCAGGATAAGTTTGAGGTTGTGTCTGATCCTGTACGATGACCCTCGCACTAGCCAATCAGCTTCTCCGAATCAATGGCCTGTCGACTTCTCCTGAACCCGGTAGAAGGAGGTGCACAACTCTTGAGATGAGCATAAAGATGAGATGGTCTGTCCCGACACTGTTGTGGCCCACTAGATCAATCTGATGACCTTCTATGAGAGATACCTGTTTTTGAGGCCTAAAATCATCGACCTGTGTGATATATTGGAGCCCGTTAATGCAACCCGCAGGGCGGTGCACTCACTGTCCCACTGTCATTGTGCATGCCCTGCTCTATAAACTTCACTTCTGTAGCCCCTTTCATACATTCAAATGCACCATAAAGTGCCTGACAAATAAAAGGGATGTAATTCTTATGCAGCACACTATTCCATTACTCTATCATGTCATTCCCAAGGTTAAAATAGTTAACTAAAACAAAACTAAAAATGTAAACTAAAATTTGAAATACATTGCAGTTAACTCAAAATAATAAATACTAGAAAAGAAAAAAACGACAAGTGAACTAAAACTGTATCTTGTGTTCACAAAACTAACTGAAACTAACTAAAATTATAGACAAAATGTCCTTCGTTATCATTTTTGACAAAATTTATTAGCCATTAGGATTTAAATTAATCCGCCACATTTTCCTAACCAATTTTTTGACATTTTTCGACTGTTGTCAGCACCGTATGGCACCATCATAGCGACGTACTGGGACGTGCTTGTTTACTGACTGGCTGTGCTCTGTGTCGCGATGAAACATGTTGTTGGAACAACTTGGAAGAAATGGCTAAAGTTGGGAGGTGTCCCATTTGGGATTTTTTTGAGTACGACAGTGAGACAAACAAATGCAAGTGCCTGGCGGAAATTAAAACTGGTTATATATGTGGAGCGCTTCTTAAGGGGAAAAATCCCACAAACTTAAAAGCCCATTTGAGGAGCACCCATAAGGAGGCTCATACAGCCTATGAAAGCAAGGAATCTGAGAGTTTATATTGATATTTATATATCTATATTTTAATTTTATATTATTTTCTTGTGTTTAAGGCAGCAGCCAATAGTACAGTATCAGCATTGACTGAGCAGTGAGCGCTATGTTGGACTTGAAAATAAACAGTATTACAAAATTACGTTACTTACTTAATAATTAATTACTAATTTTACTAATTACTTTACTTTATTATTACAAAAAGCCTCTGTGATTTTATAAACATAGAAAAGATTCTCAGAACAAAAACTATTCACATATTTACACAGACTACTCCAGATATTTCTTTGCCTAATGGAGATTTCGAATTAAATCAGATTAGATTAGACAGTACGTTTTTAAAATTATGATCTATTTATTACTGCCTCTCTTGGATGTCATTTCTGTCTAAAACGTTTGAAAGGGTCACATTTGTTACTTAAACTTCCTCTCATATCATAGTTCCTGAAGAGTTTATCTGATGACTGTAGGCAGAGGCAGGCTAACACTACCCACCGACTCCCAGTGATTGAGCAAAGCTAATTAGCAAAGGACGAGCTCTGACCGTCTCTTCCTTGTTCCTGCACACACAGTCAAAATAATGGAGTCTATCTGCCTGTCTTGGACTCAGGAGTGAGACAAGACATGTAAATGGGGATAAATGTGAATTTAAAGAAGCTTCTGGTAAAATTTGACTGCCTGTGTAATTCCAACAGATTAGTTACAAATCTGGCACATGCCAGTGATGGGATGCGGTAACAGCCTGGTCGACCATAGAGGGGGCAAACTGCTGCAGAGTGTGGGTCATGGATGAAACAGGCTTTGTGGAAGTTCTGGGTTAGAGCTCCGATGCAGAGTCTCTCATTTGAACCATGACAACAGAAACATTTTCATAGTCCTGCTGTTGACCTGCAGCGACCTCGGCTTTCTCCATCTGCTTTTTCTTCCAAGCAAAGTAGGCGAAGATAGAAACAATAATCAGGAAAAATACAGCTGTCTGCACGCCATGGATGAGCAGGTGAGAAGCTGTTGGACACAAAGACAGACAAAATGAAAAGTCAGGGCAGGTTTGAAATATTCAATATCTGTGATGTTTGGCTGTTAAAAGTAGCTGATTAAAAACATTAGAAAACACTGATGAAGGGAAAAAATGAGTGTTTGGGGCTATAACTACGTCTGATTAAAACGTGTTTCAACACTTCCTTATGTCAGCACACCAATCGAGGTGTTGTTCTATTTTAATGGTGAAAAAAACACTTTAATGGGACACACTGTTGAGGGGAGTCCTATTAATATGTTGGAGGGTGTGATATTAACAGACGGTTTATTTGACACAGTCTCCTTACCTCCAGCTGTTGTTGTCTGAATACACTGAGTTTCACTGGATGGACGTAACCACTGTGATACATAAGTCCCATTGAGTAAGGTGCACTCAATCCATTCATATCCTGAGAGAGAAATTTGCATTACTTGGGAGTCCACACATTTTCAAGATTAGATGTATAAAACATAAATTAATGTACGTATTCAAGATGAAATGTGAGTATTAAGCCTGTCTTTAGACACTAAATAATATTCAGTGATAATCAGTGGGGAACATAGACAGCAGGGGGGAGGCTTTGAAGGCCAAGCAGCAGCAGCCATCATGTTGAAAACACTGAAGAAAACAAACTAAATCGGATTTTTATGAGGTTATATGACACACTTGACATTAGCCTGAACATTAGCCACAGTGACCAAGATGGGCTATAATACAATGCTACAGGTGGGACCTCCACTCTGAGTAAGTTTAACAGTTTTATGTGAGGACAAGCCACAAAAAGAGCACTCAGTGATTGCAGGCTAGTGACTGTGGGTTGTTGATGATAAAGTGTAGCCCATTAATACTCAAAAACAGAGGTGCAGGAATGAAAACAAAGATGTCAGATTCAATCAGAAGAATGTGCCGGAGAAGATTCTGTTTTGGTTTGAACATGTGTTTCTGCTGTTAAATCCCTAAAGCTACTGTTGAATTTCCCAAAATAACATTGATTAAAACTGTTTTATCAGGCATGACCTCATGTTTCAATGTTCAACAGAAATCCACCTGATTCAATATTCAACCAGAAAAACAAGGACAGGAGCCAAAAACAGTTTGGAAAACATGACAGCAAAAGACTGAAGGAGCAAAAGTATCTCATACCCTTCCCAAACTAAAATTAGCGGATCAACACGTTTTCTTCAATGAGTGTTAACTCGCTAACAGCTGGAAAGTGACTCCTCTCCCCTTGCTCGCAGATTTTTTTAATCAGCAGCTGACGAGCAAGGTGGTGGGTTTTTTTTCCCTCTGGTGCATCAAGCTGATGTCATCACATCGATGACATCACATCGATGACATCATCAACACGATGAAAAATGACTATAAACAATGGAAAGGAGCATGGAAGACGTGGACACGGTCTTCTGTGCATTGGACTTCTGTCCCTCTTAAAAAATGTACAAACTCCGTGCTGATGATGTCATCAATAAATTGACCCTGGTAAGATGTTCCCACTGAAGCTGATCGGAGGTGAGTAAATAAAAACCAGTGTCGCTTGGAAACAGATTTTTTGGCCAGTCTGAAAGGGGTATCAGTTGACCCATGTAGTTTACAGCAGTATGGATGATAGGGACTGATCTCACTTTAAAAGGCTCAGGAACACCAACAATTCTGTAAAGCCCAATTATGTAACTCACGATTATCAAATTAGACCACATTATTCTTATTATTTTACATTATTTGAAAGTCTGGCTCCCATGAAGTCAGGAAAAAAGTGTCCCTCAGACAGATGTAGACGTGATCTCTGCCCTAAAGGATGGGGCCTGGGAACCAGGTGTAGTGTGATGTGCTTTAACCATGACATCCATCAGCACGGTCACTCATTAGACCACAACACCCAGACAGGTGCAGTGATGCACAGAGGAGAATGTTCTAGAAAGAGAGCAGTGATGAAGCATCAAAGATAATTCAGGACAACATAATCACTCACCACAGCTGGATATGCTCACTCCTTTAGAGACTCTACTGACTTGATTCTGGACCGTGCAGACAAGTCGTCCCTTCACGTTTTGTTTCAGAGTGATATTCTGACCATGACCAGAGAGGAGCTGAGAGGTCAGAGGTCGTCCATCCAAAGTCCAGCTGTACTGAGGACTGTCCCCTTCAGAGGAGCAGAGGACCCTCATCTCCCCCTGGGACAGACACTCAGGGAGCATCTGGACGGACGACACTGGAACTGAAGATACACACATGAGGATCAAACTCAAACACAGATTTACCATCACTGTGGATCAATTCTGTCATCGACATGAAGCTGAAGATGATCAACTATTATTGTATCATTCACAACAGAGCAGACTTCTCTTTTCAGTCAGGTAGCTGGTAAAGTTCACAGATTCAGTATATAGATATATCGATCCATACAGTGAAGTATTGCTACAATGCAAGAAGTTGCCCAGAAACATCACACTGTTGTGCACTCTGCTGCATTCTTTTTATTATTAATAAATCTTTTTTAACCTCAATTACTTAAGATTTTTTAATTTGCATCAACAAAATAACTAGAACAACTACATTAAGTTGAAGATCACAAAATGTTTCTTTAATTCGATAAAAAGTGTTCCAGTGCAAAAACATCACTACTGCCTTTTCCAAGAATGGATAAATATATCATTTAAACCATGAAGTTTCTCTAAAGTGCTGCTAAAAAAAATGAATCATAAGATTTTCATCATTTTATCAAAGTCTTTCAACAAAGGAGATCCAGCAGACTGAGGCATAAATGTTATTAAATACTGAAGTGGATAAAAACTTCTTTTTACCTTGAATGGTCAACTGTTGAGTCCGGTTCTCTAACAGTGCTCCATTTCCAGCTTTATAGATTCTAAGTTCATATTCACCACCATCATTACTGTTCAGTTTGTTGATCTGAAATGTTCCATTATCAGGATAAAATGAAGATCTGCCTCCTAATAAAATAAGTGAATATACGGTATTCCATACAAATAGTATTGCTGTTGAGCTGGATGATCTGTACCACTCATATCTAAATATTTCTGAGGTGTCGTCCATCAGTCGAAGGTTTAAAGTTCCTCCAAGGAGTCCAAAACATTCGGCTCTTTTCTGTCGGCCATCACAGAAAGTTTCCCAACCTGAAAGATGAAAAGAAAAATCATCATATTAACACATTAAGCCGTTGACCTCTGAGGGAATAATGGTGCCATCATAATGAAGGAGACGCTGATGAAACAGCACACATTTTAACTCTGCTGGAAAATATTGACGTTTTCATAATGAGAAGTTTCAAGTCCTCAAAAACAAAAAGAATGAAGACTTTGTACCCTTAGTAGTGAATCAGATCAGGATTAGGTCAGGAGGTTTGTGCCAGACAGCAAAAAACACTTGCTGTTCTTAAAATAATGTTTTTATACCTTGTAATTTCTTTTAATTGATCAAATACGCTAAATTATTTTGAACAATCTAAACCTGTCCAGGGAAGCATTCTTAAAAATCTTGAGTCACTGAGAGTTGATTAAATTAATTTAACTTATTCTTCCCCCAAATCTAAAAATAATGCTTTACTGAGGACCTTTAAAGTTCATGATCCATCAAAGTGTGTTAGAAAAAAGTAAGTTGATTTTACTGTTAAGCCTGATTTTAATTTTACTTTAGGATAAAAGCAAGTACTGTTAGATTTTTTTGCAAAAAATATTTTATAGATAAGTTGTTAGAAAATTGCTACAAATAACTAAAGCATCAGCCCTCACAGTCAAGACTCTGACTTAAATAGAAGTTAAGCAGCAGCAACAAAACGGATGTTTTGTAATAATAATTATAATTATTACCATGTGATTAAATATAAATGATTAACTGGATTTTGAGATCTTTCTGCTGAGGATTATGTTGATCCTAAATGATCAGATACATAAATATATAAATTAGTTTAAATAAAGTTCACTCACCATGAGAGGCTCCCAGCAGCAGCAGCAACAGTCCAACCACAGCGTCCATGTCCTCAGTTTTCAGCCTCTGTCGCTGTGTCAAAAGTTTTTACTTCAACAGAAAATCAAACATCTACATTAACACCAACAGATCAACAGTGTGAGCTCTAAAAGAGCAGCCCAAACCAAATAGGTGTGAGACTGTTCCTCTACAGAGCTGAGCTCATGTTTTCACAGAAAGAATAGAATCAGAGGAAATGATGTCGATTTCACTTCATTTTTGGTGTCAAACCAAACGGGTCTGCTGGTCAGATGGAGAGAACAAAGAGGAGAAAATCATTTCTCTCTTGATCTGAAAGAGGATTTGAGACTAACACCTGAAGTTTATCAGATATTCCTCTTTACACAGTTGAAATGAAGGTATTCAGGTATTTTGATGTCAGTGTCAAATTTAGTTTTAGTTATAGTCTTTTGAATAAAATATCTTTTCATTATAGTCATAATTCAGGCATCTGAATTGTTTTACTTTTAGTCTAGGTTTAGTTTAGTGAACAAAATCTAATGTAAAATAAGTCCACTAAAATATAAATTGTTAAGGGTAAGGCAGTTTTATGTTGACTTGAATTTCTTTTTTTGTGGAATAGTGTCACCTTTATTTAGGCTACCTGGAAGAGCATCTCAGTTACAATACCAGAACTGACAACAAACAGTCAACCTGCTTTACATGAAGACATCAATTCATAAGGAGAGTACATCCCGCCACCATTAAGCTGAGATAGTTGTGTTTAGATGTCCCTCTTAACTTATCCAACCACGTCGCTGTGATTGGATATAGTCCTAACGTGTCCCTAATTTCAACATGAAAAATTCAGTCTAATTAGATCAAGTCTGTGTCAAATATTTCATCAAGTTTTTATTTGTTGGTGCAAATGACAGTAAGTTTAGCTTATGTTTATGTCCACTTGCACTCATGTTTTTTTTTTGGGGTAAAATCTGGTTTTGTCAGAGGAAAAAGATGGTTGACAAAAACTATGACCAAAAGCATTACACTGTAAAGAATTGACTGTAGAATGTACAGTAAATAACTGGCAAAAAAGTTGCTTGCTAAGTATTGTAAAATCGCAGTTAATTATTGTAAAAAACTGTTACAGCAAATTACTGTAAATTTTTTGCAAGTTTTTACTTTATATAAATTACAGATACTCACTGTATTCTTTCTTAGAAAACAGCAATTAAATGTAAAATACTTTACAACTGTTTCTTGTATTCTAATAAATTACAGCAATTACCTGGCAACTAAAGTTGGCAGTAAATACCTGTAAATAAATAATACAGTATGTTGTTGTAAAATGTTTTTACAGTTAATGTTTTTTTTACATTAGCTGCTTTGCAAATGATGCAGATTGTGAATGAAACAATAATACAGTGTCAGAGCTGCTACAAAATACTTTTATTAAAACTTAGGGCATTCTTTTTTTTAACAGATGTGCAAATGATGCATGTACAGTAACATGAAAGGGACAGTTCAACGTTTTGTCAAATTGGCCCATTGCCATTGCAATAGGTTAATTGCCTTTATTTGTCAGTACAAGGCATTTGAAGATCTGTGAAGCAGATGAGAACTGCTAATCTACCATGGACTCGGGGAATTTCTTGGTTTCCCTCATGAAACTCATCAAAAACACAATCCAACAAATCCACAACGCTCTGGTGGACAAGTTGTGACCTGCACATTCACTGCGCTATGAGATAATAACACAACGTTACCACACTGAGTTGTTTTAGAGGTAATTTCATGGAAAACTGCTGATGTGCATCCACGCCAGTGTCAGGTTTAGAACCAGAATTGTCCGTTGGACCCAAAAGCTCAAGAAGAGAGGCAGCCAAAGAAGGTTTAACAGGTTAAATGAACACGAAAAAACACAGTAACATATGTACAAGGTGGCGGGGGCTCGTGGCAGGCACCTGGAAGGAGAGCAGAGGGAAACAAATAGTCCACGAGTCCACAAAAACACAGAGAAGCAAAGACCACAAAAATCATGAGAACGCCCCTGCATGGGACAAGGCTTAGAGCCGAAATACAAAGAGCAGGAATGACTCAGACGGGCGCAAGTCGAGGTAACTCAATACTCCTTGCACTGAATCCTCCACCGAAGCCATCTTAAATAGGCAGAGTAATCAGGTGAACAGGTTGCAGGTGTGCCAGGAGCAGAGCGTGAGACTCCGCCCCCAAGACAGGAGCAGGAAGGGAGAGTGAGGGAGAACCCCATTCACTTAAAACTTAACCGAAAACATCTTTCTCTGCCGACATCAACATAACCCCAATCCCTGTTCTGAAGCCCAGTGCATAAATGTATGTTACCTTAGCTGTAATGTTGCCTGTTTATCAGAGAAATGCGATGTGAAAATGATGCAGACTGCTCTCATGCTAAATGCTACTTCTGTCTCAGCTAAAGTTATAGAAAAATACTGTCACTGAAACAGATGTTACTCACCAATCCACTGAATTCTTAGCCTTGCTCTGGTGACTATACAGGCTCTGCCATTGTTTCCTCTCCCCTGAAAAGTTCTAACGACCTTAATCTTAATATCAACAGTATTTACCTGTAATACACATAATCTACATGCCAGAACACAGTTGCTGTCAATTTTACAATATTTAACCGAGAAGTTATGCAGCAGGTTACTGCAATTTGTTTTTACCCATAATGCATTGCAGCATACAGTTGAACATTGTAAAATGAAAAAAAACAAGAAAATACTGTAAAATTTTACTGTAGATACTACAGCAATTTGTTACAGTGTAGCCAACAAAATTAACAGATATTGATATTAATATTGACCAAAACATAAAGATCTAATCTCCTCATGAATAACAAAAAGTCATAATTAGGTGTCACTTGTTCCTGTGTTTTTCACTTGGGGAGGTCAGGGTCAAATCCTGCATGAAACGTACACAGCAAATGGCATATGCATTGTGTGGATTTGCTGTTCATCATGAGACTGGGATCCACATTCAAGATTTCCTGCTGCTTAACAGAAGGTTTTTTTCTTGCCGCCATGATGGAGGGATTCATGATTGGCTTAATGGATTCATGTTTGGTGTTGGATGTATATATTTGTATATGTATATTTATATGTGTATCTTTATATGTATATATGCATATATGTGTATCCATAAAATGAAGAGCTTTATGCTCTATTGTAAAGTGTCTTGAGATAACACTTGTTATGAATTGGCACTATACAAATAAACATTGATTGATTGATATGCCAGTGTGGGTCCCTGGGCAAGACCCTTAGCGCTACTGCCCACCTCGTTTTATGAGTGCGTGATCACAGAAAGCCAAACCGGCTCAGACATCACCTTGGTTAACAAGGCCTGCATCGCATGCAGAGAAACCAGGGCATTGTGATGGCAAGTGGGCTACTAGAACAAGACATAGAAGGTAATAGACATGTGAAGAGAACAAGGCTCTGCTGGAATGCTACTACTCTAGTAAACCTAGCCAGTGGAGTAAGAGGGATTGTGGGATTATGGTAAGTTCAATAATCACAGTCAATGCTATCATCCTAACAGCTCGTAGCTCAGTGTTTCAACATCCACAAAATCCAGGATGATAGGTCAGATGGGGGAGTTAACATTGACTCCCCCAGAGTTAAACGAATAGCTAACTGACCTGAGAGACAAGATCATAGCTAAGATGAGCGCCTGTAACAACAGTGATCCTCAGGATTCTTGGACACCTTTCATAACATGAAGGAGAACAAAGGACAGTCCCCACCATTGAGCAGAAGGTTGGAGGCTAAAATCAAGGTGACATGGAAAAAGGTCAGCCAGTTGTTAGAATCCCAGAATGGTGCAACCAGGGAAGAGGTACCCAAGAGGTACAGGAAGATGCCCATACCTGAGGCCTTGGCCACCCAACTGAAGAGGTACACAAGAGTAACTGAGGCCAGGCAAATAAACTAGCTTTCTCCTTATCTCCACTGAGCCAGCTAAAGTGTACTCTATGTGGCTGGGTAATAACGCACAAGCTACCCCACCAAGGCTGGAGACTGAACAATACTGGAAAGGCATATGGGAAGAGCACATCATACCAATCTCTCTGAACAATGTGCCATGACCATCACAGTAGCAGACATCCAAGCAAAAGTCTCAGTATGAAGAACTGAACAGCACCAGATCATAAAATGATCCATACCTACTGGCTGAAGAGGCTGACCTCACTCCATGAGCGCCCAGCAGTACAAATGAACCAACTGCTGAGAGATGGGACCAATCCTGATTGGCTGACCAAAGGCCATCCTGATTCAGAAAGATAAACAGAAGGGAATTAGGCAAATCACCTGCCTCTCCACAACATGGAAACACCTGTCAGGCATCATTGAAGCTAACATTAGAGGGCACATTGACCAAAACATGACAGAGACACAGAAAGCCAATGGTAAAAATACCAGAGAAGCAAAACACCAGCTGCTGGTAGACGTAACAGTCGCATGAGACTGCAGAGCCAGACAGGCCAACCTGTACACTGCTTGCACTGATTACAAGAAAGCCTGTGAATCAATTCCACCCATGAATCCTGGAATGGCCGAAGCTTTACATGGTCACAAAGACTCTAACAGCCTTTGTTGCAAACTCAGTGAGAAAATGGAACACCACCCTTGAGGCCAACTTTGAGCCAACTGCACAAGTCTCCATCAAATGTGGCATATGGCCACATATATGCCACATAGGCCTGAGTCCCCTACATGACCCCACAGAAACAGTTTGGATGATGGATTGTTGCATTTGTCTTCACACATGTTTGACTGTGACGCCCTCTAGTGGGAGAAAGCAGCAGAGACAAAGAGCTGCAGAGAGGTTCCCGAGAAACATAACATTTAAAATTCAGACATTAATTCAATGATATATTTTCCACAGATATTTAAAGACTCTTCTGTGACTTAGGAGAGAGGAAGCATCACAAAATAAAACAACAATGACAAGTTCAGACTTTAAACTCGAACCTCCACTGTGATTAAAGTGATGGTTAAGGTTTAGAAAAGAGGTTGATCTAAATGCTTTAAGAAAATGAAATCAATTATTAAAAAAAACTTTCAGAAATGTTTTATTGTTGCTCTAACTATAAAAGTCAAACACAGTTGAGAAAACAGAAACAAAAGTATAACTACAAAAACATCGACCCTGTGATGCTCTGTCAGACAAACAAGATAAAACCAAAATTAAAAAGAGAAATCTCACAGAACTTCAGAAAAATCACCCTCAGATTAATCATGACCAAGCCTCTGTGATTTTATTAACATAGAAAAGATTCTCAGAACAAAAACTATTCACATATTTATACAGATTTTTCCAGATGTTTCTTTGTCCCATGGAGGTATTAAATAAGATTAGGTTAAATTAGTACTTCATTACAATTATTATGTATTTATTTCTGCCTCTCTTGGATGACATATCTGTCTCAAATGTTTGATGGGGTCACATCTGTTAGTTAAACTTCCTCTCATATCATAGTTCCTGAAGAGTTTATCTGATGACTGCAGGCAGGGGCAGGCTAACACTACCCACTGACTCCAAGTGTTTGAGCTAAGCTAATTAGCAAAGGACGAGCTCTGACCGTCTCTTCCTTGTTCCTGCACACACAGTCAAAATAATGGAGTCTATCTGCCTGTCTTGGACTCAGGAGTGAGACAAGACATGAAAATAGAGAGAAATGGGGGTTTAAAGAAGCTTCTGGTAAAAAATGACTGTGTATTTCCAACAGACCAGTTACAAAGCTGGCACATGCCAGTGATGGGACGTGGCAACAGCCTGGTTGACCATAGCGGGGGCCATTTGCTGCAGAGTGAGGGGCATGGATGAAACAGGCTTTGTGGAAGTTCTGGTTTAGAGCTCTGATGCAGAGTCTCTCATTTGAACCATGACAACAGAAACATTTTCATAGTCCTGCTGTTGACCTGCAGCAACCTCGGCTTTCTCCATCTGCTTTTTCTTCCAAGCAAAGTAGACGAAGATACAAACGATAATCAGGAAAAATACAGCTGTCTGCACGCCATGGATGAGCAGGTGAGAAGCTGTTGGACACAAAGACAGACAAAATGAAAAGTCAGGATAGGGTTGAAATATTTAATGCCTGTGATGTTAGGCTGTTAAAAGTAGCTGATCAGAAACATTAGAAAACGCTGATGAAGGGAAATAGCTGGAGCTATCATCATGTCTGAGTAAAACATGTTTCAGCACTTACTTACATGAGCAAACAATTGAGATATTCTTCTTTAATGGTGGAAAAACACATTAATAAGACACACACTGGGAATCTACTGTAGCGTGGTTAGTATTCACTTAATAATAAACCATGGGTCATCTCTGCTGGGGGGAGCCACAGTGTAGTTGGAGGGTGTGATATTAATAAACGGTTTATTTGACACAGTCTCCTTACCCCCAGCTGTTGTTGTTTGAATACACGGAGTTTCACTGGATGGACGTAACCACTGTGATACGGAAGTCCCATTGAGTAAGGTGCACTCAATCCATTCATATCCTGAGAGAGAAATTTGGGTAAAGCATTACTTGAGAGTCCACACATTTTTAAGATTGAATGTATAAAACATAAATTAATGTATGTATTCAAGATGAAATGTGAGAATTAAGCCTGTCCTTGGACATTAAAGGGAGACATCTGGATTTGTCAGGAAAAGATTCTGTTGTGATTTGAAAATGTATTTCTATTGTTAAATCCCAAAAACTAGTGTTGAATTCCTCAGAACAACTTTCATTAAAACGGTTTTATTAGGCATTGTTACAGTTCAGAAGAGCGTTGGACCACTAAAGCAGGAGACTGAACACCAAAAATCCAAACTAAAGTTCTTTAAATAAGACAAAAGCAAAATCACAGCCAAAGTAACAAAAAGCAGCAGCAGGCTGGCTGGTAGGCTGAGCTGGGGAGATGGAAGCGAGGCAGGAAAAACAGCCTGCAAAAACCAGAGGCAAAAAGGTTCATTAGAAAACTTGACATCAAACACAGAGCTCCAAACCAAGAAAATCCAAGCCAAAATTCACAAGAGTTTTCTCAAGAAAAAGCACTTCCCACGAGATGGAATAATCTGGCAATGTGGTGGAGTCCAGACCAGAGTTTTATAGTGAGGAGTGATTGCTGTGGATTGAAGACAGGTGTGCTTCAGCTGCAGCCTCTGAGAGAAAGGAGTGAAAACCAGCTAGCCATGCCTCCTGCCACAGACACTGAGAGGAAGTGAAAAAGAAAGGGGAAAAGGAGGAGAAAACACCACAAGGAAAAAGTACAACCAAAATCACCAAACCATAACAGGCATGACCTCATGTTTCAGTTATTTTACAGAAATCCATCTGTGATTCAATATTTTACCAGAAAAACAAGGACAGGAGCCAAACACAGTTTGGAAAACATGACAGCAAAAGACTGAAGGAGCAAAAGTATCTCATACTGCTGTCACACTTAGCAATTAGCAGGTACACGCAGGGTTATTTCAACACAGTTAACCCGCTAACAATTGGCTAGTGACTCCTCTCCCACTGCCAGCAGACTCCGGTCTAATTGACAGCTGACATCAAACTGATGTAATCACGTTGTTGACATAATCAGGGCAACGAAAAACAACCACGTAAACAATGGAAAGGAGCATGAAACACGTGGACACGGTTTTCTGTACTTTGGACTTTTGTCCCTCTTTCATAATGTACAGACTTGGTGCTGATGATACGAAGGTGGATGGAATTGAGCGCTGAGATGGCAAAGAGTCACGCAAGTGACAGATGGAGGGGGCAGAGGTGATATTATGCCGTGGGCATATCAATTTTGGTTTTATCACCTCATATGAAGATGTCATCAATAAATTCACAGGTTAACTCGGGGTGTGATGTTCCCACTGAAGCTGATTGGAGGCGAGCTGAAAAAAACCCGTGTCACATGCAGAGTCAGTAGACCCGGGTCAAAATGCCAATCAAACCCTTTCAAACTGCCGACAGGAGCCTAATGTTACCGGTTTAAACAGATTTTTTGGCCTGACTGAAAGGGGTATCAGTTGTCCCATGTAGTTCACAGCAGTATGGGTGATAGGGACTGATCTCACTTTGAAAGGCTCAGGAATACCAACAATTCTGTAAAGCCTAACTATGTAACTCACAACTATCAAATTAGACCACATTATTCATATTATTTTACATTATTTGAAAGTCTGGCTCCCATAAAATCAGGAAAAAAGTGTCCCTCAGACAGATGTAGTCGTGACCTCTGCCCTAAAGGATGGAGTCTGGGAACCAGGTGTAGTGTGATGTGCTTTAACTATGACATCTATCAGCACAGTCACTCATTAGACCACAACACCCAGACAGGTGCAGTGATGCACAGAGGAGAATGTTCTAGAAAGAGAGCAGTGATGAAGCATCAAAGATAATTCAGGACAAGATAATCACTCACCACAGCTGGATATGCTCACTCCTTTAGAGACTCCACTGACTTCATTCTGGACCGTGCAGACGAGTCGTCCCTCCACATTTTGTTTCAGAGTGATATTCTGACCATGACCAGAGAGGAGCTGAGAGGTCAGAGGTCGTCCATCCAGAGTCCAGCTGTACTGAGGACTGTCCCCTTCAGAGGAGCAGAGGACCCTCATCTCCCCCTGGGACAGACACTCAGGGAGCATCTGGACGGACGACACTGGAACTGAAGATACACACATGAGGATCAAACTCAAACACAGATTTACCATCACTGTGGATCAATTCTGTCATCTGACATGAAGCTGAAATGACGAACTATTATTTTAACATTCAAAACAAATAAAAGTTCTGCTTTTGTTTGTTTGTTATCAAGATTACAGAAAATCTCCTGGACGGATTTTGCTCTAATTTCCAGGAGATGTTGGTAATGGTCCGACTCAAACATTATTGAATTTTGGTGGGGATCCAAATAACAGGCGGTCGTTTTTGCTTCAGAACTGTTCAACTAATAATGATATCACCATGATTATGAGTGCTAGGTAGTTTTCAGGGTGAATGAATCACATTATAATAGTAACTTTATCATGGAATGATTGCTTATAGATGTAAGAGCTCTATGTGAGCTACCTTTGTGCTCTCCTAGTGCTTTCTAGTTAAATTTGCAGCAACAAAATAACTGGAACAACTAAATTAAGCTGAAGATCAAGGCATGTTTCTTTGATTTGATAAAGTGTTCCAGTGTGAGACCATCGTTACAGCCTTTTTTAAGCATGTATAAAGATTTAATGTTACCCATGAAGTTTCTCTAAAGTGCTGCTTATATTCAATATTGTTTAAAAGAAGGTAAACTGAGGAAAAATCGGTGATGTCAGCATTTTATCAAAGTCCTTAAACAGAAGAGATCCAGCAGACGTAGACATGAATGTTTTTACATACCAAAGTGGATGAAAACTTCTTTTTACCTTGAATGGTCAACTGTTGAGTCCGTGTCTCTGACAGATCTCCATCTATTTCTTTAAAGATTGTAAGTTCATATTCATCACCATCATTACTGTTCAGGTTGTTGATCTTTAAAGTTCCATTATTAGGAGAAAATGAAAATCTGTCTTCAAGCACATTTTGAACAAGTCCGTTATACATCCAAATTAATATTGTTTTTGATTTGGATGGTCTGGACCAATTCAATTCATATATTTCTGAGGCGTCGTCCATCAGTCGAAGGTTTAATGTTCCTCCAAGGGGTCCAAAACATTCAGCTCTTTTCTGTCGGCCATCACAGAAAGTTTCCAAACCTGAAAGATAAATAAAAAATCATCACATTAACACATTAAGCCTTTGACCTGTGATGGCATAATCGTGCCATCATAATGGAGACCTTGATGAAATACAGCACACATTTTAACTCTGCTGAAAATGATTGACGTATTTATAATGAGAAGTTTCAAGTCCTCAAAAAAAAAAAGATTTTGTACCTTCAGTAACTGAGTTAGATCAAGATTAGGTCAGGAGGTTTGTGCCTGACAGCAAAAAACACTCTGCTCTTAAAATAAATGTTTTTACACCTTTTATTTTATTTTAATAGATCAAAATTTAATTAAACTTTTTAACAAACTAAACCTGTCCAGGGAAGCATTCATAAAAATCTTGGATCACTGAGAGTTGATGAAATTCATTTAATTATTCTTCCCCCAAATCTAAAAATAATGCTTTACTGAGGACCTTTAAAGTTCATGATCCACCCAATTGTGTGAGAAAGAGGTAAGTTGATTTTACTGTTAAGCCTGATTTTAATTTTACTTCAGGATAAAGGCATGTACTGTTGGATTATTTTGAAAAAATACTTCATAGATAAGTTGTTATAAAATTGCTGCTCTGATTCAAATAACTAAAGCATCAGCACTCACAGTCAAGACTCTGACTTTTGTTGAGGTTAATGCAGCATCAACAAAATGGATGTATTGCATCTTGAAGCTTTCATCAGAGTTTCTGACACTGGTGTGTTTGGTCGTTTCTTTTTTTTTTTTTTTTTTAAATCCAAGTGGATAAAAATGATCATAAATTGACAACAAACACAGGTATGTGACTTCAACTCACAAAATCAATACAACGATAAAAAAGCTATATAATTAATTAAATAATCCCTCCATGATATTTTCATCAGATTTCAAATACGCTCTTTTTGTAGAACAGAGGTCACGTTCTCATCTGGCCGGAGCTCCTGATTAAATCAAATTCAGACCAAACTGGTCACAAAAACTCTTTTCAGACTTCAAACACTAAATTTTAGGCAAAACTATCTAAAAAAAAAGTCACAAAAACATCATTAAATGCAATAACATTCACACATAAATGTATCTATACATTAAAAGATAAAAATAGCAATAATGATAATAAATGCTGCATGGTTCTTGTATTGTCTGGGTTCCTATAAAGTACTATAAATTATGGAAAGGACTTTTTCACCTCATGTCTTTTACGTTGTGTTTCTCTGTTAGTCTTGATTTAAGCTGTGCTTTTTGTTTTTACTTCATTGTGCTCATTGTATGTTTGTGTTTTATTATTTTGTGCTGAATGCTTGTCAAAGCACTTTGTAAACTATGTTTTTAAAAGTGCTATACAAATAAAATTATTACTATTATTATTAAATATAAAATTAGTAAAATAACAGTAATAAGGAAGAAGTTAACATTAAAACAAAATATGAGAACAATTATGATTAATAATAATAATATAGAGTCAAATAAATGATAATGGAATTAATAGGAGATAAAATACATCAATAAATACTAATACCAAATATTACCAACCAACTGATGCAGGATTTATTATGATAATTAACCTCTTATTACAAATGATTAAGAACAAGATTAACTTGATTTTGAGATTTTTCTGCTGAGGATTATGTTTATCCTAAATGATCACGTGAATAAATATATAATAAGTTTAAATAAAATCCACTCACCATGAGAGGCTCCCAGCAGCAGCAGCAACAGTCCAACCACAGCGTCCATGTCCTCAGTTTTCAGCCTCTGTCACTGTGTCAAAAGTTTTTACTTCAACAAAAAATCAAACATCCACATTAACACCAACAGATCAACAGAGTGAGCTTTAAAAGAGCAGCTCAAACCAAATAGGTGTGAGACTGTTCCTCTACAGAGCTGAGTTCCTGTTTTTACAGAAAGAATAGAATCAGAGGAAATGATGTCGATTTCACTTCATTTTTGGTGTCAAACCAAACGGGTCTGCTGGTCAGATGGAGTGACCGGAGGAGAAGGAAACATTTCTCTCTTGATCTGAAAGAGGATTTGAGACTAACACCTGAAGTTTACCAGATATTCCTCTTTACACTGTTGAAATGAAGGTATTCACATGATGTCAGTGTTAAATTTAGTTTTAGTTATAGTCTTTTGAATAAAATACATTTTCATTATAGTCAGACTTTAGCCATCTAAATCCCAACCAAATCTAATGCTAAATTAGTCCACTAAAACATAAATTGTTAAGGGTAAGGCAGTTTTATGTTTACTTGAATTTCTTTTTGTGTGAAATGCAGTCACCTTTATTTAGGCTACCTGGCAGAGCATCTCAGTTACAATACCAGAACTGACAACAAACAGTGAACCTGCTCTACATGAATATATCAATTTATACAGAGAGTACATCCTGCCACCACATAGTCCTAACTTGTCCCTAATTTCTATATGACAAAATTAAGTTTAATTAGATCGAGTCTCAGTCAAACATTTTTGTCTAGTTTTTATTTATTGATGAAAATGTTAGTAATTTTAGTTTTAGTTTATGTCATCCAAGATGGTTTGTCACAGATTTAAGCAACAATATGAAGATCAATTCTTTATAGGCTGTTAGAAGACTTTAGAAGAACAGCCGGAGTGATATGGAACCAAATTATGTCAGACTGTAAGAAGATAGTCAATCTTATAAATGCTAACGTTAGCATGGTCAGCGTCTGATTGATACTGTGTTCACACGATGGAAAGATGGACAGATGGAAAGACGGGTGGATGGAGGACTAAAAGTTTGTCTTAAAAACACATTTACATAGCGATAAATAACCCAATGAACTACATACAGAATTCAAGCCAGTTGCAGCTACATCTTTAAAGGAGACATATCATGCTTGTTTCTCCTTCTCACTATGCCAGACTAGGATGCCTGTAAAGCATTTCTGCCCTCAGTACAAGTCATTTAGTTCCTTCATTGCCCCACAATAGCGTTCTCAAAATCCTCATTTTAGGCCATTATCAAGCTCTCGTTGAAACGCTCGGTTTCCAGGCTGACCTAAAGTTACCTCACAACGTCACAGCCCTTTGTGCTCTGATTGGTCAGTTCTATCGGGGGTTGAGCCAGCCTGTCCTTCTTCTTCTACTGTATTTTCCGGCAGGCTCAAAGCAGCGACCGCGTATTGAGTCCCCCCTACAGGCCAGAGCTGGTAATGAGTGAGTGTGAGCTAGGGATCTATATACCCCTGCTGGTGGATGTGTTCCTCGGTGACAGTTTTGTGGCTAATTGACATCACAGAGGAGGAAGTGTTTTATCAGATTACTCCAATAAAAAGAAATGTACCTCGTGTCGTCACGACGATTTAAATCTCGCAGACATCTCGCAATGACCTATTTTCAGAGGCATCAAATCTTGTTCTAGGATATAAAAAAATATACAATATCTTATTTTTTGAAAATTAAGGAGGTGTAAGGTCTTGTGTTTAAATTTATTATTTTATATGTAAGTATTAAATCATGCATCAGCATGATATGTCTCCTTTAAAGTAAATAACATAGAGTTTACTAGTTAGCATATTTAATCATATTTATGTATTTATTTTGACAAATGCATGAAGGAAACAATCACATCTTATTAAGACTTATTCAAGTTTAATTAATGCTATATTTTATACTTTCATGTTTTCATTAATGTACATTGATTTCAAACACAAAGTCAACAAATAAATGATCAGTGATTAAACATTTACATCACCTTCTCCTGTGATATTTAATAATTAAAAAATGCTCAGTAATTGATCTGAAATGTATATGTAATGGTGACACTCATGTAAGATTCTCAACAGCATCAGGACACGGAGGAGCTCTATCATAAACTGTTTCATTGAAGCTTCATTTAAGTGTGTTCACTTTCGTATCCAATGCTGTAGAAGAGCTCTGTCCCTTCTAAATAAGAACAAATTAAACTAGATCGTTAAAATAAGAACAAAGATCACTGGGGAACATATATGCAGCATCTCCCACCTGACAGACCGACTTACAGACTATGACAAAGAAGATCAGCACAGACCCACTGCGCCCCCTTTGGTCTGGATTTGAGTTCTGAAACTCAAGACGAGGACTTAAAGAGGCATCACATTCGTACTACGGAGCATCCAGCTTTTTAATAAGCTCTTATCTCACAACATGGACTTGGCCCACTGCAGTTTAAAGACTTGAACATAGACTCATCCATCCATCTTCTACACAGATTATCCCTTTAGGGGTCGTGGGGGGCTTTAGCCTATCCCAGCTGACACAGGGTGAGAGGAGGGGTAAACACAGAATGTGTGGCTACTCTTTGGGACTCCAGCTTCCTCCCACAGACCTAAAACATGCTAATTAGGATACTGATGATTCCAAACTGCCCTTAGGTATCAGTGTGAGTGTGAATAGTTGTCTGTCTCTTGATGTGGCCCTGTAATTGTTTGTTGACCAGTTCAAGCTACCTCCAGCCAAATGTCAGCTGGTATATGCTCCAGCTCACCATGACCCCACAGAAACAGTTTGGATGATGGATTGTTGCATTTGTCTTAACACATGTTTGACTGTGACGCCCTCTAGTGGGAGAAAGCAGCAGAGACAAAGGGCTGCAGAGAGGTTCTCTAGAAACGTAACGTTTAACATTCAGACATTAATTCAATAAAATGTTTTCCACAGATATTTAAAGACTCTTCTGTGACTTCGGAGAGAGGAAGCATTACAAAATAAAACAACAATGACAAGTTCAGACTTTAACTCAAACCTCCACTGTGATTGAAGTGATGGCCAAGGTTTAGAAAAGATGTTGATAGAAAAGCTTTAAGAAAATGAAATTAGCGATTAAGAAAAACACTGTCAGAAATGTTTTATTGTCGCTCTAACTATAAAAGTCAAACACAGTTGAGAAAACAAAAACAAAAGTATAACTATAAAAACATCGACCCTGTGATGCTCTGTCAGACAAACAAGATAAAACCAAAATTTAAAAGAGAAATCTCTCAGAACTTCAGAAAAATCACCCTCAGATTAATCATGACCAAGCCTCTGTGATTTTATTAACATAGAAAAGATTCTCAGAACAAAAACTATTCACATATTTATACAGATTCCTCCAGATGTTTCTTTGCCTCATGGAGATATTGAATTAGATAAAATTAGATTAGATAGTACTTTATTATAATTATTATGTATTTATTTCTGCCTCTCTTGGAAGTCATTTCTGTCTCAAATGTTTGATGGGGTCACATCTGTTAGTTAAACTTCCTCTCATATCAAAGTTCCTGAAGAGTTTATCTGATGACTGTAGGCAGAGGCAGGCTAACACTACCCACTGACTCCCACTGTTTGAGCTAAGCTAATTAGCAAAGACCGTCTCTTCCTTGTTCCTGCACACACAGTCAAAATAATGGTGTCTATCTGCCTGTCTCGGACTCAGGAGTGAGACAAGACATGAAAATAGAGATAAATGGGGGTTTAAAGAACTTCTGGTAAAAATAGACTATCTGTGTATTTCCAACAGACCAGCTACAAATCTGGCACATGCCAGTGATGGGACGTGGCAACAGCCTGGTTGACCATAGCGGGGGCCATTTGCTGCAGAGTGTGGGGCATGGATCAAACAGGCTCTGTGGAAGTTCTGGGTTAGAGCTCCGATGCAGAGTCTCTCATTTGAACCATGACAACAGAACTATTTTCATAGTCCTGCTGTTGATCTGCAGCGACCTCGGCTTTCTCCATCTGCTTTTTCTTCCAAGCAAAGTAGACGAAGATAGAAACGATAATCAGGAAAAATACAGCTGTCTGCACGCCATGGATGAGCAGGTGAGAAGCTGCTGGACACAAAGACAGACAAAATGAAAAGTCAGGACAGGGTTGAAATATTTCATGTCTGTGATGTTAGGCTGTGAAAAGTAGCTGATCAGAAAAATTAGAAAACACTGATGAAGGGAAAAAACTGGAGCTATCATCACGTCTGAGTAAAACATGTTTCAGCACTGACTTACATGAGCAAACAATTGAGATATTCTTCCTTAATGGTGGAAAAACACATTATTAAGACACACACTGGGAATTCACTGTAGCGTGGTTAGTATTAACTTACTGGAAAAACATGGGTCATCTCTGCTGGGGGCCACAGTGTGGTTGGAGGGTGTGATATTAACAGACGGTTTATTTGACACAGTCTCCTTACCCCCAGTTGTTGTTGTTTGAATACACTGAGTTTCACTGGATGGACGTAACCACTGTGATACGTAAGTCCCATTGAGTAAGGTGCACTCAATCCATTCGAATCCTGAGAGAGAAATTTAGGGAAAGCATTACTTGGGGGTCAAGTCAAGTTTATTTACATAGCACTTTTCCTACAACATATGTAACTCAAAGTCCACACATTTTCAAGATCAGATGTATAAAACATGGATTTAATTCATGTATTCAAGATGAAATGTGAGTATTAAGCCTGTTTTTAGACATCAAATAATATTCAGTGATACATAGATGGGGGGGGGGGGGGGGATTTGAAGGTCAAGCAGCAGCAGTCATCATGTTGAAAACACTGAAGAGAACAAACTAAATGGGAGACTTTGGGATTTTTATGAGGTTATATGACACACTTGGCATTAGCCTGAACATTAGCCACAGTGACTGAGATCAGCTCTTATACATTACTGCAGGTGGGGCCTCCACTCTGAGTAATTTAAAGAGTTTTAGGTGAAAACAAGCCACAAAAGAGCACTCAGTGATTGCAGGCTGGATAAAAACAACTTTTGGCTGTTGACAATAAAGTGTATCCTATTAATCCTCAAATACAGAGGTGCAGGAATGAGTCAGAAAACACGGATAAAAGTTAGCATTTTAGCACATCTGAGTCCCAGACCCTAAAGCAGTGATCACCATCTAACAGCCCAGGGGCCACATCAGGCCCCCACAGCCTCCTATTTGGCCCTGAAGTATTATCAAATTCAGAAGAATGTCCAGGAAAAGATTCTGTTGTAGTTTAAAATGTCTTTCTGCTGTTAAATCCCTCAAACTACTGTTGAATGCCCCAAAATAACATTGATTAAAACTGTTTTTTCAGGTATGACCTCATGTTTCAATTATTTCACAGAAATCCGGCCGTGATTCAATATTTAACCAGAAAACCAAGGACAGGAGCCAAATACAGTTTGGAAAACATGACAGCCAAAGACAGAAAGAGCAAAAGAATCTCATGCCCCTCTCAAACTAAAATTAGCGGGTCAACATTTTTTTTATTCAATGCGGGTTAACTCACTAACAGTTGGTTAGTGACTCCTCTCCCACTGCCAGCAGAATGGGTTTAATCAGCAGCTGACGAGCAGTGTGGTTGTTTTTTTTTTCCCTCTGGTGCATCAAGCTGATGTCATCACATCGATGACATCATCAGCAAGATGAAAAATGACCATAAACAATGGAAAGGAGCATGGAGGACATGGACACGGTCTTCTGTACTTTGGACTTTTGTCCCTCTTTAAAAATGTACAAACTCGTGCTGATGATGTCATCAATAAATTGACCCCGGTAAGATGTTCCTACTGAAGCTGATCGGAGGAGAGCTGATAAAAACCCGTGTCACATGCAGAGTCAGTAGACCCGGGTCAAAATGCCAATCAAACCCTTTCAAACTGCTGACAGGAGCTGAATGTTACCGGGTTTAAACAGATTTTTTGGCCAGTCTGAAAGGGGTATCAGTTGTCCCATGTAGTTTACAGCAGTGTGGGTGATAGGGACTGATCCCACTTTGAAAGGCTCAGGAATACCAACAATTCTGAAAAGACCAATTATCAAATTAGACCACATTATTCTTATTATTTTACATTATTTCAAAGTCTGGCTCCCATAAAGTCAGGAAAAAAGTGTCCCTCAGACAGATGTAGACGTGATCTCTAAAGGATGGGGCCTGGGAACCAGGTGTAGTGTGACGTGCTTTAACAATGACATCTATCAGCATGGTCACTCATTAGACCAAAACACCCAGACAGGTGCAGTGATGCACAGAGGAGAATATTCTAGAAAGAGAGCAGTGATGAAGCATCAAAGATAATTCAGGACAAGATAATCACTCACCACAGCTGGATATGCTCACTCCTTTAGAGACTCCACTGACTTGATTCTGGACCGTGCAGACGAGTCGTCCCTCCACGTTTTGTCTCAGAGTGATATTCTGACCATGACCAGAGAGGAGCTGAGAGGTCAGAGGTCGTCCATCCAGAGTCCAGCTGTACCGAGGACTGTCCCCTTCAGAGGAGCAGAGGACCCTCATCTCCCCCTGGGACAGACACTCAGGGAGCATCTGGACGGACGACACTGGAACTGAAGATACACACATGAGGATCAAACTCAAACACAGATTTACCATCACTGTGGATCAATTCTGTCATCGACATGAAGCTGAAGATGATCAACTATTATTTATCATTCACAACAGAGCAGACTTCTCTTTTCAGTCAGGTGGTTGGTAAAGTTCACAAATTCAGTGTAAAGACACATTGGTCCATTCAGTGAAATAATGCTACAATGCAAGGAGAAGTTGCTCAGACAAATTAATATTGAGTAATATATTGACCAGGCGTAACCTCTGTATATTGAGTAAATATTGAGCACAGTTTCTTCTGAAGTATTTCAATATTAAAATGTTAATAAGAATGTTCCAGAGCCCAAGGTTATGATGCCCCCATCCCAGCTTTTCTGGAACATGTTGCAGGCATCAAATTCAAAATCAGTGAATACTTGCAATAAATATCTTTGTGGTTTTAAATTAAATAAAGGTTAAAGAAAGTTTAATTAACAATTACTTAAGATTTTTAAATTTGCATCAACAAAATAACTGGAACAACTACATTAAGCTGAAGATCATGAAATGTGTCTATAATTCGATAAAAGTGTTCCGGTGCAAAAACATCATTACTGCGTTTTCCAAGCATGGATAAATATTTAATTTAAACTATGAAGTTTCTTCAAAGTGCTGCTAAAAAATAATGAATCACCAGATTTTCATCATTTTATCAAAGTCCTTAAACAGAAGAGATCTAGCAGACATGAATGTTTTTATATACCACAGTGGATGAAAACCTCTTTTTACCTTGAATGGTCAACTGTAGAGTCGGTGTCTCTGACAGTGCTCCACTTGAATCTTTATAGATCTTAAATTTATATTCACCACCATCTTTACTGTTCAGGTTGTTGATCTTTAAAGTTCCATTATCAGGGGTAAATGAAGATCTGTCTTCTAATCCCGTAAGTGAAAATCTGATATCCCTTCCAAATAATATCACTGTTGAGCTCGATGATCTGATAAGCTCGTATCTAAATATTTTTGAGGCGTCGTCCATCAGTCGAAGGTTTAAAGTTCCTCCAAGAGGTCCAAAACATTCAGCTCTTTTCTGTCGGCCATCACAGAAAGTTTCCCAACCTGGAAGATGAATAAAAAATCATCATATTAACACATTAAGCCTTTGACCTTTACTTGGGCCTCTAATTCGGTTAAATATTGTCCACAATTAAAGAGTTATTCTCTGAAGGATTAATGGTGTCATCACCATGAAGGAGACGCTGATGAAACAGCACACATTTTAACTCACCTGGAAAATATTGACATTTTTGTGATGAGCGGTTTCAAGACTTTGTACCTTCAGTAAGCTGAGTCAGATCAGGATTAGGTCAGGAGTTTTGTGCCAGACAGTGACAATATTCTGTTTTTAAAATAATGTTTTTACACCTTTTATTTTACTTTAATCAAACTTTTTAACAAACTAAACCTGTCCAGGGAAGCATTCATAACAATACTGGGTCACTGAGAGTTGTTGAAATTAATTTCACTTACATTCCACCTCAGTTCATTCATAATGCTTCATTAAGGACCTCTGAGTTTGCTTACCACTAAATTATTTAGAAAAGAAAAGTTGATTTTACTGTTACGCCTGGTTTAACTTTTACTTCAGGACAAAAGTAAGTACTGTTGGATTATTTTGAAAAAATACTTTATGGATAAATTGTTATAAAATTGCTACTCTGATTCAAATAACTAAAGCAACAGCACTCACAGGCAAGACTCTGACTTTTAAAGAAGTTAATTCAGAAGCAACAAAATGGATGCATTTCAGCCTGAAGCTTTCATCAGAGTTTCTGACACTTGTGTGTCTGGTTGTTTTTTTATAAATAACACCCAGAAGCCAGCCAAGTAGAAAATTAAATATAAATAGAGATGCACATCCAAACAAATAAATACTGAGATGTAAAATTAAAATGAATGAATTCACACTATAGTAAGTAAATAAATTACAATAAATAAACATGATACTCGAATAGAAGGATTCAACATTTATTTCTGAAGGGCACAGTACAATTTGTTCCTTGTTGGCTATTTTGGATTAAGATGCAATATGTCAATATGACAAAAAATAAAAAAAAAGGGAGCAAAAATTTCATTTTCCTGAAACTTTAGACAAGGATCTGTGAGTCAACCTCCTGGTTTCTGAAAATGGTGCTGCAACCTAAGTGGTATAAAATGTATTCCAATTATCTGTCTACTGTAGTGGCAACTGTGCATGAAAGCGTTAATAATATGATCATCTCAGGAAAAAAAATTAATAAGATTTGAAATACTCTTGATTTACAGAACAGATGTCACATTCTCATCTGGTTGAAGCTTCCGATTGAATCAAATTCTGACCTAACTGGTCGAAAAACCTCTTTTCAGACTAAATTTTAAACAAAACAAGAAAACAAACTAGTTCCAATAAAAAGGAAAAAAACATCATCCAATTCAATACCAATCACAAATAACTTAATCCATACATGAAAAGATAGACATAGCAATAACAATAATAACTACATACTAATAAAATACCAGTTGTAAAGAAGAAGTAAACATCTGAATAAATATGAGAAAAACTGTGCTCAATAAAAATAATGATATAGAATAAAATAAGAATAATGACAATCACAATAATTATAAGAAAAAAATTTGACATAAAAGAATAATGAATACTAATACATTTATTCTATTAATTAATCTGAACATTACAATGATTGATTTAGGAGTTAAAATATTTATTAACCTCTGTTTAAAAAAAATGATTAAACACAAGGGTGATTTGATTTTGAGATCTAAAGATTATGTTCATCCTAAATGATCAAAACCAACAGATGTGCACATATGAGAGGCTTATTAGATAAACAGTAAATATATAAATATATAAAAAGGTTTAAATGAAGTCCACTCACCATGAGAGGCTCCCAGCAGCAGCAGCAACAGTCCAACCACAGCGTCCATGTCCTCAGTTTTCAGCCTCTGTCACTGTGTCAAAAGTTTTTACTTCAACAGAAAATCAAACATCCACATTAACACCAACAGATCAGCAGTGTGAGCTTTAAAAGAGCAGCCCAAACCAAATAGGTGTGACACTGTTCCTTTACAGAGCTGAGTTCGTGCTTTCACATACAGAAAACGCCTCAAAGGAAGTGATGTTGTTTCACTTCCTTTGTTTGGTGTCAAGCCAAACAGACCTGCTGCTGAGATGGAGTGACCGGAGGAGAAGGAAACATTTCTCTCTTGATCTGAAAGAGGATTTCAGACCAACAGCCAAAGTTTATACAATGTTCACTTATAGGTATCCACATATTTTGATATCAGTGTTAATTTTAGTTTTAGTCATCTAAATTGTATTAATTTCAGCCTATGTTTAGTTGAGGAAAGTGCACAACATTTAGTCAACAAAATCTAATGTAAATTTAGTCAGATTAAATATAAAGTGTAAAAGGTAAGGCATTTTTATGTTTCCTTGAATTTATTTTTGTGTAAAATGCAGTGACCTCTATTTAGGCTACCTGGCCGAGCATCTCAGTTAAAATACCATAATTGACAACAAACAGATTGGATGTCCCTCTGAACTCATCCAACAAAGTAGCTGTGATTGGATATATTCCTAACTTGTCTCTACTTTCTACATGACTAAATTAGGTTTGATTGGATTAAGTTTCTGTCAGACATTTTCATCTAGTTTTTATTTGTTGGTGAAAATGTCAGTAATTTAAGTTTTACTTTATGTCCACTTGGACTTGTGTTTTTTTAATTAGCTAAAGTCTAGTTTTGTCTGACTATGACCAAAAGCATTACTCAACAAAATTAACAGTGATTGATATAAATATTTGCCAAAAAATAAAGATCTAATCTCCCCATGAATGATAAAAGTCATACCTAGGTGTCACTTGTTCCTGTGTTTTAAAATCTTTAGGAGGTAAAAGTGTTGAAGTTGGGTATTTGTCCATTACCACAGGCTGGATTTCAGTTCTGTTGGGGTTGAGATTCAGACATTATCACTGTTTTAATTTGGTTTTCTTTCACTCTGCTCCCTGTCAAGAGGACCAGCGCCTGTGAATGTCTCTGTTGCCTATGGAGCCGCCATTCTACCCTTTGCTGCAAAATGACCCTGATGAACAAAACAGTGTGGAGCCAGAGACACTTCAGCTGCAGCCATCCATCCATATATCAATCTTTATTTGTATATTGCCCGTCCACAACGAGGATTATCTCAAGACACTTTACAATGGAGCAGGGTGAAGACAAATATATATATGTATATATATATATATATATATATACGTATATATATATATATATATATATATATATATATATATATATATATATATATACACTCAGTCAGTTTATGTGCCCTACCACTTAGTGGCTGAGTTGCTGTCGTTCCCAAACACTTCCATGTCCTTATAATACAACTGACAGTGTCCTCATAAATGCACACAAAGCACCCCATATTGACAACAAAACAACAGAATTGTAGAAATTTTTGAAGATTTATTAAAAAAGAAAAACTGAAATATCACATGGTCATAAGTATCCAGACCCTTTACTCAGTACTGAGTAGGAGCACCTTTTGAGCTAATACAGCCATGAGTCTTCTTGGGAATGATGCAACACGTTTCTCACACCTGGATTTGGGGATCTTATGCCATTCCTCCTTGCAGATCCTCTCCAGTTCTGTCAGGTTGGATGGTGAATGTTGGAATGTGAACCCTCAACCCAGTCTGAGATCCTGAGCACTCTGGAAAAGGTTTTCATCCAGGATATCTCTTTATTTGGCTGCATTCATCTTTCCTTTAATTGCAACCAGTCGTCCTGTCCCTGTTATACTGGGCAGGTGATGAGCAGTGCCCGGTTTCTAGGGATGGGTACCGAATAAGGTACTTTAAGAGGTACCGACCGAATTCTGTAGGTACTACCGAGTACCAATTCACGGAAAAACAATAGGTACCACGTTTAGGTACCTAAATGCATCCTTGTGACTGTGAGGGTGTGGAAGAAGCAGGCATACTATTGGGTAGGGTAGGTGAATTTCCATACCTGACTTGAACGAAGCACAGCAATAGCGTTATGACGTCAGCAGAGATCTTAATATTAAACAAACTAATATTTATTACCCCATAAACACACGCAAAAGTACAGAAAATTGGTACCGTTGAGTACCGATAACGATTCCCAGGTACCTGGCATCGGTATGGTATCAGTTCAAATGTGAAAGGTACCCATCCCTACCGGTTTCCTCCACACATATAGCACCATATTTGTCTTTAATGAATATAAATGTATTAAAAGGTAAAGCCCTTTTAGATGTGGAATCTCATTATAAAGAGGGTCCTTATATGTATATGATTGTAAAGATAGTTACTATGGATGTATTATTAATACAACCATGGATGAGATCAATCTATTTTAACATTAATATCTGTAATGAATATAATCTGGAGAGAAATGATGTTCATTCTTATAGCAGCATCTGAAGTGCCAATAAAATGGGTTCAACTCATCTAAAAGTATGAATTTATGTTAAGTGGTGTCTTTTATCTTTAATCTCAAACATCAATTTTCATAAGCCTTGTCATTTTTCCGTTGAAATCACACCTACCACCAAGTGTCACTTGGTGGTAGGTGTGGTGCCTCTTATCAGCCTGTGTTTTGGAGGCGTGACTGTTCTTGTCAGATTATTTCTGAGGAAGATGGAAACTTTTGCTGAAATGTAAAGTTATGAAACAAAGATGTCTGATATAAAGAAAACTTTTATTAGAATAAACTATGTCTAAGAAACTGAAGAACACCATTTAACTATTAACTGATGTTTCTGTTGATGGATGATCCACATGGAGTCGAGGAGGTCCACAGCAGCAGGTCATTGAGGATTGTTTGTCACAGATTTAAGCAACAATCTGAAGATCAATTCTTTATAGGCTTTGGATGGATGGACGGATGGTTGGAGGAGTAAAAGTTTTTCATAGTGATACACAACTAATGAAGTACATTTAGAATTAAAGCCAGTTTCAGCTACTTATTTAAAGCAAGTAACAGAGCATTTACTGGTAACTAAAGCATATTGTTATCATGTGTATATATTTTTTGACTAATGAATGAAGGAAGTAATCACGTCCAATGTATTTTAGTACAAATGTTACCATATTTTATGCTTCATGTTTAGTTTCCATGTACATTGATTTTAAACACAAAGGGCAAAAATGTGAACATTGATTTAAGAAGATCATCATTTTTCCTGTGATATTGAATAATTATTCATTGTTCAATAATTTAGAACAAATTAACATGGAATGATAATGTAAGATTTGCAAAGCGGCCACAGCACCAGGGAAGTGAGGAGCTTTAACATAAACTGTTTTATAAAAGCTTCATTAATGTGTGCTCACTTTTGTACTCAGCTCTAGAGAGGAACACTTTTTTCCTACATAATAAGGACAAATTAACATTAGTGCACTACTGTATGTTTTTATCAGTGTCAGTCAGTCTGCTCCTGTCTGATCTGCTGTCAGGTTAACTAAGAAACATCAGAACTGATGATTAACCTGTTCAGTCCCAAAGTACCCTATTTTGAGAATGCGTGCATGCTCTCCAACAAAGATGCAAGACCAAACTTGGATGATTAACCTGTTCAGTCCCAAAGTACCCTATTTTGAGAATGCGTGCATGCTCTCCAACAAAGATGCAAGAAAAAGTGAAATGTTCATGTAGAAATATATGCATGTTGCACATCAAATTAAACAAATTTCAGCTAACCAACCATATGAGCCATTTAACACACACCAAGTGCAACGTCAACACCAAGCAAATTACTTATCAAATGTCCAAATCTGTTTCACTTTGATTCAAACTTGGGTCGCTTTGTATGGATTTCTTTGAGTGGGCAAATGTAGAGAGTTCTGCTTGATTTTGCCAAAAGAAACATAAAATATATTTATTTATTTTTTTAATTGTTTTTTTCAAAAACAGCCACAGATAAGCAGAGGCAGATGAAAACGGTTGTAATTTGGTGTAATGAACACCAAAAGTGAAATAACAGTGAAATATAAAGTTTGGTATATCAGAAATGTCAAACGGGACTAATGGAGCCAAACTAGACTCTGCCTGACCACTCTGTAGTAAAACCTCTCTAACTTTGCTCTGCACTCTTCATTATTTGACCAAATCAAGAAGCAATGTTCATATATTTTTACGTCCATTCAGAGTCTAGCCAAAAATCTCACATCTGTCAAAGAAATATTAATATAAAAAACTATTTTAAAGTATATTTAAAGTAGTTTCTAATCAGCCTTAAATAATTAATGTTTTGTTTTCGTTACCTGAAATTTTGAAACTATTCTGACTTCTATCTTCATTTTACTCTGTTCAGTAACACATATACTGATAATTACACATCTGGACAAATCTCTACCAAGCAGCTGTGCTAATACAAACAAACATGGAGGACCACACGTACAATTTGCAGCAGATAGGCGTGTCTTTGCTTTATGGCGGGTGGCCAACAATCAGGGAGAAGACTTAAACAAGGGCTGAACATAAAAACAGGGTCAACATCGGCGCTGCCTTTCCCAGATGGAAGTCCCTGAAGGATAAGTTTGCAGACAGACACAGAAGTTGCCTGTTTTTGCTGGACAGGTAAGAAAATATTGTCTCACTCAGTGACATTATTTTTAGTGTGGAGGCTGCAGCATGACGAGGTCATCTGCTGATGCTGTGCCTGAAGCCTTTACATTCATCTGCTATCTGTGGACAGAAAACATAGGCTGATAAAAGCTATATACACTGTTATGAAGACAAATATAAAGATTTTCACCGTACTCTTAATTTTATCATTTTATTTCTCAGACCAAACTGCATCAGAAAAACCCCCTCAATAAAACCTCTCCTTCAGATAATACAGCCTCAGGCTTCAAAATGAAAGTCATCAGACAAAATACTGGAAAAACGGACTCAAAAAAAAACAGCCTCAGGTCTAGCAAACTTCCCATTTTCAAAATAAAAGCTTTCTTCATTATCTTACTGTTAAATCATTTGTCATCTGTACCTGCTTTTCTGCACTATTGTGGCATTATAATGAAACAAGAAAGCAGGGTGACTACAGGTATGAGGTAGTTAAAAAAAATGATCCACATTATAAATGGCCCCAAATATTCTTTTTTACAATTAAAGGCATTGATGTCTCTGTTGGAAAAATGTAAAGGTACAATGAAGGAAAAATGATAATAAGGAAAATAATGAAAATAATTAGCTGTTCAACAACATCCTTCAAATATTTTCATTAATGTGGACAGAGAACAGTTATTTAAAGCCAAACCAGTAGGTGAAGTTTGTGAATTACTTACCTGAAGTAAACAGTAAAATTGAAAACATGAGAATACACCAAAACAAAATAAAAAATGATCCGTTACTATAAAGTTGGAGTTGATTTGCAGCATTTTTTTTAAATGATTTGCTCTAGAACTGAAAAACGAACATTCTTGCATTGCCTCCAATTGCCACTATGAACGAATTCAGCTATGAACGCAGTCATACAAATTTTCTGTTCACAGAGTGGGACTTGATAGGTGGGGGAGCCCTAAAATATGGTGTTGCAGCGCAGTAGGAAAAATGATGTAAGTTATTACAAAAAGCTGTATAAGCCTTATTGTCAACAGTGGTGTAAAGGAACGAAGTAATAGTACTTAGTTACAGTACTTAAAGGTCCAGTGTGTATTATTAAATGCTAAACGAAAAAAATATAAAATAAAATAACAGACTTGGGAGAGCAACAACTATATGTACCTGTTCTCTTTGTTTGTACTTTTACTTTTAATACTTAAGTACATTTAATAGTAGCTTCTTTAAGACTTTTACTTGAGTGATTTTTTAATGAGTGACTTTCACTTTTAGTTGAGTATATTTTATATAAGATATCTTTACTTTTACTCAAGTATGGGTTTCAAGGACTTTTTACACCACTGCTTGTCAACAGAAAAATACAGGCCACATTAACAGGCAATACACACACATACCAATTAGCATGCTCCCCCGTAAGAAAATTTGAAATATTTCATATTTAAAAGCATCTATCTGATGCATTTTGAGAGGAACATTAAGCAGAATTACAGGACAGCATGACTGTATAATAAAGTATTTATCTATGCATGCTCACATTCTGGTCACATAATGACTTTGGGAATTGAAAGGACAGGGCCCTTCACAATGTTGATATTTTCACTTTTTAGATTAAACATACAGTGAGGAGGTGGATCTCTACAGCTCTGTCCTGAGCAACATTCACCATGTTAAGTCATTATGACCAACATCTCAGAAATATTAACCACTTTAATTTGCAGGTAAGACAAAATAAGATACTGGAAAAATCGGGTGTACTCAAAATATATAAAAAACAGCCCCAGTTGTAAATAATATCAGAATGGATAAGAGCGCAGAAGATATATCTGTATGAGAGAGGAAGCATTTTCCGCGACCCACATAACATGTAAGTTGTTTTCTAGATAACTCAAGTCAAAGTCCATCATAGGACAACCCCAATTTATCTGCTAAGATAACAAGACATGTCAAGATCCTGAGAGAACAGCTAATATTTACTTGACACAGCTCTAATTTGTTATTTAGGAGCACATGTACTCATTAGTAAGGTGTACTTTTTATGATTTATACACGTCCACTGAAAACAGCTCTGAGACCCACTTTGGGCCTCGACCCACAGGTTGAGCCACTGCACTAACAGACTGCATTTGGAGCTTGATCCTTCACATTGCTCTGATATCATGGAGAATAAGCGGCGCAACCGCAGGATGAGTTTATCATTTAAAAAGGTGAAAACAGAGCTATCTAACAAAAAAAACATTAAGCATTCAGGTTGTAACATGTCATATCATATAAGTCGTCTTGAGGAGCGGCATTCAGCTAAAAAATCGGGAATTGAAAAGTCTCCCATTTTCAAAATAAAAGCTTTCTTCATTATCTCTCCACACTGACCTTACGCTTTTAGGTTTGTAACCGGATTAATTCTTCGACTTAGTTTTGGAGCCGACCGGAAGTTTCTTGATAGCATAATGGCCAAATTGTATGCAGGCTGTTCATGATAAAATGGTCTGTCGCCTGTGGTGCTACTTGAATTGGTAAATTAATTTACTGAATAAGCCGGACTGAATATGCACTGTAGCTGTTTCACTGGTGGTCGATGTCTGGGAGAGAATTGTAATGGGCTTGGTGAGCTGCAGCCATACAATAGTTTTCTGGAAGCGGCACACAAAAACAAGCTCCTGGCCTTGATGTCGCTAAAACTACACACTGGACCTTTAAGTGTTTTACTCCTGTCCCATCTTGAGGTTTCTTCGCCAATTTAACAAGCGGTTATACATGTTATTTGCAACTTTCACTTTTACTTCACTACATTAAAATGTTGAAAAACTTAAGGTCCGCCCTACTCTGCCCCTGATTGGCTAGAACACCTTGGTTACCTTGAGTATCATTGGTGGTTGGAACTATCACATTAAACAACTGGTTAAAGATTAAAAAATATATATTAAAAAAATCACCAAAATATTCATATTTTGAAGTCTTCAAGCCTGCATTTGTGCTTGCCTTGACTGCTTGTTGACTCTTGACTGATGACTGATATATGGGTGGACGGAACCTCAAATTCCTGAAAGCATCTCAGCGACAGACCCACTGAAGGCGCCGAGCAGAGCTGCATGTCGCTGATCCCGAAGAGTCAGGGTGATGGAAGCAGGTCTGGTGGTTGGTAAAGTTCCCAGATTCAGTATATAGACATATCGATCCATTCAGTGAAATAATGCTACAATGCAAGGAGAAGTTGCTCAGAAAAAATATTTTTGAGTCACACTGTTATTCTCTCCGCTGCATTGTTTTTAGTTAGGAATTTATTTTTTAAACTCAATTACTTAAGATTTTTAAATTTGCATCAACAAAATAACTGGAACAACTACATTAAGCTGAAGATCATGAAATGTTTCTTTAATATAATTTATCCAGTGCAAAAACATCATTACTGCCTTTTCCAAGCATGGATAAATATTTAATTTTAACCATGAAGTTTCTTTAAAGTGCTGCTAAAAAATAATGAATCACTAGATTATCATTTTATCAAAGTCCTTAAACAGAAGAGATCCAGCAGATTTAGACATGAATTCTTTTTTTGAATAACAAAGTGGATGAAAACCTTTTTTTTTACCTTGAATGGTCAACTGTTGAGTCCGTGTCTCTGACAGTGCTCCAGTTTCTTCATAGATTCTAAGTTCATATTCACCACCATCATTACTGTGCAGGTTGTTGATCTTCAAAGTTCCATCATCAGGAGTAAATGAAGATCTGTCTCCTAACCCGGTTAGTAAAAATCTGATATCCCTTCCAGATAATATTGCTCTTGAGATGGATGATCTGTATAGCTCATATCTGAATATTTTTGAGGCATCGTCCATCAGTAGAAGGTTTAAAGTTCCTCCAAGGGGTCCGAAACATTCAGCTCTTTTCTGTCGGCCATCACAGAAAGTTTCCCAACCTGAAAGATAAATAAAAAAATCATCATATTAACACATTAATCCTTTGACCTCTGCCCCTTACTTTGGGCCTCTAATTCGGTTAAATAATGTCGACAATTAAAGAGTTATTCTCTGACGGATTCATGGTGCCATAATCATGAAGGAGACTCTGATGAAACAGCAGGCATTTTAACTCTGCTGGAAAATATCGACTTTTTATAATGACAAGTTTCAAGCTTTAATACCGTCAGTAAGATAGTAAGATCAGGATTAGGTCAGGAGGTTTGTGCCCGACAGTGACAATATTCTGTTTTGAAAATAATGTTTTTACTCCTTTTATTTTATTTTAATAGATTAAACAAATTTAACTTTTTAACAAACCAAACCTGTCCAGGTAAGCATTCGTAAAAATACTGGGTCACTGAGAGTTGATGAAATTAATTTCACTTACTTTCCACCTAAATTCATTAATAATGCTTCATTAAGGACCTCTGAGTTCTTTTATTTTAAGAGATAAAATTAATCAAATTAATTTTTTTACCAAACAAAACCTGACCAGGGAAGCATTCATAAAAATACAGGGTCACTGAGAGGTGATGAAAATCATTCAACTTATTCTTCCCCCAAATCTAAAAATAATGCTTTACTGAGGACCTTTGAAAGTTTGTTTTCCACCAAATTATGTCAGAAAAGAGTAAGTTGATTTTACTGTTAAGTCTGGTTTTAATTTTACTTCAGGATAAAAGCAAGCACTGTCAGATTATTTTCAAAAATACTTTGTGAATAAAATTGCTGCTCTGATTCAAATTATATCCTTTATTTTACCAGATAAAAGCCTCACTGAGATTTAAAATCTCTTTTTCAAGAGGGACCTGGCATGGCAGCAGCAGACAGTTACACAATAAAAACAACAAATACATTCAGACATCAGCACATTGAAACCAAACCCTTCCGGAAACTCCAATTCAAAACAAAATAAGAGCAGTCAAGAATTAAAACAGTCACATTGTCCAAGGTTGGCTCTTTCCCGGTCCTTTATCAAAGTCTTAAATTCACCAACAGTGACCAGTTCTGTTTGTCTCAAATCCATTGAGAGACTATTCCAGGTAGAGGGGGCGGCATATTTAAAGGCTGTCTTAACCAATTCTGTTCTGACTCTGGGAACAAACATTTTAATGATATCCTGTGAGTGCAGTCCACGAAGGTCACTAGACCTGATCGAATATGTGGTCAAATAAGACGGTAGCATCCCAAGAACAGATTTGTAGATAAAGAGTAGTAAGTGAGAGTGTCTATGGACAGACAGGGAGGGACAGTTTGCAGCAGCATACAGCAGACAGTGATGGACACCATATCCACAGCCAGTAATAAAACGTGGAGCACAGTGATACACAGAATCCAGTTTTTTCAAGTATTTTTCAGGTGCATTCATAAATAACAAATCACCATAGTCCAACAATGGTAAGAAGGTTGAGGAGATTAAATAGTCTCTGACCTGACATGAAAAACAGGCCCTATTTCTAAAGAAGAATCCCATTTTAAGTTTACACTTAGACACAAGACTGTCAATGCGCTCCTTAAATGACAGGTTATTATCAATGGTGATACCCAAATACTTATATGAGGTCACAATTTCGATTTCTGCCCCTTGAGCTGTGGTGATTTTGGGAAGGTTGGCAGGTAATGCTTTGCCACCAGAAAAGACCGTCAATTTAGATTTACCTGCATTTAGCACCATTTTCAAGTCAGTTAAATGTGACTGAAACTGATCAAAAGCAGACTGTAGAAAGTCAAAGGTTTGCACCAGTGAACAAGATGCACAATAGAGAACTGTGTCATCAGCATACAGGTGATACATACAATCTGATATATCCTGACACAGATCATTAACATAAATGGTGAACAACAACGGTCCTAATGTTGAGCCCTGGGGAACACCCTATAAAACAGGAAGAACTGAAGAACAGAGCCCAGCAGTGTGCACACATTGAGTTCTGGCTGTCAAATAATTTCTAAACCATCCAACAGCCTGGCTTGACAAGCCGATATCAAAAAGCCTATTCAAAAGTCTGTGATGATCGAAAGGCTTTTGACAAGTCAATGAATAGGGCTGCACAGTATTTTTTGTCATCCAAGGCCCCAATGACATCATTCACTACTTTAATAGTAGCAGTGGTTGTGCTGTGCTGCTTTCTGAACCCCGATTGATATTGGGCCACGGTACCGTTTAAGTCTAAAAAGTCTTTAAGTTGCTCACTGACAAGCTTTTCCAAGACTTTAGCCAAGACATATAATTTGGAGATTGGCCTGTAATTATTCAAACTTGAAGGATCACCTCCTTTAAGGAGAGGAAGAACAAATGCAGATTTCCACACTTCAGGAATTTCATTATTAGAGACAAGTTGAAAATATAAGTTATTGGTTCAGCAATAATTTCAGCGGTAACCTTAAGAAAGACAGGGTCAAGCTTATCTGGACCAGCGGATTTGCTAGTATCAATACTTTTCAGAGCTCTACACACCTCAGTCACAGAAGAAGCCCAGAAGAAACAAAGTGTTCGTTAAAATGATTTAAAATTGCTGCTTTTTCAGTTACTGTATAACTTCCATCCATAATACAAGTTGGTAAATCATTTGTAGTTTCATCCCCATTAGTAGATTTTATCACTTTACAGAACTTCTTAGGATCCTTTAAGTTATTTGTAGTTTTTGAGAGGTAGTAATTTGATTTCGCCTTCTTTACTTGAGATGTAAAACAATTCTAAGTTGCCTATATCTCAGCCAATCAGCGTTAGATGAGGATTTTCTGGCAAAAGCCCAGGCTGTGTCTCTCTCTTGTTTTAGAGTAGATAGTTCAGAGGAGAACCAAGGGTTTGTTCTTCTGCCCTTCACTCTAAATTTTCAGTAAGGTGCATGTTTATTGATTGCTTCCATTAAAAAATTATAAAAATAGTTCCAGGCCAGTTCAACATCAGTGACAAGTGTTATCTTCCTCCAATCAACCTCCCAAAGGTCATGAAGAAAGGCTTGATCACAGAAATGCTTAAAATCCTGTTTATGTACAACAAGAGATCTTGCCTTTGGCAGTTTTGCTTGTCTAACTGCTGCTACCGCACAATGGTCACTGAAGTCAAAGCAAAAATACCCATATGTGAAAATTTATGTGGTGCATTTGTTTAAACTAAATCAAGTAAAGTTGACTTTACGGGGTTCTTAAAATTAGGTCGTGTTGGGCCATTTACCAGTTGAGTGAGATTAAAGAAGTCACACAGGGATTTAAAACTGTCAGAGACAGAAGACAACCAGTCCCAGTTAAAATCACCTGTTAAAAATAACTCTTTAAATTCCAGTGATGATAAAAGTCTGTTAAGTGAAGGTAAAGCCTCACTATTAGCAGATGGGGGTCTATTATTATTATTATTATTAACTGAATTATTAAACCAGGTCTCAGATAATACAAGAATATCAGGGTATGAGGATTTTACCCAGATTTTAACAAGATCCAGCTTGGGGAGTAGACTTCTAATGTTGCCAAGTCCAGATCTAGTTTTAAAGTCACTGGGAGTGTTTAAGCAGATAGGATCTGGACCGGGATTAGGCTGGACATTCCCTGACAACAAAAGCAATATAGAATAAAATGCCTTTTCTGGCATGCGCGTTGCTTATGCCACCAAGTAGACTGCATAAGGTGCGAGGAGCAAAACCAGTCATAAGTGCAGAAAAGGCTAATAAAACGAGAAAGCATTTTAAAATCGACCACTGAGTATAGAGCCCACTCTAGAGAACTCGGTGAAGAATAAAAAGGTTTGCTTTCCCAGTGTGTACATTTTGCAGTTATCATGGAAGCCAATGCATATGTGTCTTTGTGCATCCCATGCATTTCCTCAGAATAAACAAAAGAGGATAAAAACAAGAAAAGTAAAAAGAACATGCTGGCAGGCATGTTGTAGGGAGCACAAAGCTCCAGTGATCCAAGTCAGTTTAAAAAAATATCCAGGGGGTGCTGGTTTGGCGGAGTGGTTAGCAACCAGGCACCCCATGTATTTGTATCTGCCGGTCCAGGTTCGAATCCCGCCTGTGACCAGTTTGCAGAGTGTCTTCCCCTACTCTCTCACCCCCTTTCACAAGCCTATCCACTGTCTCTCTCCTATCAATAAAGGCACAAAATGCCCCAAAAATACATTTAAAAATAAATAAATAAATAAAATCCAGGCCGGGTTTTCAGCCTTTCTCTTAGAACCAATCTCGTCCTAGCAGAGTCAGGTTAGTCCTCAGGCAAAAAGGAGCAAAAATCCAACACACCAACAGGGAATATAAATATAAAGCTCTGTGTGGCAGAGAGAGGCTTAAGGCCAGCACAATACTTGTGAAAACGAACCACAGCGACGTGCAATCAGCCGGCGAGGAGTGAAGAAAGCCACCAGCTTTTGTAGGTGAGTAATCAGGCTGATGAGAAGCAGGTGAGGACTCCCAGGCAGGTCAGCTCCACAGACACGCCCAGCCACACAGGAGAGAGAGTGAGAGAGGAGACAACCGAAGAGGGAGGGGGGAAGGAGCACAGGAAAACTGGAGGAAGGGTGAATTCCTCACACATTTCAGCCCAAAGCTTTCATCAGTGTTTCTGACACTTGCCTGTTTGATCGTCTTCTATAAATAACATCAAGATGCAGCCAAAAAAATTAAAAAGGAACAGAGAAGCACATCCAAACAAGCACAAACTAGGATGTAAACTTAAAATAAATGAACACATAAAAGGAAATAAAGAAATTACAGAACGTAAATAAATAAACAAACTCAAACAGAAACTGAGGTAAACTGTATTATTATTATTATTAACTGATGCTGCTTTCTGAACCCCGGTGATATTGGATAAATTGAAAAGAAACACAGGAATGCAATTCCAACTTAAAAATGGAAATAAATAAAAAAAATTGAAAAAAGATATTTAAGTTAATCAAATAATCATCTCAGGATTATATTTTTATCAGAGTTTAAATACTCTCCCTTTGTGGAATTGAGATCCCATTTTCATCTGGCTGAAGCTTCTGATTAAATCAAATTCAGACCAAACTGGTGGAAAAACCTTATTTGAGACTTCCACTACTAAATTCTCAACCAGACAATCCGCTTCTCTGTCACAAAAAGTCATCCAACAAATGAATTCATACATGAAAAGATGATAAAAATAAGTGTCACATTGCTAAATGAATAAAAATGAGGAAGTAAAAATAAAAATAACTCATAATAACAATTAAGAAAAAATGATATCAAATGAAAAACATAACAGTGATAATGACAATAATGATGATAAAGACAACTGAAAAAGATATAAATTAATACTCTAACAATAATTCAATTAATCATCTGTACATTACCAACCAGCTGATTCAGGAGTTAGAATAATTATTAGAGCAAGGGTGATTTGACTTTGAGATCTTTCTGCTGAAGATTATGTTCATCTTAAATTATGAAAATCAACATATGTGCACATATGAGAGGCTTATCTCAGTGGAATATTAAATAAACAGAACATATATAAATATATAAACAGGTTTAAATGAAGTCCACTCACCATGAGAGGCTCCCAGCAGCAGCAGCAACAGTCCAATCACAGCGTCCATGTCCTCAGTTTTCAGCCTCTGTCACTGTGTCAAAAGTTTTTACTTCAACAGAAAATCAAACATCTACATTAACACCAACAGACCAACAGTGTGAACTTTATAAGAGCAGCCCAAACAAAATAGGTGTGACACTTCTCTACAGAGCTGAGTTCATGTTTTTACAGAAAGAAAAGTGTCAAAGGAAATGATGTTAATTCACTTCCTTTTTTTGGTGTCAAACCAAACAGACCTGCTGGTGAGATGGAGCAAACGAAGAGAAGAAAAACATTTCTCTCCTAAATCTGAAGAGTGATATGAGGCCAACAGCTGAAGTTAATCAGATATCCCTCTTTACAAAGTTAAAATGAAGATATTCACATATTTTGATATCAGTGCTAATTTTAGTTTGAGCAACAGTCTAAAAAACAGCCTTAAAAAATGTTTGTGTTAGTCATAAGTTAGTCATGTAAATTGTTTCCGTTTTAGTCTATGTTTAGTTGATGTTTCACAGCATAAGTCTCACCACATTTTAGTCGATGCAATCTACTGTAAATTTAACCGACTAAAATGAGAAGTGTAAAGGGTAAGGCATATTTTAGTTTACTTAAAATTCTGAAGTCATGTTTTACACTTGGATAAAATGAAACACCTAATAACCTTTTGTTGAATGCCATTGAAAGTTGATTGTTTAAATGAAGAGGAACAAATGTATCTTTTTTTGTGAACTGCAGTTATTTAGGCTACATGGAAGAGCATCTCAGTTACTGACAACAGTGAACCTGTCAGGAATCAGATGCTCAGGCAGATGCACACACCAAAACCCATGAGGAAAAAGATAAAGTCTACATGCAGTAGAGGGTCGGTGCACAAAAAGACAAAAACAACCAAGGCAAAAGGATCTGAAAAGGGCAGAGTCGAGTCAAACAAGGTCTGTTAACATGAACTGAGGCAATGAGGAAAAGGCTGGAAAGTGACAAGGATGTACAACAAACAAGAGAGAGACTGAGGAGGACATGGGCTGTGTCCAAAATGGCGTACTAACGTCCTACTCATACTAAGTGTGACGTCAAAATGAGCATGTAGTGTGTTCACATTAGATAGTATGAAAAGTTTGAGTGTGCGAGAAATACCCGGATGTATACTAGATCAGAAAAAAATTAAAGTATGCGAGGTGGGCATACTAGTCACACTCAAACGCCCCATAATGCTTTGCGAGCCCCATAATGCACCGGCATTCAGCTAAAAATCGGCCACTAGCAAACTTCCTATTTTATAATACTTTATCCTTCCCATTTTATTATCTCCTTTTAGTTCTTCAAAGATTTTGTAAATGGGCTCTTGTTTTGGAGCCAAACGGAAGTTTCTTCGATAGCATAATGGCGCAGAACGGAATGTCTGAAATGCCAAAATGAAATTTGTATCCATGCGTTTTATGGCTCAAATGACCACATTTTGGTATTCTACGTGGTGACTTTCTCGCCTAAAATGCCCTCTGAACTTTCAAATGTGGCGAATCAACAGAGATATTTGATAGCCTGGTGTGCTTCTGATTTTTGTTGTCGTAGATTTGAAATGCATCATGGGAAACTTAGTAGTATACTACAGTGTGAACGGTTGGCATCCTAATCATACTTATAGTATGTAGTATACAGTATATACACAAAGAGTTTGTAGTATGTAGTACATTAGTATGCCATTTCGGACACAGCCATAAGGTTAAATCCATGAGGAAATAAGGGTAATGAGACACAGCTGGGGAAACATAATCAGGGATCAGGGGCAGATAGCATGAAGCAGGATTAATGTCTTACTGAGGTAACTTCAGGGTTAACCCTGATTTATCTATAGCATGAAGCTGGTTCATTTCTTATGGGGGTAGATCACCATGGTGACTTACTCTGAACAGCTAACCTGCTCCGGAGCAGGAGAAGTTTAAGGTTGAGTCTGATCCTGTACGATGACCCTCGCACTGGCCAAGCAGCTTCCCCGAATCAATGATCAATCAATCATCTATAGCTGTGTGATATATTGGAGCCGTTTACTGCCCGTGCGACCCGCAGGAGCAATCACCCTGCTATATAAACTTCACTTCTATAGCACCTCTGATACATTCAAATGCACCATAAACTGCTTGATAAATAATGTCATTCTTATGTGAAACAGCACATAATCCATTATTCCATCATGTCATTCCTGTACTTAATTCATATGTTTGAGGGATTTTTTTTTCTTGCTGATTTTAATTTGTTAATTTGGCTCAGCTATCAGCTCAGTATGTTTTTATGATTTCATTGTGGCGACAAATTAAATCTTAAATGCAGCTGATATGACATGAAACAGACCAACCTACCAGACACAGTTTTGCGTTTGTATTTATTTTTTTATCTGCTCCAACGACCTCCTCACGACAGAGGAATTACATCTGAGGGAATGAGATGATAATTGTCAGACATGCAACACATTTTCACGGTATAATGCTTCATGAGATTCATGAGTGTGATCGGTGTCAGATTTAGCCAATGATGAGTAATTTGCACATTTTTGCAGTCCGCCGCGCATTTTGTCTGATTGACAGATGCCACGTTGTTTCCTTTCTCCATTATTTTGGCTTTTTCATCCTCATATTTTAACATTATCAGAAGCTGCTCTTCACATGTGAAATATGGAGCTCTGTCCGTGTATTCCTGGTGCTTCTCAGCGTGTTTTCCTCTGAGCCCTCCCCTTATACATGCGCATTTACAGCTCTTTCTGAGACAATCCTGGGTTGAGTTAACCTGTTGATAAACCGTGTTGCGCTATAGATTATTCTGATTGCCGTTGTTGGGGTTACTCGACCCTGGATAGGAGTGAGTCACCCAGGGTAAGTTGACAGTGCTTCGTGCTATAGGCCCAGGATCAAGCAGGAAGCAAAACCTATTGGAATAAATCAAAAGTGAGACATTTCAAAATAAAACAGGAAGTATGAGACAAAACATAGAACATGGATACAAATGGGTAACTTAACTAAGGCAAAAAGCAGGAACATAACAGAACCTGCTCCACATGAATAAATCAATTCATAAAGAGAGCAGCTCTGATTGGATCACTCCACAACTTATCCCACCACCACCAAGCTAAGGCAGCTGTGATTGGTTGTCCCTATGAACTCATCCAACCTTTAACACAACCAAAATAGCTGTGATTTGATATATTCCTAACTTGTCTCTACTGTTTACATGACCAAATGAGGTCTGATTGAATTAAGACTGCAGATATTTTAGTCGAGTTTTTATCTGTTGACGGAAATGTCAGTAATTTGACTTTCTGTCCTTGTGCACTTGTTTTGTAGCCTATCACAGCTGAGATGGGGTGAGAGGAGGGATAAACTCTGAATGTGTTGGTTCCATTAGGTCGACTGGTGACTCCAAACTGCCCTCAGCTTTAGGTGTGAGCGTGAATGGTAGGGATGGGATGATACACTTAAACTCACGATATGCTGCACCTCGATATCCCCGGGTCACGATACGATATCAAAAAAAGTTAGAAAGAAATAATATTACTGTGTAATTACAACTTATTTGTTTTTGTTTGAGTTGCACACAGGAAAACATAAGGCCTAACGGGCCAAACACAATAACACTCTCTAACCCTAGAGAGGTTAGAGAGAGTCTATGCTAATGAGCGGTAGGCTCATCTTTGTCGTCCTCGTCTTTTTTAATGATAAAGCCAAAATACTGCCAGACAGATGACTTGTATCCAGGCAGAGCGTCCTCAAATTCGACCTCATTCAACACCATCATTTGGATTTTTGGAGGCAGGTAGTTGGTGCTAATGTTTGTTGTCATCACTTCTGGCCACATGCTCTATTACCGGATGTGACATCGTTATTTCGCGATCCATTTTTTTCAAACTTGATGCATTTCATCCCGTACTGTATCGCGATATATTGCCAAACGATATTTCATCCCATCCCTAGTGAATGGGGGTCTTTCTCTCTATGTAGCACTGTGATTGTTTGCTGACCCGTTCAGGCTACATCTTGCCCAAATGTCAGCTGGTATATGCTCCAGCTCTCCACGATCTCACATAAACAGTTTGTATGATGGATTGCTGCATTTGTCTTCACACATGCTGTTTGACTGTGACGCCCTCTAGTGGCAGAAAGCAGCAGTGACAAAGGGCTGCAGAGAGGTTCCCCAGAAAGATACTTCTCTCCAGGAGGACTGACATGTTTAAAATTCAGGCATTTAATCAATAATATATTTTTCATAGATATTTGAAAACTCTTCTGTGAGTTAGGAGAGAGGAGGCATCACACAATAAAACAGCAATGATGAGTTCAGACTTTAAACTCAAACCTCCACTGTGACTGAAGTGATGGTCAAGGTTTAGAAAAGAGGTTGATTGAAATGCTTTAAGAAAATGAAATCAGTGATTAAGAAAAACACCTTCAGAAATGTTTTATTGTCGCCAAAATGTAAAAGAGATATCTAACAGAACTTCAGGAAAATCACCCTCAGATTAATCATGACCGAACATTCTACAGCTGATTCTCACAAGCCTCTGTGATTTGATTAACATAGAAAAGATTCTCAGAACAAAAACTATTACATATTTATGCAGATTTCTCCAGATGTTTCTTTGCCTCATGGAGGTACTGAATTAAATCAGATTAGATTAGACAGTATGTTTTTAAAATTATGATCTATTTATTACTGCCTCTCTTGGATGTCATTTCTGTCTCAAATGTTTGATGGGGTCACATCTGTCGCTTAACTTCCTCTCATATCATAGTTCCTGAAGAGTTTATCTGATGACTGTAGGCAGAGGCAGGCTAACACTACCCACTGACTCCCAGTGTTTGAGCTAAGCTAATTAGCGAAGGACGAGCTCTGACCGTCTTTTCCTTGTTCCCGCACACACAGTCAAAATAATGGTGTCTATCTGTTTGTCTTGGACTCAGGAGTGAAACATGTAAACGGGGATTCCTCTTAGTTTAAAGAAGCTTCTGGGAAAATTTGACTGCCTATGTAATTCCCACAGACCAGCCACAAATCTGGCACATGCCAGTGAAGGGATGTGGCAACAGCCTGGTCGACCATGGAGGGGTCAAATTGCTGCAGAGTGTGGGTCATGGATGAAACAGGCTTTGTGGAAGTTCTGGGTTAGAGCTCCGATGCAGAGTCTCTCATTTGAACCATGACAACAGAAACATTTTCATAGTCCTGCTGTTGATCTGCAGCGACCTCGGCATTCTCCATCTGCTTTTTCTTCCAAGCAAAGTAGACGAAGATACAAACGATAATCAGGAAAAATACAGCTGTCTGCACGCCATGGATGAGCAGGTGAGAAGCTGTTGGACACAAAGACAGACAAAATGAAAAGTCAGGGCAGGGTTGAAATATTTAATGTCTGTGATGTTAGGCTGTGAAAAGCAGCTGATTAGAAACATTAGAAAACACTGATGAAGGGAAAAAATGGAGCTTTCATCACGTCAGAATAAAACGTGTTTCAGCACTGACTTACATGAGCAAACAATTGAGATATTCTCCTTTAATGGTGGAAAAACACATAAATAAGACACACACTGGGAATCCACTGTAGCATGGTTAGTATTGACTTAATAATAAACCATGGGTCATCTCTGCTGGGGGCCACAGTGTAGTTGGAGGGTGTGATATTAATAGACGGTTTATTTGACACAGTCTCCTTACCCCCAGCTGTTGTTGTTTGAATACACTGAGTTTCCTTGGATGGACGTAACCACTGTGATACGTAAGTCCCATTGAGTAAGGTGCACTCAATCCATTCATATCCTGAGAGAGAAATTTATGGAAAGCATTACTTGGGAATCAAGTCAAGTTTATTTATATAGCACTTTTCCTACAACATATGTAACTCAAAGTCCACACATTTTTAAGATCAGATGTATAAAACATGAATGAAATGCTTGTATTCAAGATGAAATGTGAGTATTAAGCTTGTCTTTAGACACTAAATAATATTCTGTAATAATCAGTGGGGAACATAGACAGGGCGGGGGGGGGGGGGGGGCGACTTTGAAGGCCAATCAGCAGCAGCCAACATTTTTATGAGGTTATATGACACACTTGGCATTAGCCTGAACATTAGCCACAGTGACTGAGATGGGCTTTCATACATTACTACAGGTGGGGCCTCCACTCTGAGTAATTTAAAGAGTTTTAGGTTCAAACAAGCCACAAAAAGAGCGCTCAGTGATTGCAGGCCAGATAAAAATGACTGTTTGCTGCTGACAACAAAGTGTATCCCTTTAATCTTCAAAAACAGAGGTGCAGGAATGAGTCAGAAAACACAGATATCAGATTCAAATTCAGAAGAATGTCCAGGAAAAGATTCTCTTGTGGTTTGAGTATGTATTTCTGCTGCTAAATCCCTAAAACTACTGTTGAATTCCCCGAAATAACATTGATTAAAACTGTTTTATCAGGTATGACCTCATGTTTCAATTGTTAAACAGAAATCCAGCCGTGATTCAATACTTAACCAGAAAAACAAGGACAGGAGCCAAAAACAGTTTGGAAAACACAGCAGCCAAAGACAGACAGAGCAAAAGTATCTCATACCCCTCTTAAACTAAAATTATCGGGTCAACACGTTTTTCTTCAATGAGGGTTAACCCACTAACAGTTGGTAAGTGACTCCTCTCCCACTGCCAGCAGACCCTGGGGCCTGTACTACGAAGCTGGATTAAGTCATCCAGGATAACTCTGCGACAACTCGCTGAACTTCACCGGATCTCTGCCATCCAGAGCTGCTGTACTACGAGGCTCGTTATCAACTCGATAAGTGAATCCGGCTGGGATCTGTGCGCGCACACATAAATGGGCGTGGTTAGCGGCCCTGGAGCATTTTCCACAATGGAGAAAAGAGCAGCCTACTTCACGGCGGAGGAGCAGCAAATAATCCTGCAAAAGTATGAGGAGTACCGCAGTATTATCCAGGCCAGGAGCAACACGGTGAAAAACATGGCCCTACATTTTCCAGAAACAAATCGCTGAAAATGTAATAAAGAACTCATCCACATTAAACCAAAATTATTGTTACTTGACTTTATCCATAATAAAGTTCAGTACAATTATCAGCATGTGTTGTCTTTTATCAGAAGTAAACATCCTCTGATCAAACGTTATCACTGACATTGAGAAATAATGTCAATCAAGTGGATTACTTCGGTCACGATAAAAACGCTCCAGACGAAGCGCTCCTCTTACAATTCGCGCACCGACATTAACCGGTTCTGGCAGAAATGGGCAAGCCATTGTCCAAGACAACAAATTGGTGACTGTGCAGTCTTTTATGCCCGCCCGAGAGAACCGATTGGTCAGCGGGCGGTCTGTCACACCCCGTGACACCCCGTAAAAAGAGATCCACATTCGTAGTGCGGAAAACCCGAGACGTATCCAGGAAGTTATCTCTCTAAGAGCTAATCCAGCTTCGTAGTACAGGCCCCTGGTCTAATCGGCAGCTGATGAGCTGTGTGGTTGTTTTTTTTTTTCCTCTGGTGCATCAAGCTTATGTCATCACATTCATGACATCATCAGCACAATGAAAAATGACCACGTAAACAATGGAAAGGAGCATGGAAGATGTGGACATGGTTTTCTGTACATTGGACTTTTGTCCCTCTTTAAAAATGTACAAACTCCGTGCTGATGATGTCATCAATAAATTGACCCCGGTAAGATGTTCCCACTGAAGCTGATCGGAGGTGAGCTGATGAAAACCAGTGTCACTTGCAGAGCCGGTAAACCCAGGTTGAAATGCCAATCAAACCCTTTCAAACTGCTGACAGGAGCCTAATGTTACCGGGTTTAAACAGATTTCTTGGCCAGTCTGAAAGGGGTATCAGTTGTCCCATGTAGTTCACAGCAGTATGGGTGATAGGGACTGATCTCACTTTGAAAGGCTCAGGAATACCAACAATTCTGTAAAGCCAAACTATGTAACTCACAATTATCAAATTAGACCACATTATTCATATTATTTTACATTATTTCAAAGTCTGGCTCCCATGAAGTCAGGAAAAAAGTGTCCCTCAGACAGATGTAGACGTGATCTCTGCCCTAAAGGATGGGGCCTGGGAACCAGGTGTAGTGTGATGTGCTTTAACCATGACATCTATCAGCACGGTCACTCATTAGACCACAACACCCAGACAGGTGCAGTGATGCACAGAGGAGAATGTTCTAGAAAGAGAGCAGCGATGAAGCATCAAAGATAATTCAGGACAAGATAATCACTCACCACAGCTGGATATGCTCACTCCTTTAGAGACTCCACTGACTCCATTCTGGACCGTGCAGACGAGTCGTCCCTTCACGTTTTGTCTCAGAGTGATATTCTGACCATGACCAGAGAGGAGCTGAGAGGTCAGAGGTCGTCCATCCAGAGTCCAGCTGTAATGAGGACTGTCCCCTTCAGAGGAGCAGAGGACCCTCATCTCCCCCTGGGACAGACACTCAGGGAGCATCTGGACGGACGACACTGGAACTGAAGATACACACATGAGGATCAAACTCAAACACAGATTTACCATCACTGTGGATCAATTCTGTCATCGACATGAAGCTGAAGATGATCAACTATTATTTTATCATTCACAACAGAGCAGACTTCTTTTTTCAGTCAGGTGGTTGGTAAAGTTCACAAATTCAGTATAAAGACACATTGGTCCATTCAGTGAAATAATGCTACAATGCAAGGAGAAGTTGCTCAGACAAATTAATATTGAGTAAAAGCACAGGCTCTTCTGGAGTATTTCAATATTAAAATGTTAATAAGAATGTTCCAGAGCCCAAGGTTATGATGCCCCCATCCCAGCTTTTCTGGAACATGTTGCAGGCTTCAAATTCAAAATCAGTGAAAACGTGCAATAAATATCTTTGTGGTTTTAAATTAAATAAAGGTTAAAAAAGTTTTATTGACAATTACTTAAGATTTTTAAATTTGCATCTACAAAATAACTGGAACAACTACATTAAGCTGAAGATCATGAAATGTGTCTATAATTCGATAAAAGTGTTCCAGTGCAAAAACATCATTACTGCCTTTTCCAAGCATGGATAAATATTTAATTTAAACTATGAAGTTTCTTCAAAGTGCTGCTAAAAAATAATGAATCACCAGATTTTCATCATTTTATCAAAGTCCTTAAACAGAAGAGATCCAGCAGATGTAGACATGAATGTTTTTACAAACCAAAGAGAATGAAAACCTCTTTCTACCTTGAATGGTCAACTGTTGAGTCCGTGTCTCTGACAGTGCTCCAGTTGAACCTTCATAGATTCTAAGTTCATATTCACCACCATCATTACTGTTCAGGCTGTTGATCTTTAAAGTTCCATTATCAGGGGTAAATGAATATCTGTCTTCTAATCCCATAAGTGAAAATCTGATATCCCTTCCAGATAATATTTGTATCCCAGATAATCTCAACCACTTATATCTAAATATTTCTGAGGTGTCGTCCATCAGTCGAAGGTTTAAAGTTCCTCCAAGGGGTCCAAAACATTCAGCTCTTTTCTGTCGGCCATCACAGAAAGTTTCCCAACCTGAAAGATAAATAAAAAATCATCATATTAACACATTAAGCCTTTGACCTCTGACCCTTTACTTGGGCCTCTAATTCAGTTAAATATTGTCCACAATTAAAGAGTTATTCTCTGAAGGATTAATGGTGCCATCACCATGAAGGAGACTCTGATGAAACAGCACACATTTTACCTCAGCTGGAAAATATTGACATTTTTGTGATGAGTGGTTTCAAGACTTTGTACCTTCAGTAAGCTGAGTCAGATCAGGATTAGGTCAGGAGGTTTGTGCCAGACAGTGACAATATTCTGTTTTTAAAATAATGTTTTTACACCTTTTATTTTACTTTAATCAAACTTTTTAACAAACTAAACCTGTCCAGGGAAGCATTCATAACTACACTGGGTCACTGAAATTGAAATTAATTTCACTTACGTTCCACCTCAGGTCATTCATAATGCTTCATTAAGGACCTCTGAGTTTGCTCACCACTAAATTATTTAGAAAAGAAAAGTTGATTTTACTGTTACGCCTGGTTTAACGTTTACTTCAGGACAAAAGTAAGTACTGTTGGATTATTTGAAAAAATACTTTATGGATAAGTTGTTATAAAATTGCTGCTCTGATTCAAATAACTAAAGCATCAGCACTCACAGGCAAGACTCTGACTTTTAAAGAAGTTAATTCAGAAGCAACAAAATGGATGCATTTCAGCCTGAAGCTTTCATCAGTGTTTCTGACACTGGTGTGTTTGGTCGTTTGTGTTTTATAAATAACACCCAGAAGCCAGCCAAGTAGAAAATTAAATAGAAACAGAGATGCACATCCAAACAAATAAATACTGAGATGTAAAATTAAAATAAATGAATTCACACTATAGTAAGTAAATAAATTACAGGCTGTAAATAAACATGATACTCAAACATGGATTGAGCTAAACTGTAATCTATCATGTTTTTGTTGCTCTCTTGGATAAAAAAAAATGGTAACAAAGTGAATTAAAACAAGGGCACGCAATTCCAACTGAAACACTGAAAAAATAAAACAACCCGAAAAGAAAAGCTATTCAAGTTAACCCTTTTCAGCATGAATTATTAAATCACAAAAGGATTACATTTTTTTTCTTTCAAACAAATTAAAGATCCTCTTGTTCCTAATATGTTATTAAATTAGAAGATAAATGTATTTTTGACTCTTCTGGTTCTTTGAGAATAGAAGGATTCAACATTTATTTCTGAAGGGCACAGTACAATTTGCTCCTTGTTGGCTATTTTGGATTAAGATGCAATATGTCAATGTGACAAAAAAGTATGCAAAAATTACATTTTCCTGAAACTTTAGACAAGGATCTGTGAGTCAACCTCCTGGTTTCTGAACATGGTGCTGCAACCTAAGTGCTATCAAATGTATTCCAAATATCTGTCTACTGTAGTGGCAACCATGCATGAAAGCGTTAATAAAATGATCATCTCAGGATAAAATTTTAATCAGATTTGAAATACTCTTTATTTACAGAATAGATGTCACATTCTCATCTGGTTGAAGCTTGTGATTGAATCTAACTTCTTTTCATACTAAATTTTAAACAAAACAACAAAACAAACTAGTTCCAATAAAAAAGAAAAAACATCATCCAATTCAATATCAATCACAAATAACTTAATCCATACATGAAAAGACAGAAATAGCAATAACAATAATAACTACATACTAATAAAATAACAGTTATAATGAAGAAGTAAACATCTGAATAAATATGAGAACAACTGTGCTCAATAAAAATAATAATATAGAATAAAATAATAATAATGACAATCACAGGAATTATAAGAAACAAATTTGAAATAAAAGAATAATGAATACTAATACATTTAGTTTTTTAATTAATCTGAACATTACAATGATTGATTTAGGAGTTAAAATATTTATTAACCCCTGATTTTAAAAAAATGATTAAAAACAAGGGTAGTTGATTTTGAGATCTAAAGATTATGTTCATCCCAAATGATCAAAACCAACATATGCACATTTGAGAGGCTTATTTCAGTGGAATATTAAATAAACAGTACATATATAAATATCTAAACAGGTTTAAATGAAGTCCACTCACCATGAGAGGCTCCCAGCAGCAGCAGCAACAGTCCAACCACAGCGTCCATGTCCTCAGTTTTCAGCCTCTGTCACTGTGTCAAAAGTTTTTACTTCAACAGAAAATCAAATGTCTACATTAACACCAACAGATCAGCAGTGTGAGCTTTAAAAGAGCAGCTCAGACCAAATAGGTGTGACACTGTTCCTCACGCCTATTGAGGAACAGTCTCACGCCTATTCCTCTACAGTGCTCATGGTTTCACATACAGATAACGCCTCAAAGGAAGTGATGTTGATTCACTTCTTTTTTTTGGTGTCAAACTGGTGAGATGGACTGACTGGAGGAGAAGGAAACACTTCTCTCTTAATCTAAAAGAGGATTTGAGACTAACAGCCAAAGTTTATATAATGTTCACTTATAGGTATTCACATATTTTGATATCAGTATTAATTTCAGTCTATGTTTAGTTGAGGAAAGTTCACAACATTTAGTCAACAAAATCTAATGTAAATTTAGTCAGATTAAATATAAAGTGTAAAAGGTAAGTCATTTTTATGTTTCCTTGAATTTATTTTTGTGTAAAATGCAGTGACCTTTATTTAGGCTACCTGGCCGAGCATCTCAGTTAAAAATACCATAATTGACAACAAACAGATTGGATGTCCCCAAAACACATCCAACAAAGTAGCTGTGACTGGATATATTCCTAACATGTCCTTACTTTCTACATGAGTAAATTAGGTTTGATTGGATTAAGTCTCTGTCAAACATTTTCATCTAGTTTTTATTTGTTGGTGAAAATGTCAGTAAATAAAGTTTTATTTTATGTCCACTTGCACTTGTTTATATCAGCTAAAGTCTAATTTTGTCAGAGGAAAACGGTTGTGGACAAAAACTATAACCAAAAGAATTAGTCACAAAATTAACACTGTTTGATAGAAATATGTGTCAAAAAAAGAAAGATCTAATCTCCCCATGAATGACAAAAAGTCATCACTGGATTTTAGTTCTGTTGGGGTTAAGATTCAGACTTTATCACTGTTGTAATATGGTTTCCTTTCACTCTGCTCTCTGTCAAGAGGACAAGCACCTGTGAATGTCCCTGTTGCCTTTGGAGCCGCCATTCTACCCTTTGCTGCAAAATGACCCTGATGAACACAACGGTGTGGAGCCAGAGACACTTCAGCTGCAGCCATCCATCCATAAACCTTTGTTTGTATATTGCCCGTCCACAACAAGGATTATCTCAAGACACTTGAGCAGGGTGAAGACAAATATATATATATAGGGTGAAGACATCTATCTATCTATCTATCTATCTATCTATCTATCTATCTATCTATCTATCTATCTATCTATCTAATATATATATAGATAGATAGATAGATAGATAGATAGATAGATAGATAGATATAGATATAGATATATAGATATACACATTTATATTAATTACATTAATGTACACAAAGCACCCCATATTGACAACAAAACAACAGAATTGTAGAAATTTTTGAAGATTTATTAAAAAAGAAAAACTGAAATATCACATGGTCATAAGTATCCAGACCCTTTACTCAGTACTGAGTACGAGCCTTTTGAGCTAATACAGCCATGAGTCTTCTTGGGAATGATGCAACACGTTTCTCACACCTGGATTTGGTGTGACTGAAAAAATTCAGTTTATTCAGGTCTAAAATGGTGTATTATACTCATATGTCATTTAACCACTGTAGTGTAACAGTGTGACTCATTGACCTAAAGATTAGTCTGAATAGCAAAGGTAGCAACATTTTTTTCAAAATGTTGACTATGAGGCAAAGTGAGCCACACCTGTGGGGTAAATTGAGCCATTGGTTCCTTTTATACCACTAAAACTTTGAAATGTCGTATTGATATACTGAATCACAAAACACTATTTTATGTTAATTAACTGATATGTCTGATCAGATGTTAAACATTATAATAAATCATGTCGAGGGTAAACAAGAGGAAAACCAACTGGGGCTCAACACCCCCTGCTGAGATGAAGTAAACAATATAGGAGTGAAATATTGACAGTCAACCTTGGAGAGGTTTATGGTGAAGAGGGATGTTTAAACTTAGTTGTTTTAGCAAGTCTGAACTTGTAAAAGCTTGTTTTTGTTGTATCTCTTTGTATTTCTCCTTGCCTCAGTGACAACAGCAGTAAAAATGGCTAATCTTTCCCCACTGTCCTCTATAGATATTTTTGTATAAATTATTTTCTCTCGTTTATAGTTTGTCTTCAAGTGAAGTTGAGGAAATATCTGAAAAAGAGTTGAATGACATCAAAAACTCAACCAAAGTGTTGTGTAACTTTGTCTTCCAACAAATGTGTTGCAGTCTATGATTTGTGTTTCTTTTATATCTACTTTGACAGATAGTTTTGGCTGGGCAGATGAGACTTGAGAAGAAAGCAGCTGAGATGAGACTTGGTATTATCATTATACAGACCACATCTGGACAAATCTCTCAAGTGTTACTTTATTGTGATAGCAAAGTACTTCAAACAGACTTTGTGGTTTCAGAGATACTGTCTTTTTTATAAGTATCATTTTGAGCAGAAGGCTTAAACAAGGGGCTGAACAGGTTAAAAAAAGGGTTGACTCCATAAGTCTCTTGAGGGCTCACTCAAAGTGAGCTGCTGAAACTTTAGCTTCTGCGTTATGATATTACACTTCTGCAGCATTGAGCAGCATATTTTTGTATGAAAATGAAAATACTGTCTCACTCGATGACATTATTTTAGTGTGGATGCTGTAGCATGACGAGCCGTCAGCTGATGCTGTGCCTGAAGCCTTTACATTCATCTGCTACTGATCATCGAGGCTAGTTTGATCAGAAAAATGAGTACAAACATATAAAAGGTGTTTTCAAGATCATGGCAAGGGCCACAAGTTATCATTGGTGGGCCAAATCATCTGATCATCAAAAAGTTATCATTTTATTGGTAACTTTCACATTTCTATTGCAGACAAAGTCTGATTTGGGTCCGTGTATAAAGTATAATTCATTGTTGTTGCTCAGATTGTAAATAGAAAACAATCGTTTTCGGGGGTATTTCCTATTTCTCTGACGCATGGAGTGGAATGCAATTCGGCACAACACAGCGGCGCCAAGCGACCGCTTCTCCCTTTATCCAACTTGTACAATGAAAATTGAAAATAGGAAGTCCAGGGGCGGAAGTGCCTTCAAAGTAAAAGCATCGCGTTTCGAACGATGCGTGTTGTTGGAGACGGCGAAGTTTAAGGAGAGGTAATTAAAAATCACAGCAATTTCCTACATAATTAACATCGTTCATAATTAATATACGGTGATATTTTGACTTCACTCTCATGATGGAGCCCCGCTGATTTTCACAATAAGGGTACTATGTTTTGATGACCCAAACGTCATGATAGACGTAGGTCACGTGACGTATGTTGTCTCCCTTACGGACTCATTCTCGACTGAATGTCTAAATTGTTAAATGCCAGCAGTGTGCCCCGCTATTGACCTCGGAAGACACCCGACAAAATCAATAAAACTAGCTAACTGTAGCGGCTAATTGCCTGCCGTGGTGTAAATTGTTTGTTTTTTTTCAGCTCATGGGAATTTTTCTTCTCCTCCAAGTCTGTGTCGGTTGTCGACTGACGAGATTTATGGTGGAGGTAAGTTCCCTGGGCCCGCTGTCATCAGGCTGAGAAGTGTTTTATATCCCTGAGAACTTATAGCAAGTAGCCTGTGGTTGTTTATATATATATATTTTTAACTATATGTCCTTTGTCCCTTGGACAGGACATTCAGTCGATTAAATTATGTTAAATCATAAGATTAAATTAATTCTGATTCAACAGTAACTTTATTGACAAAGGACACAAAAGTCCTTATTTTAATTAAATAAATCATAAACTTGTAAGACATATTCATATTTTATTTTTCACGAAAAGAACATTTGTCCCTGGGGGTCACTGTCATTTCCACCACACACCACAAAATGTAATTTCAGGGTTATTTTTATTTATTCTTTTTTATTGGTGTATCATATTGCAGTCACATCAGTTGACCTATGACAGGGGAGCTCATGGCAGGAGAGCAGGGTTAGCTCTATGGAAGAAAGACAAAACAGAAAAGCAAGGAAAAGTTTTGCAAAACCATGAGTAGGTTAAAAGTCCTCATTTCCAAACAGCTCATTTTTCCTTTAAATGTACAAGTAATAAGAAAAATACCATTCATGCCGTGTTTTGAGTTTGTATTATGTCAAAGAGATTTTTTAAAAAAGAAAAAAAGATAAACATTGTCATTTCCACAACAGTCATTTCCATCAATTTATTTACTGTGATGGAAAAGACATGTTGTGCGACAAGGTTAGTGTTATAAATGCATTTTTTTTTTGCTTATATTGTTTAATATACTTGTATTAAATTGTGCAAAACACTCCAACTCAATTTTATGCTTTATATATACACAAACTACAAAAAAATAGATACTTAAATGTGATACCATCTGTTTTGTAGATGGCATGCAATACCACAGCAGGAAGATCACAAGCATATGGATAGATAATGACGGATACAGGAATGGATCCATATGAAAGTCTGGCAGTTTGTGTAAACTGTTAAATCACTAATTACATAGTGATTAATGAATGTTGATGTTCAAGATTGATAATGCAAGTATTGTTCTTGAAAAACACTTTTTTTGTGGTGTGATGGAAATGATGTTTTCCTCTGAATGCTGGACTGAAAATCGCAGAAAACATGATATTTATGTAATTTTATTGCAATAACCATCAATTAATATTTGTACGCATTGTGATAAAGTAGAGCAAATCAATATATTTCCAAAAATATGTGGTCTTTGGCCCACAAAAGCTGGAGTACTGGAGTTAAAATGAGAGCTACATGCAAAACCCTGTTCATCTGTGGTTGAGCCATGGACTGAACGCAACATCAAAGTGAAGAGCAAAGTCCAACTTTGGTCATTTATTTTTATAATGCAGTTGTCCTTTGAGACATCTTTTTTAAAGAACAAAAATGTTCTTTTATTACAGAGACTCCAGAGGACAGGTTGGAGAGCATGTGTGACACCAGGGAAGACAACTGTGGATGGAGTGTCCGTCAACTGGGAGGCTTTGGAAGCAGCTTCACCACATGGGCAGTTTGCTTTTCAGTATGAAGTGAAGAACAAACACTTGCTGGGTGGTGGGTCTTTATAGACACTGAAAGAAATCAAGATTAGTTTGTAATTTGCATAAATCAGTGACAACATACAGAAACAAGCTTCACTCTTCTCTGAGAAAGAGTGCACAAACTGAGAAAAGCACCACCCAGTGAAATCCGAGGTGTCTTATCAGAGACCTGTGACAAGAAAACTCACATCTGGACAAGCAATTGTAAATAAGAATGTGGGACCACTGTGTTATTTTTATGCTGAACCACATGGTGGGGCATCATCATTAGTACCCAATAAGAGGGCAGGTGATGAGCAGCAGATCTTTAGCTGGGGAAGCAAATAGTTTGCTGGTCATGTCAAAGTGTCATGGTAGCAGCATGGGAGCATCTTTAAACCTGCAAAAAGTGTTTTATGGTATGAAAATGTCTTAAATACTTTTACCTTTGCATACCTTTGCCTTTGCCCCTCTGAACACCAGTGCCTTGTGACAATAAATGGGTGACAGCACTCAAGTGATTCTTTGATGTGGACTTTGTATGTTGTTGGTAGGCCACTGCACCGAACAGGCATCTAGAAAGATTCTCCACATCTAACCCACAAAGGGGACACAATTGTGGTAGTTTTGTAAAGCGTTAAGACAGTATAAAGAATTGAAAGATCCAATACACTTTAAGTTCTGAGCATATCTAATACATATAACAGCAAAACCATGAAGCATGTCACTCACACAGCCCTCTCTCTGCCAAGTGGTAGCAATTAAGAATTTCCTGCCTTAGAGCAACACAGAGAAGGTAGTCCATTCACATAAAATCTCTGCTCGATTACTGACACTCCGTTTTGTTTGGATGTGCAACAACCACCTGTCCAGACTCCAACCAGACCAGAATGCTGCGCTGCACCGAGTATCTTACAGTACACTAGGTCTGATCCCAGAATGCTGGTAGTTCCCAGCCCTTCACATAGGTCAGTATGGCATACTCTCTTCACCTCTAAGTGCAGGCTTGAAACCATCCTCTGTGATGGAGTGTTTGTTGAGGGGGGCACTCACGATGAATCTGTGCCACAGCCTTGAACCGCTGGGGGATGCACGACTCCATGCAGCCATCTCTGCTTCTCCTCTCAACTTTTTTTGTCTGGTCCCTATTTGTTGTACTTGGGCCTACAAATACAAGTTATTTGCATTTAGCTGTATTCACGTGTTCTCTGATTTTTACTTTAAAGATACTCAAAAGACTCACCTAGTACATGAACACATCCACTCACATTCACCTACTGGTGGACAAGAGTGTGATACCAAATTAACCTGCTCAAGTTGCATTAAAAAACTTGGAACTTGCAAAGGCCATGAGTTTCATTGACCTGTTCTGTGTACAAGCAGTTTTTGAATTCACTGAATGGTTATGAGGGATAGTTCACCTTTACTTAGTGCTCACTTTAAACATGTTCATAAACTTAGATCCAAGGAAACAAAGATCTTTCCTGTCAGTTTTTTTATTGTTCATACTGTCATTGCTTCATGGTTTTGCTGTTACAGTTGGAGGAAAATGTAAGTACACCCTTTGTAATTTTGTACATTTCTGCCTAAATTGGTCATAAAATGTGGTCTGATCTTAACTCAAATTACAAGAATAAGTAAACAGTGTCTGCTTAAACTAATGCCACCCAAACAATTACATGTTATCATTTTTTATTGGCCATAAGATGTAAACATTCACAAGACAGAGGGGAATAAGTAAGTACACCCTTGGATTCAATACCTGGTTGACCCTCCTTTGGCAGCAATAACTTCAACTAGACGTTTCCTGTAGCTGCAGATTAGGCACACACAACGATCAGGATGAATCTTGCACCATTCCTCTTCACAAAACTGCTGCAGTTCTGCAAGATTCTTGGGATATCTGGTGTGAACAGCTTTGTTGAGGTCATGTCACAGCATCTCAATTGGGTTTAGGTCAGGACTTTGACTGGGCCACTCCAGAACATTTATTTTATTCTTCTGAAACCATTCTAAAGTTGATTTGCTTCTGCGCTTTGGGACGTTGTCCTGTTGCAGCACCCATCCTCTTTTGAGCTTCAACTGTTTGACAGATTGTCTCAGGTTTTTCTGCAAAAGATCTTGGTAAACTTGTGAGTTCATTTTTCCATTGATGAGGACGAGCTGTCCAGGCCCTGAGGCAGCAAAGCAGCCCCACACCATGATGCTCCCCCCACCATACTTAACAGTGGGAATAAGGTTTTGATGATGGTGTGCTGTTCCATATTTCCTCCACACATGACGTTGTGTGACGTGTTCCCACCAAACATTTCAACTTTGGTTTCATCACTCCACAGAATATTTTCCCAGTTACGCTGTGAAGCATCTAAATGCTTTTTTGCAAACTTCAAACATGCAGCAATGTTCTTTTTGGACAGCAATGGCTTCCTGCGTGGTGTTCTCCCATGAAACCCATTTTTGATTAATGTTTTACGTATTGTAGATGTGTCAACAGAGATGTTGGCATGTTCCACTGATTTCTGTAAGATAACATGTAATTGTTTGGGTGGTATTAGTTTAAGCAGACACCGTTTACTCATTTTTGTGATTTGAGTTAAGCTCAGACCACATTTTATAACCAATTTAGGCAGAAATGTACAAAATTACAAAGGGTGTACTTACTTTTTCCTCCCACTGTATATGTATTAGATATGCTCAGGACTTAAAGTGTATTGGATCTCTCAATTCTTTATACTGTCTTAACGCTTTACAAAACTACCACAATTGTGTCCCCTTTGTGGGTTAGATGTGGAGAATCTTTCTAGATGCCTGTTCGGTGCAGTGGCCTACCAACAACATACAAAGTCCACATCAAAGAATCACTTGAGTGCTGTCACTCATTTATTGTCACAAGGCACTGGTGTTCAGAGGGGCAAAGGCAAAGGTATGCAAAGGTAAAAGTATTTAAGACATTTTCATACCATAAAACACTTTTTGCAGGTTTAAAGATGCTCCCATGCTGCTACCATGACACTTTGACATGACCAGCAAACTATTTGCTTCCCCAGCTAAAGATCTGCTGCTCATCACCTGCCCTCTTATTGGGTACTAATGATGATGCCCCACCATGTGGTTCAGCATAAAAATAACACAGTGGTCCCACATTCTTATTTACAATTGCTTGTCCAGATGTGAGTTTTCTTGTCACAGGTCTCTGATAAGACACCTCGGATTTCACTGGGTGGTGCTTTTCTCAGTTTGTGCACTCTTTCTCAGAGAAGAGTGAAGCTTGTTTCTGTATGTTGTCACTGATTTATGCAAATTACAAACTAATCTTGATTTCTTTCAGTGTCTATAAAGACCCACCACCCAGCAAGTGTTTGTTCTTCACTTCATACTGAAAAGCAAACTGCCCATGTGGTGAAGCTGCTTCCAAAGCCTCCCAGTTGACGGACACTCCATCCACAGTTGTCTTCCCTGGTGTCACACATGCTCTCCAACCTGTCCTCTGGAGTCTCTGTAATAAAAGAACATTTTTGTTCTTTAAAAAAGATGTCTCAAAGGACAACTGCATTATAAAAATAAATGACCAAAGTTGGACTTTGCTCTTCACTTTGATGTTGCGTTCAGTCCATGGCTCAACCACAGATGAACAGGGTTTTGCATGTAGCTCTCATTTTAACTCCAGTACTCCAGCTTTTGTGGGCCAAAGACCACATATTTTTGGAAATATATTGATTTGCTCTACTTTATCACAATGCGTACAAACATTAATTGATGGTTATTGCAATAAAATTACATAAATATCATGTTTTCATTTTCAGTCCAGCATTCAGAGGAAAACATCATTTCCATCACACCACAAAAAAAGTGTTTTTCAAGAACAATACTTGCATTATCAATCTTGAACATCAACATTCATTAATCACTATGTAATTAGTGATTTAACAGTTTACACAAACTGCCAGACTTTCATATGGATCCATTCCTGTATCCGTCATTATCTATCCATATGCTTGTGATCTTCCTGCTGTGGTATTGCATGCCATCTACAAAACAGATGGTATCACATTTAAGTATCTATTTTTTTGTAGTTTGTGTATATATAAAGCATAAAATTGAGTTGGAGTGTTTTGCACAATTTAATACAAGTATATTAAACAATATAAGCAAAAAAAAAATGCATTTATAACACTAACCTTGTCGCACAACATGTCTTTTCCATCACAGTAAATAAATTGATGGAAATGACTGTTGTGGAAATGACAATGTTTATCTTTTTTCTTTTAAAAATCTCTTTGACATAATACAAACTCAAAACACGGCATGAATGGTATTTTTCTTATTACTTGTACATTTAAAGGAAAAATGAGCTGTTTGGAAATGAGGACTTTTAACCTACTCATGGTTTTGCAAAACTTTTCCTTGCTTTTCTGTTTTGTCTTTCTTCCATAGAGCTAACCCTGCTCTCCTGCCATGAGCTCCCCTGTCATAGGTCAACTGATGTGACTGCAATATGATACACCAATAAAAAAGAATAAATAAAAATAACCCTGAAATTACATTTTGTGGTGTGTGGTGGAAATGACAGTGACCCACAGGGACAAATGTTCTTTTCGTGAAAAATAAAATATGAATATGTCTTACAAGTTTATGATTTATTTAATTAAAATAAGGACTTTTGTGTCCTTTGTCAATAAAGTTACAGTTGAATCAGAATTAATTTAATCTTATGATTTAACATAATTTAATCGACTGAATGTCCTGTCCAAGGGACAAAGGACATATAGTTAAAAATATATATATATAAACAACCACAGGCTACTTGCTATAAGTTCTCAGGGATATAAAACACTTCTCAGCCTGATGACAGCGGGCCCAGGGAACTTACCTCCACCATAAATCTCGTCCAGTCGACAACCGACACAGACTTGGAGGAGAAGAAAAATTCCGATGAGCTGAAAAAAAACAAACAGTTTACAGCACGGCAGGCAATTAGCCGCTACAGTTAGCTAGTTTTATTGATTTTGTCGGGTGTCTTCCGAGGTCAATAGCGGGCACACTGCTGGCATTTAACAATTTAGACATTCAGTCGAGAATGAGTCCGTAAGGGAGACAACATACGTCCACGTGACCTACGTCTATCATGACGTTTGGGTCATCAAAACATAGTACCCTTATTGTGAAAATCAGCGGGCTCCATCATGAGAGTGAAGTCAAAATATCACCGTATATTAATTATGAACGATGTTAATTATGTAGGAAATTGCTGTGATTTTTAATTACCTCTCCTTAAACTTCGCCGTCTCCAACAACACGCATCGTTCGAAACGCGATGCTTTTACTTTGAAGGCACTTCCGCCCCTGGACTTCCTATTTTCAATTTTCATTGTACAAGTTGGATAAAGGGAGAAGCGGTCGCTTGGCGCCGCTGTGTTGTGCCGAATTGCATTCCACTCCATGCGTCAGAGAAATAGGAAATACCCCCGAAAACGATTGTTTTCTATTTACAATCTGAGCAACAACAATGAATTATACTTCATACACGGACCGATTTGGGGTTAAGCCCATTCGCTCTGGGTGGCAAGCTTAGTGCAGATCATAGACTGTATGTTGCTGAACTAACCCATAAAAGGGAATTTCAGCCACAAAAAGTGCAGACGGACAACAGCAATCTGGAAAGTGTTTGTAAAATACTTAAATTCAGCTTGAAAGCTTTTTAACTCTTCTCACCCTGATCGTCAGTGGTGTCTGACATGTGTTTGCTTGTGCTCAGTCAGGACACTGAGTTAAAGTGTTGTTGTAGTTTTGAGCAAAGAAACCACCAGAGTTATGAAACAACCATCTGATGTCTGCTTATCTTGATTTTTGAAACACCTCTCTAAGGCTTCCTCTTTTGACCTAATGCTGCTCTGTGGGAAATTTGCCTTTGCTCAGCTCTCACCAACAAATGACTGAACCTCCATGTGTCCACATATAAAACCGTCTTTGACAGTAAAAACTGAGTTGCTGTGCCTGCAGGAAGACATACAGAGAGATTTTGTGTATTATTTGTTATTGAGAAAATAAAAATGTAGACCTAAAGACACAGTGGGCCACAGTGTGAGGGGAGGGATTCAGAGTTTGAGAGAGGAGTCTTAGCAACAACAGCGATGTTCCTGCCTCTTCTATGCTCCTGCTTCTAGGACTTAAAGAAAGTCATCATCTTCATAATACAAGAAATTAACTGTTAAAAGAATCATTGTCATCTGTAACTGCTTTTGTAACAAGAAGGTGATAGATAAATATAATTGTGCACGTTCTCTCTTCCACTCTCTGGAGTCTATTCCAGCTGTCATTGGGCGAGAGGCGGGGTACACCCTGAACAGGCCGCCAGCCAATCACAGGGCCACATAGAGAGACAGACCAATAATTCACGCTCACACTCATACCTAAGGACAATTTAGAGTCCCCAGTTAACCTAATGAGAATGTTTTTGGTCTGTGGGAGGAAGCTGGAGTGCCTGGAGAGAACCCACACATGAACGGGACGAACACGCAAACTTCACACTGGTTTGACCCGGGGATCGAACCAGGGACCTTCTTGTTGTGAGGCATGTGCACTACCTGCTGCACCACCATACTGACCTTCAGCTGAAGTGAAATTTATGTATTTTAATGTGTTCAATTACGGCCACACTTTGGCCTCAATGACACATTATTTGACTTGTACACCTGCTTTTTATCCAGATTACATTGTGCTTTATTAATATTGTTACTTTATACTTGACAACCTATTTCAGTGCCTCTTCCTGAAGGAGGAGTATCTAAATAGTTCTGCAGCAGAAAGTGCTTTAGGGCTTTAGGCCAGCAGAGGGCAGCGTAGCACCACACATCACCTCAGCATCACTGACTCCTCATCTCTGCTTGGCTCTAAATATTCCACTTTAATTAGCTACTTCTTAAAAACAGTGCAGTGTAGGATCACCTTAAGGAGAGAACATTGACATAAAGTGTTTGTTGCATTATTGCTGTCCTTTCCACAGTTTATTTAAAAAACGTAACCCTTTAAAGCCTGAAAACACAAATTATAGCCAAAATTTTTTTCACTTTCTACTGACGTCATAACAAATTTTAAATTTCATAAAATTAAACATATGTATTTTTTGTATTGCATTTGAAACATTTGGTGTTTCTGGCAATTGAAAATCCACATGTTTTTATCCTTTATCTGATTGTATTCAGATGTTTTTTTAGTTAATTGTTGATCATATTGATTAGATAGAGGTATCATAAAAGCATGTATCAAAATAAAGTTCTTCTTATTATTATTGAATATGGTACAAAAGGTCTTAAAGGGTTAATTCATTTATTCCTGATGACATCGACATGATCTAATCTTTACAATCATTTACATTTTAGACAAATAAATGATCTAAACCCTGATATAAAACAAGTCACTTAAAAAAGGAGAGAAAGACAAAAACAGAAGGTAGAAAACAAAATGATACCAAAGGCTGTGTAGCAAAGGAGCAGTAGAGATGTCCAACAGGTAATATAAGTTAATGCTTTAATATATAAATGAGGCCATGTTAGTGTGGACAGAAGTGGGAAAAAAGCACTTGACCCAGATGAAAAGGTAAACGCGTCAATCGGAAGATTCTGATTTGAAAAGCTAATTCTGAAAAGATTATTCTTCTGAATCACAGAAGTGGTTCCTGCCGTTTGTGATTCCAAAGGACTTCCTGGTCACTCTGCAGTTGGTCCCAGTCTGGTCCTGTCACAGACTACATTGGCAGCTACCAAGCTTTTCTTTGCCTTTTGTCTTTTTAACCACAGAATTTTAGTTTCTCTTAAGGCAGCAGGAGGAAAATGCTGCAGAACATGATTCTGAGTTCATTTCAGAGCAGAAAGTAAAGACGTCCAGAGTCACCGACGACAGCAGAGGGATCATTTCTCTGTTTTACAGTGAGGGAGGATGAGTGACCAATACATCAATTAAATCAAACAATCGTAATTTCTTTTGCAGAAAATTAAGAATAAAAAAAAATCAATATATTTGTCTTTACCTTCCCTTTTATTTTTAAGTTGTGGCAATTTTAAAAACTAACCTCACGCGCCAGACGGGCAGTTCCAGATGTCCACCATGGAAAAATTTCTGGGAAAGAGATGCTGGAAAAATTTAGAGGCAGAAGCTTCAAAAACATCATCAGCTTGAGACTGGATGAATGTTCGGCTCACCACACTCACTGATAGACCAATCATATCAAGCAACGTGGCTTCATATGATGCAGCAGCTCATGCTGTTGTTAGCCGTTAGCTGAAACTACCTTAAACTTTGTCTTCCATTAAATTAAAACACACTATCAGAACACTTAAGCTGTGTCCGAAATCACTCACTATTCACTATATAGTGCGCTATACGCCATTTTGTAGTGGTGTTTGAATTCTCAGCAGTTAATTTCATCCACTATATAGTGCACTACAAAATACCCACAATGCACAGCAAATTTGAGTGTACATGCGATGTACACTATACCGTACTCCCGTATACCACAATGCAATGCGGTCGTGTTTTTCCATAGAAGAAGAAGAGAATGGAGGCTGTTAGGTGCTGCTTTCATTCATAAATGTAAATAAACGTTGGAGTATCTTTAAAACGTTCACAGCGTAGCTTTTTAACGTCTTTTAGCGGCTGTAAACAGCTTCGAAATCTGCTACTTATCCTCCCAAATGCCCGGTTTGTTTACATGAATCTCGGTGCGTCCACTTATGTCACAGGAATAACCGGCTCATCAGCTGACGCTACGACGTTTAGAAAATTTCAGTGTAGTGTCCGAAATGTCGTTTGGTCATTCCCTATATAGTCCACTATATCATTTACACTACATAGGGAATAGTGAGTGAGTGAATGAGTGGACGATTTCGAACACAGCTTTACATTTGACATGAACCTCATCAAAGACAATCTCTACCAAGTTTTCCAGGATTTACCAGGTATTGCTGAGTAACCATGACGACCACAGACCAACTGTCATATCTGTGGAGGATTTCTCGTGCTCTCCCAGTTTCCCAGCAGTGATCCCTGGCCGGAAGAGCAAAAACATGATTTCTCCAAAGAAAAGCTTTAAAGGTACAGTGTGTATTATTAAATGCTAAAATAAAAAAAAATAACAGACTTGGTAAAAATGGAATAGATTACTTAAAATTATATTTAAATTAGTTTGTAATCAGCCTTAAATAATGAATGTTTTGTTTTTGTTACCTTAGAATAAGTCATTTATATCTACATAGGAGCAGGTCCTCTCTTATGGGGGCCTCCATCTTGTGTCGCCATCTTTTCTACAGTAACCCAGAACGGACAAACTTAACGCTTTCGCGTTTTTTTTGTTGACGCCTACCGGAAATGCACAGTTGAGAAATAGACGAAGAAGAAGAGATTACTGTCACTGTGCTAATACAAACAAACATGGAGGACCACACGTACAATTTACCATCAGTGAAGCGTGAATCATTGTCAAAGAAACGAAAACGGGATGAAGCCAAACGCAATCGCGAAAGGCTACGACAAAAAAAACAGGGTCAACATCGGCGCTGCCTTTCCCAGATGGAAGTCCCTTAAGGATAAGTTTGCAGACAGACACAGAAGTTGCCTGTTTTTTGCTGGATAGGTAAGACTAAGTGTCGAATTGTACTCTTATATGGAGCCGAATTTATTTGTTTACTTTTGGGAGAAGTCGGAGTAAGACGCAGAGAATGTATCTGCTATGAGAGGCTTATTTCACGGCCACAAGCAATTTTCTGTGGCAGTAAAACAAAACACAGGCTGATAATTAAGCTATATAGCGCTGTTGATGAGACAAATATAAAGATTTTCACCGTACTCCTTAATTTTATTGTTTGCTCCTAATTTGTCATTTAGTAGCACATGTACACATTGGTAAGGTGTATATTTTAGGACATCCTCGGTCTCAGGAAAACCTCTGTGTCATTTCTCAGACCAAACAACATCAGAAACCCCCCTCAATAAAACCTCCGTCAGATAATACGGCCTCAGGCTTCAAAATGAAAGTCATCAGACAAAATACTGGAAAAACGGACTCAAATAAAGAACAGCGTCAGGTCGTAACAATATCATAATCACCGTAATATCATAAATGTCAAGTCGTCTTGAGACGGCATTCAGCTAAAAATCAGCCACTAGCAAACTTCCCATTTTCAAAATAAAAGCTTTCTTCATTATCTCCTCTTAGTTCTTTCACGCTTTAGTAAATTAGACCCTTGTTTTGGAGTTGACCGGAAGTTTCTTCGATAGCATAATGGCGCGCATAACAGAATGTTCGAAATACCGAAATGAAATTTGTATCTGTGCGTTTTATGGCCCAAATGACCACATTTTGGTATTCTACGTGGTGACTTTCGCGCCTGAAATACTCTCTAAATTTTCAAATGTGGCGAAACAACAGAGATATTTGATAGCCTGGTAGCTGGAAGCACTTGTTGACGACGCCATGCTGAAAAAACACTGTTTGTCCTTGGAAGGCCACTGTAGCTCAGGGGTTCTCCATCAGGGAGGGGGGAGTGCCGGAGTGCTGCAATCTCAAACCTCACCTTTAGATGTAGCTAAAAACTACACACTGGACCTTTAAGTGATGCTTTTTCCTCCTCTTTCAAAGAATAAATTAAGCCCATTTCTTATTAAAAAAAATAAAACGCAGATATCAAGACCGCTTCAGAAGCCACCATTGATGTCAAACATGCAGTCACTTCCTGTTATCGTCATGTCCACAGCTCCCACCTCCCTTTCCTGTTTAGACTTTTAAGCTTTTAGCCGAGTGAAGTCGTTGGACAATGGAAGCTGGCAAGATGGACATGCAGGATTTCAGAATCAGGCAGGTCCATCAGCTCTGTAAGGCTAATTAGAAACATATTTATACTGAAAATGTGGAGTGTTCTCATGATGGTTGGCCCTGCCAGTGGTTAGGCTTGCATTTGTTCATTTTAGTTTTATGCTGTGAAAATAGAGCAGCTTTCAGTGTCGATGCACACAAGGCTGCCAAAAGAGCACATGCAAACATGGCTACAGAGTGTGGAAGAAAAATGAGTGTGAGAAAGTCACTGAGCTAAGAAGTGTCATTGAGGGGAGACTAAAATGACAGTAATGATGCATCAGTGTGAAGAGGCTGCAGATCCCAACTACTCTCTCTCTTTACTTGTTACCATGGATGCTGCTGCTGACTTTCTGATAGCAGATGATGAAGTCAGAAGTGAGCGTTTGCAGGTTTGCACTGAGGAGCAGAGTTGCCAGGTCTGTTCATTATAAGCAACTTTGGACTTCTTTTGTTGAAAGGCTGCTTGTAAATGTTGGCAGTTGCAGGTTGTGTTTTTTGGGCTTGCTCCTAAAGTGCAGCTGATCATTTGAGCTTGTTGTGCCCACAAACCCTAACCTTGCATAGCAGATGGGGATCTGCCTGATTCAGTTCTTGTAGCGCACCGTAGACCAATGGATTCACTCGGCTAAACTTTTAACGGCCCAATCAGGGAAAAGAGGAGGGAGCTGCGGGAAGAGCGGAAGTGACAAGAAGGCATGACGTCAGCAGACGGCTACCTGATTTGTACTGCGCATGCGCGAAAACTGCGTCATTTCCTCTCAAGCCGTGATGTGTATAAAAAAAGATTTAGATATATACGCGATGGATTCAGACATAGAAATACGTACGGACCGTGCAGTGACTCTTGTCATAGATACTTAGTAAAACTTGGCGAAATCTGCCCTCCTCAGAAGTTTACTTGTAAGGATTGTCTTTGACAAGGTTCATGTTACATATAAAAGTTAAATGAATCATCTGTGAGGTACAATTTAGTGTAAGAGGATAGTATAAGGCCGTTAGCTGTTAGCAGCTAAGTTAGCGGCTAACGGCTAACTTTAGCCGCTACGCACATAAGCTACGTCATACCGGGGCTTGATGTGGATTGACCTGTGGTGAGTGTGTCAATCAGAACGGTCGCCCAATCCTCTTCTACTTTGGTTCGAACGGTCGTCCAATCGCCAGCTACTGATTGTTTTGAAGGTCCCGCCTCTGAAAGCTAATCAGAAGAGCAGCTACCCAGATGGACTTGTGAAATATTTCCGTGGCGGACATATGAAACTATCCATCTGGCGTGCCAGGTTACACAAACCCAGGAGGGATCTGATGCAGACTCTCCTCCCAATACAAGCTAAATTCAGAAGTTATAAAAATTATTTTATCCCACTCTAAACACGTAAATTTTACTGTAGAACAAGGCACAAAAATGATGTTTCCACCAAAAAAGAAATCTTTAAATCCAGAACTAAATTTATTTCTAAAGTAACCGTTACTGTTCTAACCATAATGAAGCTCTAGAGCAGCTTTATTCTATTAGCAGCCCGCAGGCCACATGTGGCCCCAAATCAAAGCGATTGAGACTTAGGTCCGGCGAGAAAAACAGAAAAAACTTTTACAAATGCCGACAAGGTCTTACAAAAATTCCAACATTATTACAGACATTGAATCCAACACATACTGAAAGGTTGCTGTTCAGCAAGTTACTTTTAATACAGCTTCAAATGTGACCAAAAGATGGTGTTTTTAATCTGCACTTTTTTAATGTTCATACACATCTAAATATGTTCTTGTTTTTACCTGTTAATACATGTTGAATTTCTCTGTTTGAAGAGTTAAACTTAAAGAACCAGTATTTCAGCAGAAGTTTAACTAAAGTACTGCTCTTTCTTGAGTTTTTGCCCTATTGGATGTGGCTAATAAACATCCAGTTTGTTTGTTACCTATTTGTGTTTCTTTTATGTGGTAAACTTTGCTCACTGTCTGCCAAAAATGCCCAACTCATGTCCTAAGTCAGAAAATCTGGCCTGACCAAATTTCTAATTGAATAACCCTGCAATAGAGGATTAACACAGAACTTAGATAAAAGTCTGGCTATGTGTGTTTGTTTACAAAAATCAAGGTCAGACAGACTGTTTAGCGATAACATAGTCCCTCCCTTCACTTCTGTACAAAGAAAAGGTTGTTCCACCTCCAAACAAAAGGACTGAATGAGTGAATTAGGAGCCAAATAAAAAAATAGTCACTGCGAGATTAGAATTTAATGCAGATGAAATTCAAAACATGTTTTTTGGAGATTTCTCCTTAAAAAGAAAGTAGTATATCATATTAGAAAAAAAAAAAACATTTGGAGTTTGCATGTTTTGCACTTGTTTTTTTTTTTCCTGGTTGCTTAATTCAGTAAAAAACATTTGGAAACATGGCTGAGGTCGGACTTCACTCTGAGAATTCTGAGCACCAGTGCAGGGACTCAAAAATACGATGAAAAGCAGGAAGTGTTGATCATCAGTTTGGTTTAATGAGATCACTAAAACTCTGTGAATTTCAGGAACATTTTATTAAATTTTTTATACAATGGTAATCAGTTGTTCCTCTATTTACCCTCCAAACTGTATGGAATCTCTGCCGTCGCTGAGCAGCAACCCCTACATGCTTATTTCATCCTATAACATGAGTGCATGGTTGTGAGCCACTCCGCCACCCATCACCCTATTTACGCTCATAGAAGAGGGTGCAAAACACAAAGTGCTGAATAAAGTTCATACCTCGATTTGTTTTTAGGGTCATTAAATCAGAATATGAGGGTTTTGTCTTCATTACCTCTGCCAAGGAGGCTATGTTTTTTGGAAAGTTTGTCTGTCTGTGAACAAAATAACTCAAAAAGTTATGGATGGATTTTGATGAAATTTTCAGGAAATGTTCAGCATGGGTAAAGGAAGAAGTGATTCAATTTTGGTGTTGATCTGGATCACCGTCTGGATCCGCCATGATGAAAAATGCAATTTCCATGAATAACTACTGAACTAAAATAGATATCATTATGAAACCAATTGCTAACAGTATGTTTTCATGGTAAAGGAATTTAAATACCTACATGAAATAAAGGTAGGACTAATATTTATGGTAAAAATCACAATATAGGAGAGGACTGTGGTGGTGGCGGAGGTCTGCGCTCTCCGAGTGCTTTTCTAGTTCCTACTATTAGGATTTCGGTTTAGTGGAAACACCATTTTTGCCCCTTTTTACAGTAAAATTTACATTTGTGTTTGGAGTGGGACAAATAGTTTGTGTAACTTCTGAATTGAGTTTATATTGATAGTAAAGTAAGCATCAGATCCCTCCTGGGTTTGGTGGCACAACAAGCCCAAATGAGCAACCGTACTTTATGGGCAAGCCCAAAAAATGCAACCTGCAACTGCCAATAATACAAGCAACTTAAAAAAACGAAGCCCAAAGCTGCTTATACTGTAATAAGCAGACCTAGTTCTCTTTTGTGTGGCTGTTTGCAATCCAGCTGCTGCCTGTGCCTGGCTGAGCGAGGCAGGTCAGATAACAGCTGCTAGACATCAGTGCATTATAATAATGCTCACATTTCATCAGAAAACAATAACAGCATTGGTAACATCATTACTTGAAACATTGTTACTCCCAACACTGCACCACACACACAGTATGATCCAAACGATTCAATGCCTGGTTTATTATCTTCCTGTGTGAGGTCAGAAAATCCTCATATGTGGACCCTACTTAAGATCTGATGGTCCAGAGTCGGGACTACAATAAAAGACTTAAAAATTCATGAGCATTTTTATGCGTTAACATGTATCAATATCAGTGTTGGTACTGGATAAATTTGTCTGGCATTGCCCATCTCTACTGTTAAGTATATTCTTATTACCTCTGCCAAGGAGGTTATGTTTTCGGGAGAGTTTGTCCGTCTGTCTGTCTGTCTGCCTGTGAACAAAATAACTCAAAAAGTTATGGATGGATTTTGATAAAATTTTCAGGACATGTTCAGCATGGGAAAAGGAAGAACTGATTTGATTTTGGTGTTGATCCGGATCAGTGTCTGGCCGCCATGGCGAAAAATGTGATTTCTGTGATTAACTACTGAACTAAAATAGATATCATCATGAATCCAATTGCTAATGGTTTGTTTTCATGGTCAAGGAATCTAAAAATTTAGATGAAATAAAGGTAGGACTAATATTTATGGTCAAAATGACAATATGGCTGAGAACTGTGGCGCTGGGGGAGGTCTGTGCTCTCCGAGTGCTTTCTAGTTGGTTTATGTGGTGTTCCATTGTCTTGTGTGTGTGTGTGTGTGTGCAGCTGCATCTTGTCATTTTTCCCCAGACTGTTGTTTATCACCTGTCCATCACCTGTCTCTCTTTCTGTGTCTTTACAGTACCTGACAGTACACTGCCTCCTTCTTCTGTCCCATCGTTTCTGTGTATTCCTCCTTTCTCTTATTACTTCCTCCATCTTTACTCCCCCTGTAAATCACCTTTAGAAATCAGTAACTTCACACTAAACTCACAAAAACATACTATGACCTCTTTAATACTGATTGTCCACAGAGACTGTGGCATCTCCTGGCCTGCAGGGACATCAGGAAACCCCGTCTTCATGAACAGTTTGGACAGGACGGTGCCATCAATTACATTAATGCCTCCGAGCTGAAGAGGCTCCCCTTCTCTTCGTCACCCTGAGTGTTCAGCCAATGGCATCTGGCACATTACAGGCCCAGCTGTGTGTGTGTTCAGGTGTTTGTGTGCTTTGGTAGTAAACCCTGCGGCCTCATTAACTCACACACCGTCTTCCCGGCTCAGGCTGTGATGACTGAGGTGTGTGTGGACGTGAATACAGATCCTGACCACTTTTGTTGGCTCATAAAGTGTTTGTTATGACTTTTACACTCAAAAGATTTTTATTTCATCGTCCTGTCCTGCACCATAAACCTGACTCATAGCGCCGGGAGGGTTTTTGCAGGTGTCCGTTACACCCGTCAGTGTTCAGCTCCGGTCAACACTCACGTCAGCTTTATGGAAACATCCTCCATGTTTCATTTGTGTAACTCAAAACCGAAGCACCTCTTAAACTGCAGCCTCTGAGCAACAACTCACCTCATTGTGTTTCTGTTCCCTTTTGTTTCATTGTTGGCCTTTTCAATTTGTGAATTTAACACTTGGGAATAAAAAGTGGGCATTGACTCCCCCCTCTGGTCTGGGGTGGGTAACTTTGATTACAGAGAGGGCTACATAAATTCTTTTTCAGTGCCTGAGGACTGCACTGTTACATATGGTTGGGCACTCTCAATGATGAAAAAATACATAAGTATACAAAAAAGAGCAAATATAAAGATTCAAATTGTTTTAACACAATAAATAAAAATACAATCCAATGAGCATTACATATTAATAAAGTCAATTTAAGCTTCTTTTACTGCATTATGTGAATGAGTGTTAACCATTTTTAAAACACAAATATGTTCCCTTTACCAAAGTTTCCAAGTACAGTTTTTACTAATACTATATATTATATTATAGTGACTGGTAACAGATCTTTAAATCATAGCAGAGTAAATTCGTTAATTACGTGAAAAAAAACAAAGCATGTACCTGCAGTCTCAGGTAAGTTGAAATTCCCCTAAAGTCGGAATTTCCTACTGGGAACTCGGTGAAACCTCGCCACCCCCCAGTTGACAATCAAAGATGGATGCCCCCGGTGTGAACAGTTATTTAGCTCCTTTAATAATCAATTTATTTGCACTTCTGACTGGGGTGTGTTGCTCTCGATCAGCTGTATACATAGTATTGTTAGACTTATATTTACAAAAATGCTGCCATAGTGATAATCACATTCTTCATGTGATATTTGTGAACAACAACACAGGGCGTGCTAACAACAGCTAACAATAGCCTGGTAGATCGGCATGTTTTTTTCCTGACTTCAACTGAAATGCCGATAAGTAGGAGATGATGTCACTCCCAGTTCCGAGGTTACTGGAACGCAGCATTACGACAGTCGCCGCGCGTGCTCATGGGTAGCAGAGTCTTAATGTCGCCGGTCATAGATTCTCTTCATATCACCTTTAAATTAGTTTTAGTTCTTGTCAATGTGCACTTGTTTTTTTTTTTTAGTTATAGTCTAGTTTTTGTCAGGGGAAAAAACGTTGTTGGCGAAAACTATGACGAAAATAATAAGTCAACAAAATTGACACTGGCCCAGAGAGAACTCAAGTAAGCACTGGAAGAACAAGAACGTGAACCAGCAACCATCAGCACTATCTGCTGCCACGGTGTGCCTGATCTCAAACTTTCTGCAGCAGCAGATTCTTAAGGTGCCATCTGAGGACAGATGGTTGAGAGCACTGTGAAATAAAACCCTGTTTTCACTATGACCCTGTTTCCTTGATTTCATTTATCACTTCCTGCGTCCAATATGGCCGCCGCTTCGGTCTTTCTGATGTAAAACCTACAAACACACATGCATGAACACAGGCAGCCGCACACTTGGCTCACTCCCCCACAACCAGCTGCTCTTACACTGATACAAGTCACTGCCGCTCCAAAAGGCGTTTTGGCTCCACATTTGTAAACCATCAGTTCTTTTCTCTTTGTTGACTGGAAAATCTCTTTTGTTGAAACACCAAACAGGGATCTGAAGCGTGTCAAATATTGACTAAGACAGAGACAGACGAGGGAGCGAGCATCATTCATGTGACATGAGGCACGGGATTACAGGCAGGAGGCCATCTGTGCCACTGTCCTCTTTATCTTTAGCTGCTGATTCGTCTCTTTAAAGGTACTTTAGTGCACAAAATGATGAATAATGGCAGGCACGCGGCTCCATCTCAGATGTGAGGCAGCTTGCAGCGTTTGTGGGGAGAGCGTTGATAACAGTTTTGGGCCTGTCAGGGTTTGTTGAGAAAGAGGAGCTCACTCTCTTTAAAGGCAGACCTCTCTTCTCACTAAACTGTAGAAAAAGTCATTCCACTGAGCACAGACAGGTTAAAGTTTGATGATTTGAATGTTTACACACCCAAAGGCTCTAAAATCTCACTCTGGATTATGTTGGCTAAATTTCACACTTTAGTATCATACAAGTTCAAGGAATTATAAAGTTTGAAGTTCGAATTCAAACTTTTTAAGGCAGGAAAAGGGTTTATGTCTCACTTTTCATGCCTCCTCACCAGATTTCAGTGCGTTACATTTTTGTGACACCAACATTTTAAGGCTCTGTCCACGCAGAGATAAAATTTCTTCTGTAAAGTCGGCATTGTTTCAAGAAGAGTGTCTGTCCACTTGGAAACACTAAAAACCTTATAGTAGGGCCTGAACCAGTGGCCAGCAGATCGCAGAGCCACATAGATACACAGAAAGCTATTCAAACTTACAATCACAAAGTTTTTAGTTGATGAAATTTCATATTTTAGTCGACAATATCTTCTGCAAAATGAGTCGACTATATAAGAAGTGTGAAGTGTAAGGCAATTTACCCTTGAATTTCAGAAGTCATATTTAACATTTGGATAAAATGAAAAATCTAACAAACCTTTATTTAACACCATTCAAGTTTGAAAGTATAAATGAACGGAAACAAATTAACTTATATGTGAAATGTAGTCACCTTTATTGAGGCTACCTGGCAGAGCATCTCAGTTACAATACCAGAACTGACAACAAACAGTGAACCTGCTCTACATGAAGACATCAATTCATAAAGAGAGCAGCTCTGATTGGATCACTTCACAACTTATCCCACCACCACCAAGCTAAGTCAGCTGTGATTGGATGTCCCTCTGAACTCATCCAACCTTTCCACACAACCAAAGCAGCTGTGATTGGATATATTCCTAACTTGTCTCTACTTTCTACATGACCAAATTAGCTCTGATTGGGTTAAGTCTCTGCTCTGTGGGAGGAAGCAGGAGTGCCCGGAGAGAACCCATGCATGCACCGGAACAAAGGCCATGCCGACCCGGTGATTGAAACAGCAACCTTCTTGCTGTGACAGACGTGCACCAACTGCTGCCCCACCATGCCACCTACTTTGAGAAATGTTCCTCAAATTTGGAGCTTTAAAGATGAAATGGTTTGGATTTTGAGGTCATGGGCGTGAAAGAGCACTTCTATGTACAAGACAAAAAGTCTGCTTTATCAGAGGGTCTTCTCTTTACAATGCCGGTAGCTGCTCCAAATGGCTTGCACTCCCTTCACCAGGTCAGCACAGTCACAAAAACATGGGTGGAGCGACCCCAGACTGTCGTGGAGGAGTAGCGCGAGTGGACCATGATGAAATATTGGTGAAACGAATGAGTTTTTGGACGATTAATGCAGTTTTAGGAGCGGTGCTATACATGCCCCTTGTGCTACTATTATACGGATGTCTGCCATTCGATTTTGGATCTAAATATCTCCAGAAGCACTGTTTGGATCAGGAAAGCCTTCTGGGTGAGTATATTGTTCTACTTCATTCTATAAACAATGTGAAAGCTGTAGAAACCGAACTTATCCTTTAATATAGATTTCTTCCTAACAAAATAAAAATCTTTGAGGGACTTACTTTGAATCTCAATGAGTCATGATAGATTGATTAAATCCAAGCTAATGTCTTTGTTAACATAAAAACAGCTTACAAAGTTGAGTTCTCGTATCTGTGCTCACTGCTGAGTCAAAGGTATAAAAGCAGTTTCCTCAGGCTTTAGTCTGTAGCTTGTAATGAGAGCAGTGTCCATAAAGTACAGGTTTTAGTGCAGCAAAGTATATATTTTAAGCAGAATAGCTTTGGAAGACTCTCCAGTTTGAGGAAATTGATGGTCTCCATAGATCCCAAACATAAACCAAGCTAAAGGTCTGTTTCTCTGAGAGCACAACAAGGTAAAATAGAAAATACAGTTTGTGCTGGAGGCAATAATATCTCCATTAGATTTAGGGGGCTGATTTATTGGCCAAGATGGGTTTGCTGCTGCAAATCAAGAAGCCGAGGAGCATCATGAATCTCTGTATTCTGTCCCAAAGCCGTAGTTTGCTTGTGAAAAGCCAATGGAAGTGTGAGAAGGAGGATGTGAAAATGTTCTATGTTTCCCTACAGGGTCACTGAAGACTTTCCACCTGAGACAATATTCTGATATGATTTAACCCCAACTCTGAGCCAAACATTAGTCTGTCTGGATGTTTTTTTGTGAAGGAATAATGCATGAGGAGTCTCAGGAGTTTAAACATAATCTATATTCATGTGAGATTCAAGTGTTTATATTTGTATGACCGCCAGGCCTGCCCAAAGAAATGGTCGATGTGGAATTTAACATAGCACTGGTTCACTTGACGGAAAGCCTGAGGGATTTTCACAGTGTGTTGTACCATTGCTTAAAATATGTGAACAAAAAAATCTGGAAACTTACATGTTGTCCTTTTGTAGTAATCTTAAATGTATTTTTAACAATTATCCTTAACATAATTGTCCAAAGTAAAATGGTATTATTAAGCCACTTTGAAACAAAAACATGGTGACCCAACTTAGAAGTAATGACAATATTTCCAATGTGTAACATCTGGTTGTGACCTCTTGTTTGAGAGTTACTCTTAATTCTGTCACCTGATCAAGTGGTTCGTAATGGCTGTGTCAGTAGTGTATGAATAACGATTATTATTTTTTTTTAAGATATTTTTTCGGGCTTTTATGGCCTTTATTCGATAGGACAACTGGAGAATGACAGGAAAGTGGGTGAAGAGAGGGGGGAAGACATGCAGCAAAGGGCTGTGGCCGGGATTCGAACCTACTGCCGCATCTGGGGGTTAGCGGTCCCCGTACATGGGATGGACGCTCTACTAACTGAGCAAATGTCCGCCCCAACGGATTATTTAAAAACAATCAGAAATGCTTATAACACACAAGTGCTTAAAACTCAAAAGTAGGCAAAATAAGGTTTGTTTTATAATTTCTAATCAAACATTAAAATCGTATAAGTTCACCATAAACCTTATTTCAGCTACTTACTCAAAACCATTATTCTAAATCCCCTTGGAAACCAGGTAGTGCTAATTGCTAACTCACTTCCGTGTTTTCAGACACTTCCTTGCACCACTCAATATTCTAACGTTCACATCCCACATGGTGCTACATCACTTTTCTCTGCTTTTAATGTTGTTAAAAATGCTCTGTTTTTACTTCCTGGAGTTCATGATGTCATAGCCATACAGCCTCCACCTACATGTGTGTCTTCAGCTTGACACAGGCAGGCTGCAGTTGATCCTCTACACAAACTAAATATTTTACTTTTTGAATTTTACTTCAATAAAATCCTTACCCTGTAGGCATCCAAAGCATGATATAAACTGGCAAACAGACTGGGGACATTGGACCTTTAAAGAATATTATATTACCGTATTTTAAAGACTCGAAGTCACACTTTTTTTCATAGTTTGGCTGGCTCTGCAACTTATAGTCAGGTGCGACACATATATAAAAATATACATCATTTAACATACTAACAGACATGAACCATAGGGAAAATATTAGACATAAACAAAATGCCTTCTTCTTGTAACAAACTGCAGGGAGTAAAATATGCAGTTGAAATCAAACAGAAATAAAGTTTGGAGTGAATGATACACTCTTGGGGGAAAGGCAAAAAGCAAAGGTTACCTTTACTCCACCGTAGAAAATTAAGAACGCTAATCGATGGCTGAAAGCAAGATGGTCAGAGCTGGAGGATCGAGTCCACAGACGGGTGCTTGAACAACCAGCAGAGACCAGTTACATGTCCATTTAGGCTTAACGTTAAAGAAGGATATGGATGCAGACAGAGCCTCTTGTCCATGCTCTGTGCTCATTTTGTCTGTGTTTCCATAAAGCCTACAATTACGGGCAAAACAGAGCAGTACCACTGGAAGCCAAAGGGGGCAGTGCTGCTGCTACTAATCATTAGCTAGCTCTAATGAGACACGAAGAAGAAATAATGATGGTAGAACTTTCTAAAAAGAGTCTCTGCGCGTTAGTGAGAAATGACAAACATCTGTATGACTTCATCTGGACACAGGGACAAACAAATGCAAAAAAAAAAACAGCAGGGAGGAGACTGGAGAGCATTAACCATCAGTTGGTCAGTAGCGAAGAGAAGAGGAGGTCTGAGACAGATTTGTTCACGCTACCCCTGTTGGATGTATTGGATAACAGTAATGTAAATGGAAAGGATGAAGTGGACCTTCTTGGTGTTAGCACTTCATACAAGGCAACCACCTCTCTATTAGAGACAAAAAAAAATGCGACTCACAGTCTCTTATTTGTATTTTTTTTCTCTTCATGATGCATTCTTTGACTGATGTGACTCATACTGGTCCTGAAAATATGGTACTCCTTTAAGACATCCATGAGGAGGACTGAAGGCGAACAGTGCTAGCAATGCTAACGTTAACTATACTAGGCCTGATGTTGCTTTGCTGATGCGGCTTACTGTTGTGATATCTGGCAACATTCAGCCACAATACACTGCCTTTAGATTAACTTCCATTGTTTTGGTAAACCAAACTCAAGATCACATGGGATCGAACCAAGCAGACCAGAATTTCGTTCTTTTTGGTCCACACCATAGTTCCTGTGAGCTTTCACACCACCGCAAATTTACACAAACTATTTAAACTACTAAACCGGAGTTTGAGTGATCTGGATCACAAGTGTTGGCTGCTAAAGGGAAAGATTTTTGGCCATGTTTCGAGCAGGCGGGCTTTATGATTTCTGATGGAAGGGAGATTAGGAGGGACAAATCTAACAAACATGCCAATTTCTCAGAAAATAGGCACTTTGCAGGCGAAGGATTGTAGCTGTAAAGTGAATGAGTTTTGTAATTCAGTATGAACCGAAGCTTCAACAGTGGAGCTAACATAAGGAGCACTTACTGTGTGTATTTATAGTTTAAGCACTTAATAAGAGGGGTGTGTTGAATTGTGCTGCAGTGAGGATCATGTGTGTTTATGAGAACCATTACATGAACCACTGATTGAAGTATTTTCATGTTTCATTACGCCTGAAACTCATATTAAAATGTTCTCCCTGGTTTGATAGCATAAAGGCAAGAGTCCTTATATTCGGCTCCATAAGCTCTGCCCTCTATATATTTCATTATAAGCTCACAGCAGAGGACTGAAGCGTCTGCTGTTATTAATGTACGTGTGAAGCAGTGCATGTGTGTTTGGTGTGTTTCAGTTCATTTGAAGAGCTCCAGGTAATTACCCAAACACTCTTCCTCTTGAAGAGGCTCGTGGTTCACCGGGGTTGTGCTGTGAGAAAAGGCTATAAGAAGGAAATTCCAGGTATCTGCTGAGCATCCAGGGGTGAGTTTGTGTGGTGATTTTAGTTCAGTAAGAAGAGAAAGAAAACTGAAGGAGGACTGATGGGTATGTTTTAACACAGGGTGGGTAACTTTGATTATCAAGAGGTCCAGTTTAGTACTTTTCAGTGCCTGAGGGCTGCACTATTACATGTTGTCGGGCACTCTCAATGAAGGACAACATATATAAATAAATCATTAATAATAGCAAAAATAAAGCTTCAAACATTATGACCACAATATAAATATATTTAAAGGAGACATATCATACTTGTTTCTCCTTTTCACTATGCCAGACTAGGATGCCTGTAAAGCATTTCTGCCCTCAGTACAAGTCATTTAGTTCCTACATTGCCCCACAATAACGTTCTCAAATTCCTCATTTTAGGCCATTATCAAGCTCTCGTTGAAACGCTCGGATCTCAGGCTGACCTACAGTAACCTCGCAACGTCACAGCCTTTTGTGCTCTGATTGGTCAGTTCTATCGTGGGGTAGAGCCAGCCTGTCCTTCTTCTTCTATTGTATTTTCCGGCAGGCTCTAAGCAGCGACCGCGTATTGATTCCCCCTACAGGCCAGAGCTGGTAATGAGTGAGTGTGAGCTAGGGAGCTATATACTGCTGCTGGACGAATGTGTTCCTCGGTGACGGTTTTGTGGGTAACGGACATCACAGAGGAGGAAGTGTTTTATCAGGTTACTCCAATAAAAAGAAATGTACCTCGTGTCGTCACGACAATTTAAATCTTGCGGTCATCTCGCAATGACCTATTTTCAGAGGCATCAAATCTCGTTCTAGGATATCAGAAAAAATACAATATCTCATTTTTTGAAAATTAAGGGGGTGTAAGGTCTTGTTTTCAAATTTATTATATGTATTAAATCATGCATCAGCATGATATGTCTCCTTTAACTCAAACACAATAAAAAAAACATGATTTAGTGAGCACAACTAAAACTTTAAGTTCCTGTTTGGTTGATTGAGCTCCTGATGAAGACAGACGGTACATGGGAACTTTAGTCAAAATCAGACAAAAGGACTAAAATTCCTGACTAATCTTAGGCCTGAAAATTCAAACCTTTCCTCCAAAATAAGCATTCATAACTCGTACATTTTTAGTGAGCATCAAAGACAGTCACATAAAGGGTATTTAAGTTAAAGTGTTATTATTCCCAGCCCAAACTATAGTATGAAGAATACCTCTATGCTCCGGCCAGCTTATTCTAAAGTCAGAAATGCATTCATAAGAACACTGCTGACACAGCAGAGACTCAGGTCAGAGAAATGTCCTCTCCTCTGCGACAATATCAAACTCCATTTATTATTAACCAGATCTTACATGTGTTTGTGTTTGGGAGAGTGTGCTCATCTATTATTCTAACCTGTGCAGCTCTGGGAGAAGGAGAGGAGGGAAATAATGTTGTTACAGTTGTTAGTGTAATAAAACCCAGTTAACAGATCCATAATCCTGTTAGCAGTACACATATCCCATTAAGGTAAATCCTGGGAGTGTAATAAGGACACTCTTTTAATTTAACGTGAAGGGTCCCTCCAAGCAGTGTGCAGAGACGCTTCAGGCTGCTTAGCTCCAAAAAACTGTCCGGGGAAGGAACATTTTACACTTTTAATGGACAAGAGGAAAGAGCAGGAACATCACTAAAGTTCAAGCGAGCAGTTTACTTTGTGGTTATTCTGCATCTCAAAGGTCGCATCGGCCTTTGAATTTGAAACTGATGTTACCGGGAATGATTACCTGCGCAAAGGAGGTTCTGCTTGGTGTATGTTTGTTTGTTAGCAAGGCTATGCAAAAACTACTAGATGGATTTTGATGAAATTTTGATTGATGATAGGATGATTGGATTTTGGTGGTGATCCAGATAACGGCCATCATCCAAAACTGTCCAACTAAAAATGATATAAACATAATTCTGATTGCTAGGTGTGGGTTTTCAGGGTCAAGGAATCGCATTATGATGTAACTTTATCATAATGAGTGCTTAAAGATGCAGCAGCAATATGTGAGCTACCTTGGTGGAGGTTCTCCAAGTGCTTTCTAGTTATTTCTGTGGACGTGCTGCAGCCTTAAACACTACCAGACCTCAAGTTAGAAAATGTAGATAGATCAGGCTAGAACTGGACCTCTTAAAATACATTAAAAAATGTTAATCTACTGAAAAATATGGTGGCAGATGAGGGCAACGAACTACAATGGCTCTATTAAAAAAACAGATGAGATTCAAGCAGAGAAACACAATCAAAGGACAAAATGACTAAACATGAAACTGCAGTGCAAACAAAAAGAGCATCAGTGGCAAACTTGCTGCATGTTAGGAACAAAACAAAGGCCAAAAAATCCAAACCCAGAAAAAACTAGCAAGGGAATAAACGCAGTAGACTGAAGTACAACAACAGAAGAGTTACAGTTCTGGTGCTATCCTCACTAGCAGGCCTCCTTGCATGCACTTTTAAACCTCTGCAGCAGCATGGGAGGACTTAAACCAGGTAACCTTCATTACCTCACAAAGCTGTAATTTCAGTCCAGCTCACGCCTGCTGCTGATACAAACACCAGAGATCATGGATCAGCTGATTTCTTTCTCTCTTGTCTGTCTGTTCCTGCCACAGAGCCCCCTGCAGGCCTGGAGTGAACTAACAGCTCAATTTAGAGCTATTTGTTAATCAAGTCCAGCCATGTAGCTAACTAACATGCACACATCCCTGTTTGGCACAGTTGCAACCTTCCTCTCTAGATTTGGTACGCTGAAGTGGGGTCCACACATGAGGATTTTCTACATCTGAGGATATTTTTAATATGTTAGAGACCCCACACATGAAGATAAATAACCAGGCATTGAAAAAGTTTGGATTGAACTGTGTGTGGTCACTCCAAAAATCTCAACAGCGCACCACACACAGACAGATTCTGTCCCACCACTGATCTAGAATCTAGTCCATAAAGACAGAAATCTCCCATGATCATAAGAAAGAGATACAGCAACAACACAAAACACAACATTCAACATGGAAGAGGACCTACGAGAAGAGGGAATGATGGTGGTCTTGGGACTATTTTGATGGAAAAGTCACAAACTAAAAAAAGAATAAGACTGTGGAAAAAATCCTGGAGACAGTACGAACATGTGATGTGGTCCTCCAGACGTTCAGTTTTAGGTTGGACATGCTTGTTTTCATTCACGTCTGCTTCCTTGCTCCTCAGTCAGCTCACTTCTTGATTGGTGACTTTCAGTTCCACGTCACGATTCACGGGTCATGACTTGGGAGACGTTGGCTTTCCCCACACACATGAAGATTTTGGTGGTATATATTCAACAACTTAAATATTTACAATCAATGACTCGAACCATTTCAGATGATCAGGACAAATTCACTCAACACATCTCAGGTTAATTTTTAATGGAATAACCTTATAAGCAGGGCTTGACATTAACACCCGCCAACCCGCCAATTGCGGGTGGATTTCGGCAGTGGCTGGTAACACCGCCGCTCCCACTAGCCACTTTGGCGGGTTGAATTTTATGTACACGTTTAATTGTAGTTTTCTCAAACGGCATCTGAAATAATTTACCAATTGCAATAAAATACCACGACACTACAATTCCCATGAGGACTGCCTGCATAAAGTGTTTGCTCATCATTGGCCCATTCGTGGAAGCCTTTGCGACGTCACTGCTGACAGGGGATCAGGTCAGACTCGGGTCAAAAGATAAGCGGAGGAGCGCTGTGGCGGCATTTCCAAGGAGTTACGAGACCCGGAGAGAAACAAGAGAAACCAAACAAGAGAAAACCCGATGAACCGAAGGATGAGGAGGCGAAAAAGAAAAGATTTTTTAATGAAAAATGGAAGACAGGTCGAGAATGGCTGGTGTATGACCTGGGAGAGAAGGTGATGTTCTGCTCTGACTGTCGGACAGGTCCTCAGGTATTCAGCTCTGATAAAGTTGTGTGTAACATTGTGCTCCTTTCATATGAAAATATGCAGTATATTAAGACAAAGTAATTAAAATAGTAGTTTGTTATTGCTTATAATAAAATGGTAAAGGGGTACAGACGATTAATTGAACGGATAAAAACTCAGCAAGAGACACTGTCTGCTTAAATATTTATTAACGATTGTAATCAGAAAATCATTTCTTTTTTCATGAGAATGACAATGAAGGAGAAGTCAGTTAAATTTCCTCAGGGCTTTCATTGATGTAGTCTTGTTTTAAGTGTGCATAGGGGTCATTTACATTTAAAGAGGTTGTAAATCTTTTTTAAGTAAACTTTAGCATGTCATCATCGGCTTTAATCACATTGAACATAATAATCCAATTACAAATTATGGCTAGTGAAACTAGTAACTCTTGGAAACCACTAGCCACAGTGGCTGATGAGCAAAAAAGTTAATGTCAAGCCCTGCTTATAAGACATAAAAACTCTGGCGTTTGCTGTCCTCGGTTGGAAAGGAGGAAAGTCAGGACAAAAACAGCCCAATACTCTTTCTGTGTGTACCCTGCTTTAGTGTCAGTTCCAGTTGATCAGCCGGTCTCTTGGGAACACCCTGCTGCACTGTGTTCAGAGATCACTCTGTCTCCTGATGTCTACATCGATGAAAACTTTCCTACAGCAGTGACGAGCGCTCTTTTTGATTCATCCCTCGGCTACACGCTCAAACTGCTCTGGGTGCTGTTTGTTCTCCACAGCATGCTAACACACTGACCATGTAATGTCTCCTCCCTGCCTGAAGTCCTCAGAAGCATCCGACTGAATCGTCCCGGACCCTAAGAAGCATTGTTGTTTACAGGAGTAAATGATTGGATTGTCTGAGTGTGGCGGCGCCCAAATCCCATTTCAGCCCAACCAGCTCGAGAGCCCAAGTGCACGGCTCCCTCAGACTCTCCTCTGATGTCTCTGCCAGAAGCAGCTCTATTTTGACTCTGAGCAATTGGAGAGAAATCTGTTTAATAGACTCTCCACAGATCTTTGAGCAGGCTGGGAGAACCAAAAGCAATTCCCAGCAGTGGGATGCAGAAACATTACCGGGCTATTCATTCTCTCAAAGCGCAGAGGGTGCTTCAGGAGGGACCGGTCAAAAACAGAGCAGAGATTGCTCTTACATTCACATTTAATGGAGAATGTGCCTCTGCTCCTGCACAGATGGATCTCAAATGAACAATTTAACAATAACAGGGTCCAAATTTAAAGTGTGTCTAAACCCTAGAGGTGTGGCGGGGGTGCAACAACCCTGATAATTATTTTTTAAACCTGTAGAGGTCATGATCGGCACTGGTAGGGTGATGATATGAATCTCTCCATCAAAGCTGCTCTTGCGTTTTGTTTTCTATGTAGAATGTCCAAACCATTTAATGCAGACTTGTGTTCGGTATTTCAAAGTAAGATGTTTGACTAATATTTAGTAAAATAACCTTACAAGGCAGATGCATCCACCAGATGCTTGGTCTGTAATCAGACAGATGCCTTTTTCAGGCTGCAGTCAGAAAATGACTGGGCTTTTCTGCATCCTGTTAAGAACAAAAATACATTTTCTACCAGTGTGAGTTGGTGATAGTCTGACACACCAGATGGAGCTTTTAGCTTTTTACTACACATAATATATTTCAATAGTCCATTTGGAAAGTAGCCCATAGAAAGAGTTTGTGAATGAGCAGAACCTTTCAAAAGCCAGCAGGTGATTGGACAATCATTCTGTCAATCACACACATTACCTGTCAGATCTGACCAGATGATCACGCCTCTGTAAGATCAGCTAAGGACACGTCACACTAACATCAGGTTAACACTTCTGACCAGAGCTGTGGACTCGAGTCATGTGACTTAGACTCCAGTCAGACTCAAGTCACAATTTTGATGACTTTAGACTCAACTTGACATTATCATCAAAGACTTGCAACTCGACTTGGACTTTGACATCAGTGATTCGGGACTTGACTCTGATTTCAGTCTGATGACTTGAAAATACTTAAAATTTTCAGTAAGAAAAGTATTTTTTCCCACAGGATCTGCCCCATTGAATGCATCTATTAACATCCAATCAGGGTTTAGAAGAATAAACAAAGAGGGTGAGGATTACACAGTTACTTCCCTGAGAGCAAGACTGCAGGAGTGCGGGGACAAACCAGAGATGCTGAACCATGCTACCGTGGATAATTTCATTTGCATTCACAAACTACAATGTCATAAACAAAAAACGAATTGTCGTTTGCAAAACCTGCAGTGTGAGAATAACAGACGGAGAGGTGACGAAGTCAAACTTTGTTCAGCACCTGAAGCTGCACAAAGAAAGGTAAGTTGGTCTGGTACCTGTTGTGAGACCCTTTTGGGTAACTTTAGCTTAGCATCTGTTATATGCAGCAACGGTATTGCTCGTAAACTCACCCTGGCTAAAAACTGAGACTGACTGCTTATGACTTGGAAGGACTTCAGACTTCGACTTGGACTTGCATGTCTTTACTTGAGACTTGACTCGAGACTTATGTTTAAAGACTTGAGACTTGCAAAACAGTAACTTTCTCCGACTTCTGCTTCTGACAAAGGCCAAGAGTTTCGTCGAAACATGTAAATGTATGAACTAAAAATCTTGTTGTCTGTTAAAAAAGAAAGTATAAACATATTATCTACTCAGACATAATGAACTTTTCATTACTTTTCATTTATGTTGTGCCGTCATGCAGATTCTTCCACCCAGTGAGGTACTGGTCAGGACTGGTCAAGTGTTAACTTTAATTTTGGCTCTGGGCAGCTACCACTGAGGATAACAATGGCGCCTATTTTCCATTATATTTAGAGAGCTACATGAATGACATCCACAGTGTTGGGGGTCCTGCTACAAGTTGTAAAATACTTTAATTTCCCGTATATGATTGATCAATTAATTATTTTACAAAAGAAATACACGTTTTGTACAAGTGTCCTTTTTAAAGCCAATAGATTCTTTTTTAAATTGTAATTTAGATACTTACTGTTTTTTATGGTAAGTAGATTTAGCGATGCTATTACAACAGTGATCACCAACTGGTGGCCTGGGGAAGGCCTTACTATTATCAAACAAATATAAAAATTTATTTAGAGATTGAGCTTTGTTTGATGGCTGAGAAAAAAGTCAGAATTCTTAAAAAAAGGTTAGAATTCTGATAACAAATTAGAATTCTACGATTAAAATCACAATTCTGAAAAATATCTGTTGTTAGTTTTAGAATCTTTGCTTTTCAGAAGATTAAAAAATAAGCTCAACCTCTAAAATGTCCTTGTTTCGTGACCCAAAACCTTTTCAATGTCACCAAACAAGTGTCATTTTAAGGATAGGTTTAGTTGCTCATTTTAAAGCTAATACATAGTAGCTTAAAGTTAGAAATTTAAAATATTAAACTAATGATTTTAAACCAGACTACATAATTTAAAATTGTTCTTTTTTATAATCATTATAATTATTGCCTTTACTTTAAATCTTCCCTTCAGAGCATATGCCAAGGAAAAAAATCTTACATAAATGTCAATTATCATCAGTTAAAGCACTGCAATTCTACATTGGGATTTCTAACTAAATATTCTACTACCGACTGCCAGACAGAGAAAATAAAAACCAAATCACAGATTGAAAAGCCCTCTGACCGACAGTAAATGTAAAAAAACCCCAATAAAACTCCTTTTGTTAATGCAGAACATTTAGCTCTCCGCACAAATCCTTGTGTTCTGCTTGTGTTTGATTCTAAATGAAGATGAGACCAAAATATTTCACTGAACAGATTTACTGTTGGGGCTATAATCTGAGTCTTTACGAGTGCTCAGCTCAAACCAGACTGAGCAGAAAATCTGTGTTCATTTCTTTTTATTTCTTCTAAAAAATCAAATAAGAATTCACGTCAGAATAATACGAACAAAACAGAAACAAACAAACCAAAAATTCAGACAGAGAGGAGCGTATGTGTCACTAAATCAGTCTGAAGTGATCTGACCCGACTGTAAACCGGATCGATGACCACCCCTGATGATGGAGCAAACCAGCTGACGTATCAATTAGCCAAGCAAAACCTGGCTCCAGGGTACGACTCCACATGGATACTCGAGCAGACCATTTGATAATTGGAGCACAGATGGTGTGCAACAGAGCTACAAGTCCATCAAGCAGCCGGGGAGGACTGCTTTCTCCACCGAGAAACAAATTTAGTCTGCAGACAGATCAACTGGAGTTTAATTTGGCAGCTCAGAGGGAGAATCTTCACTTGTGTTTGTCCAAAAGAGCTCAGATCCATCATTGGTAAGGCGCAATGAGTCACATCGTTCTCCAAAACAGGCTTTTTTTTAACACAGAATGTGATAATTACAGCAAATCAAGTCAGCTGCTCTTTTAATACTCTATTCTGACACCAGTGGACATGCATTTTATTCCGTTTTAAGTCAGCATGGTGATAGTGATGGTTTAAAAGCAAGTTTCAGGATCAGAACCACACCCTGAACCACGCCTCTCCGCTTTTCTACAAATTCAAACTGGACCATTTCCTCGCTTTCTTTTGTTCTCATGTTCTCCCTCTCTTCCCTGTTTCTGTTTTGTCTGTCCACTTATCCTTAAGCCTCAAAAGGGGGGCTCATCTTATCCAGGAGCTACAGGGACCTTGCACAGTAGCTGGACACCACAGTGCTGGTACCAGAAACAGAAAGATTTTTCCTTTTTGTTTTCTAAAGCACTCAAGAGATGGTGTGATAACGATGCGCGGTCACACAGATTGCGAGAACAACTGAAGACATTGTAGCGCGCATACCATGCCAGAAGTTGGCGATGTAAGTTTGCAGTGTCCATGGTGAACATAACAAATGAGTCTCTGTTGGTCAGAGTGTTGATGCAGCAAATCCACATTTTGTTGGAGCGATAACAAACCAAGCACAGTCAGCTGCACACATGTTGCTCTGTAGTCGGCCATCGCTGTTGTTGCTGTTCCAAGGTTCTACCTTTATTAACCTTTATCTGAAAGAGTACTGCACATACACATGCGTCCCTGTTTTCAATGACAATGGCGATTCCTATTTGCACTGAAATGAAAATGAAGATGTTTTCAAAAAGTTTTTGGATTAAGAAACGCCAGGCACCATTCTCTGTTAATTTCCTCTTTAAACACAGCAAATTCTCTCTTCACCTCTTCTTTAAAATCACTTCCGAATTCCTTTTTAAGGTCTCCCATTTCTGTTGTAATGGCAGCTAGACCCTCCATTAGCAAACGAGGCTGTGCAGTGTCACCGACTTCGTTAGCTCTCCTTCAAAGCCGTGTTCATTTTGATCGACAGACATTTTTCCCCCACTCATTTCGTGTCATTTAAAATGTCGTGTTTCAGTTCTTTTGTAGTTTTAGGGGCTAATTATTGTTTAATTGACTCCGGAGCCACACACTATGCTGCCATCTTGTTTCATGCAAACCGGAACTCCCTCCAGGCACCATTCTCATGTAAACAGGAGGTACAAATGTAACGAAAACTTATTCATAATAATTGCATTACATTATTATTCCATTTGCCAAAAGACATAAACGAGATGAAAGGGTAGCAGTTATGTGTAATAATGCCAGGATCCGGTGAAAACTCAAGAGGTTGTTATTTTGTATGAACACAACAAGATTTGGGAAAAATCGATCAATATTTTGATTTTATACGAATTATTGAATGTTGTCAAAGGGACTTCCCGTTAAAAAATGTTAAATGTTTTCGTGACATCAGTCTTGTTCGGATCCAGAAAAAGTTTACCTTGGTAATAGAGACATGAACCCCATCTTATTCTGTAAAATTGGAAGCAAAACTGCTCAGAAATGGCAGAGACAGGATTTAAAAAATTTGCCCAATGCTTATTTATGAGATTATTTAGAAACTGGGATATTTTTTTGCATCCAGACCAATGTCTGATTCATTACCTCCACCAAGGAGGTTATGTTTTCGGGAGAGTCTGTCTGTCTGTGAACAAAATAACTCAAAAAGTAATGGATGGATTTGGATGAAATTTTCAGGAAATGTTCAGCGTGGGAAAAGGAAGACGTGATTTAATTTTGGGAGTGATACGGATCAGTGTCTGGCCACCATGACGAAAAATGTGATTTTTGTGAATAACTGCTGATTTAAAATAGATATTATGAAACCAACTGCTAATGGTATGCTTTCATGGTCAAGGAATCTAAATATTTAGATGAAATAAAGGTAGGACTAATATTTATGGTGAAAATCACAATATGGGAGAGGACTGTGGTGCTGGCAGGGGTCCTTGTCTCCGAGTGCTTTTCTAGTTTCTTATTGGGGCCACTGACAACACCTGCTGAAAATTCCAGCAAAATTGGTTCAGTAGTTTTGTGTAATCTTGCTAAACAAACAAACAGACAGACATATGCTTGCAAAAACATAACCTCCTTGGCAGAGGTAAATATAAATATTAATTTCTCCAGGTGTGATGACACTTTGAAGAGGACGTCTATCTCCTGAGATGGACACAAATCACATTCATCCTTCATTTATCCAACAACGACTGTCCGTTCTGCTCTCAGCTCACATAATAAAATCCACCTCTCTCTGCACCTCTGTCAGGAACACTGGGTGACAGCAGCTCAGGGGTCAGCCACAGCTCTGTGTGCTGATATTCTGGGATCCTGGGTAGTTTTCTGAAGGACTCCCCGTTAGGATGATGTAAATTCAAACCCAGCTCCCTTCGTTTCAGTTCCTTTTCCTCATTTTTGATGTCTCACGTCATCCAAACTGATTGTTCCTCTTGTAAACACTCTGTAAATGCACCAGCCTTGGGTTGACTCTTAAGACGGACTGTTCGAATCAACAGTGGAGCCGATGACTGCAGCCCATTGGTGATCAATCGTACCTGGGGACACTGGTTGCCATGGAAACTCTATCCTCGTTGTCAAGATTGGCAAAGGTTACAGCAGAGAAATTCAAAAGAGGAGAGGAGAGAGCTGCTGGAATCTGATGGGTAGCGATGGAAAAGACATTTTTACTCTGTTGAATACATCCAATCAGAAGAGAACATTATTCAGTAAAGCTATGTAAGTGCTAAAGGCATGGCCACTTTATTAGGTACACCATGCTGCACCGCCTTTGCCCTTTAATTCTGCCTTAATTCGGCAAGGCGTAGATTCAACAAGGTGCTGGAACATTCCTCAGAGAGATTGATACATATCTTTTAATTGCTGCCGATCCATGACAGGAACCCTCTGTGTTCTATTGGGGTGAGATTTGGAGACTGTGGAGGCCAGTGGAGTACAGTGAACCGTCATGCTGAAGAAACCAGTTTGAGATGATCTGGGACTTTAAGTGTTATCCTGCTGGAAGTGGCCATCAGAGGAGGGGCTGTAATGGGGGGAAAAGTTGGTAAAGTTCTCCACCAGGTTACAACATTTTCACTGCAAATATGTCGTATTCATACGTTATGAAATGCTAAACTCCCAGAAAATTACAAAGAAGAGGCCCTGTGGAACTAATTGTGCATGACCAGTCCTTACCCACTGCGTTAGTTGCGACCTGGGCGACTTGACTGTACTAACGGGTAGCTGGATGAGCAACCAGATCATGTCACTCGGTCGCCACAGTTAAAAAAATTCAGGCTGATCCATCTTGCCAAGTTCCAATCTATAATGATTGTGCTCTGCCCAAAGTGGGACGGTCCAATCAGAGTCCGTTAGAGCAAGAAGAGGTGCAGCTACAAGCATGAAGACAGAAGGAAGTGGCTGCTTGTACAGAGATTAGCATAGATGCTAACAGCTTCAGTCGCAGTTTTATCAGATTGTTTCCACTTTTCTTTATCAAATGAAAAACAAACGGCAAAACTACAAACTTCTTCCACTTCTGACCTGTATGACCTGACTTTCTTTTACTAAGTGGCTCATGTTTTATGATGTCTACTTTATCTGACTGACTGGTTATAAATGTTGGCTGACGGAATGATCGTCCAATGACCCGCTGGATTTGCCTCTGAAAGGTTCTTCTCTCCCCAAAGAAAAGTGAAATATTTTGCATGGTCCGTCTAGTGTATCAGGCTGATATCACCCATCACTAGTCTGAACTTCAGCAGGTCAGCTCTATCAAGTCTCACTGTTATGATTGGCTTTTTAGGATTCAGCAATAAAAAGCAGTTGAGCTGATTTCCCAAACAAAGCGGCCGACGAGTTCCTGCCCTGTCAACAAACCTGTTCAAACAGGAAATTAACTTCACTTTCTTGAGCTCCCTCCTTTAATTACCAGTTGGTTTTGTTTGTTGTGCTGTGAAAGTTCAGAAAGCATGAAACCACATAAACAAATTCCTTCACATCAGGAGGCACCTTTGGCACCAGCAGTGAGCTTTCTGTTCCTGTTTGTTTTCATTTAATACTCCCTAATTTATGTCGGCCAGATCGCGGCTTTAACAGCTGGAGAGACGACGTGCGTGTGGGGGTAATTTTTTTTCTTTGCATGAAATTGTTGCACTTTATATCTTTCTTTAAACCTTTTTATCAGGGAAGAGAATAAGGATAAAAATAACACAACATAACAGCAAACACCTCCTCCTCTTGTCCTTTGAAACTGAAGAACACTGAACAGCGGTGAAAATTAAAGGAAAATGACCAATATTAAGTTAAAGGGACTGTGAGGAGTTTCCAAGTCATTACAAAAAAGTCTCACTTTTAGATATATGCCTGATCGAAATACACACTTTAAGATTAGTTTTATAGCATCTAAATAGGTTATCTATAAATGCTATTCCTTAGCCTTCCGGTCGGGTCGGACAGGGCTGGACTGGCCTGGATACTCAACTTCTGGAACAAGACAATTAAAACTAGAGCAAATTTATATTATTTGGACACGTCTTAGAGCACCGGGCTGTAAGTAGAGATATATAGCCGACTACAAAACTACGATACTAAGTTTTCCAAAAATTGCTTGTTGTCACACATCAAAAACTACCGCTACGTAACTAGAAAGTGATACATTACCTCGACGCTTTGCATTCTGTAAATTGTTGAAAAAAGAAGTTGTAAAGCAATGCAGGTTCTGAGGAAGGTCCGAGCTGCATTCATTAGCATCGAAACACACACATGCTGTAGTTCGAGTTACATCTTTTGGTGCGATCAAGTTGAAGTCAGAAGTAGGAATTTCCGGGTTCCCAGTAGGAAACTGCAACTGGAACGCCCCCCAAGTCTGAATTTCCTACTGGAAACTCGGTGAAACCTCGCCACCCCCGAGTTGACAATCAAAGATGGATGTACCCAGTGTGAACAGTTATTTAGCTCCTTTAATAATCAATTTATTTGCACTTCTGACTGGGGTGTGTCGCTCTAGATTAGCTGTATACCTAGTATTGTTAGTCTTATATTTACAAAAATGCTGCTATAGTGATAATCACATTCTTCATACAACAACGCAGGGCGTGCTAACAACAGCTAACAATAGCCTGGTAGATCGGCATGTTTTTTTCTGACTTCAACTGGAACGCCGATAAGTCAGAGATGATGTCACTCCCATTTCCGAGGTTACTGGAACGCAGCATTACGACAGTCGCCACGTGTGCTCATGGGTAGCAGAGTCTTATTGTCGCCGGAAATAGATTATTCTCATAGCACCTTTGAGCAGAAGAGAGTCACGAAAAAATAAATTAAGTGAATTAATAGGAGAACTTAGAAATGGAATACATTTAGATGAAATAAATTTTAATTACTAGACAGAGTAAAAAGAAGTTTTAGGTGATATCTGATGTTTAATATTTATTTTGGTGGTTCATTTTTTACCTTTCTTAGTCTCTTGGGCCGGGTTAATATTAGCCATTTATATGCTTCTTCCACTCATACACAAATATGTTTGTCCGATTGTCTGTTAACAAGATTACACAAAAACTACTGGATGGATTTACATGAAAATTTTACCAGAGGTGTGGTTTGGTCCAAGGAAGAAGCCATTCAGTTTTGGTGGTAATCTACACATTTGTCTGGGTGCAAAGAAATCCCCACATTTTCTAAAAATCCCACGAGTGCCATTACTGAATGGATTAACTTCTAAATTTACAGGAGAGTATGATTAATATGTCTCCATCATCAAGGTAAATTTCATCTGGATCTGATCCAGATTGAAAAAAACATTGAAGTTTCTAATGACTAATCCCTGTCATTTCTCCTCTGCTGCTGTGAGGGTTTCGCCATTTTGTCCATATGGGAATTGTAGTTTATTTTTAAATGAATGTTCACATTTTCCAAGTCTGTGACTCCGGAGCTTCCCTTGCAATGCCAGTGGAGGATTTCTCCACATGGACAGACGTGAGGGAAGACTTGGCCGTCACATCGGGGCGCACTGTGATGCAGAATTTGTCTTTTACAGAGGTTGCGGAAAAGCCATGGCCATAACTGAGCTGCTTGATGGAGGTCTGTGTTCTCTGATTGCTCTCTGATTGCTTTTCCAGTTTTTTGTGCATTGTGTTTCTATAACTGCACAAAAGAAATCAATGAAATGAAGGCGTAAAAATAACTGGATGGAGCTGCAAATCTCACAGTCCAGTTTGACCTTCTTGACACCAAAACAAACTCACATAATATGCAAATGAGGACAATAGTGTTCTAACAATGCGAGTCTGATAAGTTGCAGCAGCTGCCTGAGAAGTGTTCGTACTCTGAGAGGAGGCAGAAAGGGAGCAGCTGCACATGTCCGGTCATATTCACCGTCATCTCTGTGCTGAACAGCAGCGACAGTCTCAGCTGATTCTCTTAACATCATCAAGCACTTTATGAAACCAGTTCATTACACCAAGCACTCGAGCAGAGCCTGTTGAAGTCGTGTACACTGTGCACGAGTGTGTGCACACTGTGAGCGTTTCTGTAGACGTGTTTTAGTCGTGATGCAATCAGAGAGATTAAACACAAGGAGACCCATGATGGGACGCTTCATTTACAAAAATGATGGGACCTCTAGTGTGTGCGTGTTTAGGTTTGTGTGCACATGAATCCTCCGGTAATTGTTGGAAATGTGCAGCAGGGGGGTCATTATATCACAGTGAACATCTGCGTCGCTGCTTTTTTTTAACTTAATGTCCAATTATAATAATCACTGCAGACACATGCACGCATGCACACACACATCCAGGATGTATATCAGTTACAGCTCTGATTATAGTCACTGAAGATGGCAGCAATGCAGGGAGAGTGGAACATTGTGTAGATAAAACAAGAATAAAATAATTTTCAAATCCTTTTTGACCTCTCTGCTTTGTCATAATCAGTTAATAACACTGCCCCTATCAGGCTCATAATGATCACCTGTTTGAAGGTAGTGTTTGTTAGCAGTCGGTCCAAAGGTTTGCTCAGCAAAGCAAAACAAGATTTTAAAGAGCAATGCAACAAGTATCCCACAGTAAGGACATCTGAATTACACAAAAAAATTTAATCTATCACTTGTTTTCATCATGTTATTAAACAAAATTATTGACAGACTGACTAAAACTATTACTTCATTCCAACAGGCAAAACAATACACAGCAAAGAAAGGGGAAAATACTAAAAAAATATGAACTCATTAAAGCTGGGGTTGGTAATTTTGGAAAACTAGTATGACTTTTAATGTAGTATCTCCTCAGGACTCTGTCTAGCCCCTCCCACCCCTCCTCCAAAATGACCCCCCAACTCACATGCACGCTCGCGGCTGATATATCCAGATGACCGATTCAACTCCAAACCCTCAGCACAACATGTTTGTTTTACCCTACACCAAGTCATGTCTCAGTCAGCGGTAAGAAAACACCAAAACATTATCATAGTACAGTAAAAAAAAGCAAACACGGAAAGTTAGTTAGTGCTCACAGCCTGACTTTGATCGAGGTATAGGTAGTTCCTCTGACTTAAAGATTCTTCTTCACTGATTTTAATACAAACTTGCGTACACAAGCTCGGACCTGATGTGAGTTTTGATTGTCTCGACAGTTCAGCTTGGTTAATAAAAATCTGTGCATGTAAATAACAAACATCCACTTCCTGTTAAATGACGATCATATATTAACGCAAAAGTAGATAGATGAAAACTCATTAACTAGCCTGAAAGCGTCGCATCTATTATGAATGAAAACAGCTCTCCTGCCTGATTCAAATCAGTTTCTGTCAGATATCAATTTTTCATCATCCATCCTGTTCAGAAGAGCTGGCGTCAAGCCAAGGCTTGTTCTTCCCAACAGTTTTCATGGCAGTACTTTGGTGATCCATGAAACGAGGTCGCTTGCTTGCCCGCTGATGGCAGGTGAGACATCAAGATAGTTAAAACTGATTTGCTGATTGGCTGAACGTATTCATGACAGATATCTTTTGAATCTTCATCAACTCAAAACTGGATTTAGTGTGTCCTGAATGTTTATTTGTTGAATTTTCAGTTTCAAACTCAATGAATTCAATTGTTGAATTCAAAACTAATGAATTTTCTAATTGCAATGATTCAAATTAATAAAGATTCAGTTTCTGCACTTCAAATTAATACAAATTCAAATTATATTCAGATTCAGTTTATACAATGCAATGATTCAGACAATTAAAAAAAAAAAAATACAAATTCAAATGTTAATTCAAATTCAATATAAATGATTCAGATATTATTTCTGGTGGCACATATTTCAGCCATAGACATACAAATTAACATTAGCGGTGTAATTCCATTTCAATATACAATGATTGTGGGGAGGATCTAACAAGTCTTTTTATCCTCCACAGCTCTCACTAACAGGCTAACTCAGCGTATTTTCATTGGCTAACTAACCAGGCTGCTAACAGGCTAAGCTACACAGATCATTAGCCAGGCCAGGCACAATTATAAATATAGACCAGGCGGCTATGCTGAATTACCTGATCAACCAGGCTATTGCGCGTTGACCAGAGGCTGATCAGTTTTAGCCCGCTAAGCTGACAGGCTAGCTGGTCCTTCCGGCTTGTTTCAGCGCTAGACTTTTCCGGCTCCATGATAGTTCATACTTCTTCCTCTGTTTCATGGCAGGTGGCATCAAGTGACGTGTCCAAAAACGTAGGTGCTGATTGGCTGAAGAGGAGCCGTATACAGCTGTGCTGTGTATCGGTGCTCGATTGCTCTTCCTGAACTACCCGGATGTGTGTCCCAGTGAATTGAAATTGAATTTTGACAACTGAATTTGAATAGTTAGAACTGAATGTGAAATTATATTGAGTTGAATTTTCATAATCTTACATACATTTTCTAGTTTATTGGATTTCAGTTCCAAACTAATGAATTCAATTTCAAATTATGCTATTCAGATTCAGTTTTACAATGCAATGATTCAAATTAAAAAAATACAAATTCAAATTATGTAATTCAAATTCAATATAAATGATTCAGATTCAGTTTCTGGTGGCACATATTTCAGCCCATAGATGTCTGTCGTGTTTGATACTTTCAGTTGAGCTGAGCTGTTTTTGATTGAGTTTGCTGCTGATATATTGTGCTAGTCGCTCGTAGCTCAGTCCGAGGGGGCTTATATGAGGCGCCACTAGCTGGGGGCGGGATCTTGGAACACGGAGGGGAGAGGTGAGGGAAGGAGGGGCAGGCTGCGGTTTCAAATCGTAGACCACAGCTTTAATACACATGGTTGATAAATGAAGGCCAATGAGTGCACTCTATGAGAAATATATCAAACATTGTCTATCTTAAAGGGACAGTTCAGTTTTTTTGAAGTGGGGCTGTATGAGCTCCATATGGTCACTAAGGACATTAGATACAGTAGAAAGTTCTCTCCTCTCCCTCAGTAAGCCACAGTCTGTAAGAGTCGATTACGAAAAAATAGACGCTAAAAGGACAGTACCATACCAAATTCAAAGGCTATTTTCTACGCCTACAAAAACTCAAATCAAAAAATAATACCACAGTTTAAGTTTACACTACATATGAGTGTTTTAAGGTGCATTAACCTTTTGGATATATAAAGTTTATCCGGACCTAAGCCAAATCACTCCGCCGTAGTTAGCTAGCGGCTTTAAATGCCTGTTTGGACTAATTAAAAGCACATTATATGACAAATATTTCTGAGATGGGTTTTAGCGGAGGGACACACGACGTGAGTTGGCTTAGGTCCGGATAAACTTTATATTTCCGAAAGGTTAATGCACTTAAAAACACTCATACGTAGCGTAATCTTAAACTGTGGTATTATTTTTTGATTTGAGTTCTTGTAGGTGTAGAAAATACGCTTTGTATTTGGTACGGTACTTTCCTATTAGCGTCTATTTTTTCGTCACCGACTCTTACACTGTGTGGCTTACTGAGGGAGAGGAGAGAACTTTCTACTGTATCTAATGTCCTTAGTGACCATATGGAGCTCATACAACCCCACTTTAAAAATACTGAACTGTCCCTTTAACACAAAGGATGATAACAACAGTGATCTGCAAATAAACTGTTATGACGATCATGAGTTCTAGTGTTCATAAAGATTATTTAATTTAATCAGATTAGGATAAAACAAGTCACAAAAGCAGTCCTCACGAGGATCTGTGCTCCCATTCTCATCTCGGTCTCCAGGTTTACATAAAAATATCAACAAAGAAATCAGCTGAACAAAGGGGGGCGATGATGATAATGACCCGACATGAAGGGAAACCACTCGCTCTCTAATGGCTGTAATTTTAAAACGAGTACAGGAGAATGAGAACATCGAAGCCTGAATGGAGGGAATACAATGCCTTCTTTATACGACTGTAATAGCTGGCTCTGAAAATAGAGTCATTTTAAAGGATTGTTCAGCTCTGTCTCAGAGTCGGGTTCACTGTCAACATGTTCACGTGTAACACATGGACTCCACAGACTCTGATTTGCTCCCATCTCCAGTGATGATTGTTATTCAAAGTGTTGCTGCTCTGTGTTTATATGATCTTTACACAGTTTACTTCACATGGAATCACTAAGGCTACATTCACACCGCAGGACTTGATGACCAGTTCTGATTTATTTGTTCATATTATAATTTAAACATGACCATCATCAGATATCAGAAAGAACTGTTCCAATGTTCAAACTGATAAAGTGAAATGCTGGGCTCTCAATTCATTCAGCGAATAACACACACATTCAACCCTGGTCACACTCCTACAAAACTGATATTAGTCATGCATGAAAATGCTGCAGTCGTTCGCCAGCCGGTGGCCCGTGCTGCGGCCGGCCGGTCGGTAGCCGGCGCAGTGTTTAACAATTCCAAATCATTCTGCAGCTTTTTCCACTGTACAATTCTCCAATGTTGAGTCTGTCCTTTGGGACCTGTATTGCTTATATTTCTTCCTTACTTCAGCCTTTTCTTTGAAACTTTTACGTTCCCTTCTCTTCGATGTGGAGGCTAACAGAAGCAGCCTCCTGGCTCCATGACGCTTCAGTAGCTGTGCAGCTAGGTGATCACCGGTACATGAGAGAGTCAGTGGAGAGGAGGCGGGACCATGGGCGAGATGGTGCAGAGCAGGGGAGACAAGGGATTGGATGGACTCACAGACCAATCAGAACCACCAGGATATGCCACTTTGCAGCGGATATACTGAATGGATTTTTTTCATTCTTTTTGGTCTTTATATTGCGTAGATCGGACCATAGGACCATAACGGCCTTATAAACTGTGTTATTAAGATGCACCAAGCTTCCAAATCGTAGACCACAGCTTTAACGTGTAGCAAGATACTCATAGAACTCTACGGGAGCTTGATGTGACCCAGTAAATAACATTAATTAACCATCAGTAGGGATGGGAATTGATAAGATTTCATCAATATCAATGCTGTTAATGATCCTGCTAATCGATCCAATTCTTTAACAATTCCCTTATCAATTCCAGCAAATTTTGCATGTGGGCAAATGATCTGATTTTCAGTGGCAACAATGCCAAACACACATCACAGCATAGATAACTGCTTCTGCAAGTTGCTGGTGTTTCCACTCACTTAAGGTTGCGCAGTAGGTGTAACTAAAATTAAGCCACAATTCTGACGCGTCTGAACCCTGTCAAATGAATGGAATTGATAAGGGAATTGATTAGCAAAAAGATTAATGATATCGATTCTTTGACGGAGCTGTTAAGGATTCTCAACTTGAATTGGTTTTCAATTCCCATCCCGAACCATCAGCCAATCAAAAAATAGTATACAGCTACATATCAGCCAATCAGAAAAGAGCACTGCTGTATCTGGGTAAAAAATTTGATTGGTCTGACCACAAAGGACGAAATACTGCACACACAGGATGGGAGTTCTTATGATATGAGTACTTTATCTTATCATTTGATATGTAATCAACCGTATCATGAAAAAACTTATTGTACAAAAGGAAAACAACAAGAGCTAATTCTTATTCTTCCTCCACACTGAACAGTGAAGCAAACTCTAATCACACTGACATATAAACTGTGGCTACTAGGCTTCACATTAAAACAGAATCGTCAGTATTAATTTAGTTAAATTAATATTTCTATTTAGAACATGAAAACTGTTTGGCTATCCTTAAAATCAAAAATGTACATTATTAGTTTGAAAGAGCATGGTCAAATGTTGGACACTGACCTGTTGTTGACCTATTGAAATTTTGAATCTCCCCCAATCGTCACCAAGGATGAAGAAGGAATGACAAAGAAAGTCTAAACTCAGAAGGGTCAAAGATGGATCAACACATCACAAACATTCTCTAGAAAAACTAAAAAGTCTGAAGAAAGAGACCACAGCTGTGGAGAAATGGTTTCACTCTTCATCAAGTCGATGCTCCAGCTCACACTGCGCTCTCGGTAAAGCAGCTTTGTGCCCTAAAAACAAATCACAGGGCTCTTCACCTGGGCCCGTATGCATATCAAGCCATTAGCAAGGAAAACGTACCATTTGTACTGCTGGTGTCAGAAAAACTCAATAAGTGGAATGCATGAGCCAGATAAATAAAAATATTTATTCTCACTCAAACTTTATCATAGCATTAGTCGTGTTTGAAACACTCACATCTCGTGCACATCGCTTGATTCTTGTCTTCACACCCTTAATGTTAATGTGTTCCTGATGCTTGTCCTTCCCATGTTTTTGGTGGGATTCCCTTCTTTCGCCTCTAACTCTGTCACATTAGGGCAAACTACAGAAGCCATGATAGATTAAAACAATTATTGTTAATCAGCTTTGAACAGACTTCTAATACGATCGGACGGACACAGGCAGCCACAGCTAATACTCTGAGTAGATGATAACCAGCTGTCTGGCAGTCGAATTTCCCACAGGGGGTGACAAGTTAATTGCAAAGGGTTTTTTTCATCAACATTCACAAGTTGAGAAAAAAAATCTGCATGCAGAACATTATGGTATCATCAGGAAAACCCCTCCAGCTCAGAGCATACATACATCGAGAGTAAACGCGACAGCAGCAACATAGAGGCTTCTGGGTAATTCATTCTTTTTTGGAGCGTGGTGCAGGTCAGTGTGCAGAGCTTCTGCATGTAAAGCAGTTTTGTCAAAATGTCTGTGCAAGCGCTGATGTTCTGCTGGAGGCCTGAAATGTGTATGAAATGATCCACCGTCAGAACATGTGGTTCCAGTTGCTACTTAAGCTCGATGTTATAATCCAACAACTCCCGCTGCTTCAGTTTAACGGGGTTCTTGTTGTTCGCCTCAGAAAAGGAACAAGCACAGAAGCTGCTCTCTGAAAATTGTACTTATTGGAGAAAAAGTATCATAACTATGTCAAACATTTAGGCCACAGTTAAAGCTGTCATAACTTTCTGCTCTCCAAGCACCTTCAATAACATGAGAAGCAAAGAAAATTACATTTTTTATTGACGCGACGTATAAAAGATCCTGAATGGGACATACTGTAAAAGTAAAAAGCAGTCAGAAGAGGAAACTTAATCAGGGGTGCTGGTTTGGCGGAGTGGTTAGCAACCAGGCACCCCATGTACTTGCTTCTGCTGGTCCAGGTTCGAATCCCGCCTGTGACCAGTTTGCAGAGCGTCTTCCCCTACTCTCTCACCCCCTTTCACAAGTCTATCCACTGTCCCTCTCCTGTCAATAAAGGCACAAAATGCCCAAAAAATACATTTAAAAAAGAAGAGGAAACTTAATCAACATTTATAAATTTAATCCAAAAATTCAAGCCAAGTCAAGAGTTTACTGCTTATCAAAGTTAATTCAACTTACATTTATTTTTTATTTTGATAAACCATATTACAGACTTAACATAACTCTATTTTACCGAAAATATTTCTATTTTTAATGCTGGCAGGACTAGGTGTTGGAATTGATAAGATTTTATTGATGCCATTAATGATCTGAGATTACAATCTGTGGGGTGAAGACAACTTTAAAATATAAGAAGACGCACAAACATTAAAAGCTTCTGTGTATCTGTTATCAGGGCGAGCATATGGAACAGTTCAAATGAGGAAATGAAGAAATGTTCAAGTAAAAACAAGTTTAAAAAAATGTACAGAATTCTGTATATCTGTGTGAAATTATAATTACTATTGTGGATGGAAGTTTTCTGTTGCAATGTCCAAGCATGAAATAAGGGTGCATGGACATAGTTGTCTGTGAATATATGTACAGTAGGTGCATAGCATCTGCATTTGTTCGTAAATAATTGTTTGGTAAAGGGGTGGAAATTAATACTTTTTACTTCATCCCACTCCTTTTCAAATATGTCATTAGATAATGACTTTTTGTTTTGTATATTTTCTCTTTGACAGTGATTTTACTTTAACCTCATGTTCGAAATAAATGTCAAATCAAATCAATCTGCTAATTGATCCAATTCTTTAACAACTTCTTTATTGATTAAAAATACATTTCCAAACGGTTTTCAGTGGTAACCGTGTCAGACACATGACACAGCACGGCTGCATAAATGAATGCTCTGCAAGTTGCTGCTGTTTACACTCAAAAAGTCATTCAGCAAGTTTTTTTTTTATTAAAACAATTCCCCATCTGAAATGATTTCTGACTTCTTTGTCATCATTCCTGCTGTCTCTGATAACGGCATAACGTCTATGATTTGCAGGGCATGCAGAACAAAGTGGAAGGAACTGATAAGAGGTCTAATAAGCAGAATGACTGATGGTAACAATTCTTAACTCAACTGTTTTTTGATTCCCATCCCTTGTTATCGTAAGTTTTGTCAGATATTATTAATTTAAATTGATTTTTCTTATAAAACGACCATTTAGGGAGACAGAGGGTGGCATGTGACCTCCTAGCTGCCAGTTGCCCATCCCTGATGTAAAGTATGAAAAGATGTACCCACTTAATTTTTCTCTAATTTCCTTTGCTGAGCCTTGGCTGGTCTGTGACAGGAAATTGCAAAGACCTGCTCACCCTCCTGGCTTTAATGAGATCCTGCTATGACATGAATATTTAACCCTTCCAAATCATATTTTACAAGATACATAAATGTATTTCATGGGTGGGAGAAGAAAATGGAGGCAGCTTCATTTGTAATAAGTCCTTGAGCTAATGAGGGGGTACCTGCAAGTGTGCAGCCTGTTCTTTTGAAAAGCACTCTAAGTAGGATGGCGTGTGATTAAGAACTGGAAACTTCTGAAGCCCATCTGTGAACGCAGCCTTCCTGTAAACACCAGATTAATAAACATTTGGATCAACTTACTGTGGTAAAGTCCTTGCAAATAAATCTTGCAATCTCGTCCGTGATGCACATGATAGGGCCTGCCGTAGAGGACGTGGTCACCCTGGGCTGAGCACTTGCAATAGTCTAAAGTCAGTCTGATGATGGCCTGCAGATTCGTCATTGATGAGGAGAGGGCCAGCTGCTTTGCACATCATTGACACACAGCCCAACAGTGTGGAGCTCAAAGTGATTCCACAAGGTGGCTTTGCCCAACCTCCATGTTTTCCAGGTGTACGGATGGAGCCATGTAAATGTCCCCCACTTCCGCCTGAGTCTTGGCATGACTGTGACTGGAATGTGCTGGTACCTGCCCACTGTCATGACTGTAGTGACATCCCCTGCAATGACATGACAGAAATATAGTGACTGGTTAACACTAATGATAAACCAATGAGGACAAGCCCATTGAATGTGTTCTTGTGGGAGCACTGTCAAATAAGAAATTGAAGTCAAATCAAATCAAATCAAACTTTATTTATAAAGCGCTTTTCATACATTAAAAATGCAGCACAAAGTGCTATACATGTTAAAAACAGTCCAGGCAGCAAAGCAGTGCTGCAGACCCCCCACCTGGCCAAGACGATGCACACCACTAGACAGAGACATACCAGCCAGAGCCAACCGCAGCCCCCAGTGCAGGCGGCCCCCTGCTGAGGAAGCACTGGAGATATGGAATAAAACATGGAACTATATAGACTAAGAATCATAAAGTAAGTAAAATTAAATAAATAAAATAATAATAAAAAGTACAAATAGTAATAGATTTAGAATAACAAGTAAAAAGGGGGCTAAAATATGTAAATAAAATAAAATTTATATATAGCTAAAAATAACATAAAAATATGGGATTAGTTAAAAGCTAAATGAAAAAGGTGGGTCTTGAGCCGACTTTTAAAAAATGAATGCTATTTAAGGTGGCATTCAGGTAATTGGCTGAAACTTGGCAGGCATTCATCTGGAGGGGGAAAAATTGAAATGTTGTGAATTTTGATGAAATGTTCAGGAGATGTTGGTTATGGCCCAACTTTAAAACGATTCGATTTTGGTGGTTCAGATAACCTCCATTGCCATCCAGTCATTTTTGCTCCGTAGCTGTCTAACTTATAATGATATCAGCATGATTCTGAATGCTAGGTGTGGGATTTCTAACCTGACATACCAGATGGACAGCTCCATATTGGAAATATTTCACTTATCCATCTGGGGAGGAGCCCTGCTAAAATGTTGTCAGGGGCAGAACCTTCAAAAGAAACAGCAGCTTGTGATTGGACAATAGTTTGGCTCATCACACTTATAACAGACCAATCCATATCAAGCAGTGCTGCTATGATGTAGCATATGTAGTGGCTAACAGCTAACTGTTAGCTGCTACAGCTAACAGCTTACAAGGGCAAAAGTTAATGGCCATTAGCTGTAAGGGCTAACTGTTGTTAGCCACTACGACTGTTGTTTGCCCTTGTTAGCCGTTAGCCGATAGCTTAACTACCTTAAGACTATCCTTTTACATTGAATTTTACCACACAGATGTATCATTTAACACAAATGTGACATGAACTTTGTCAAAGATAACTCCTACAAAGTAAACTTATGAGGAGAGCATATTTCGCCAAGTATAACTGAGTAACCATGTTGACCACATGCTAACCGATGACATTTGTACAACAGGAAGTGACTTCAATTCTTGTGAAGTCACTTCCCGCTCCCGCCTCTCTTCTCTGATTGGGCCGTTTAGCATTTAGCCGAGTGAAACCGTTGGACAATGGAGGCTGGCAAGACGGAGATGCTTGATTTCAGAATCAGGTAGGTACGTCTGCTCTGCAAGGCTCTGGGATTTCAGGGTCATGAATCATATTATGATGGTAACTTTATCATGGAACTATTGCTTATAGATTTAACGTAACGTGAGCTACCTTGTCAAAGGTTTGGGCTTTTCATGTGCTTTCTAGTTCTCAGTTTGAATGTATATACAGTTCAAGATTGGACTTTTACCTTCACAAGTAGCATTTGAATATCGAGAGAAAGGAGACAGCTCTAGTCTGTAAGCTGAAATGCATTAAGCTGCTGCCATCTGATTGGCTGATTAGCTTATTGCATTTTGGAGCAGCTGAACAGGTGTACTTGTTTGGGGAGTGTTTTCCACTGTGTTAAATTGATCATTAAAAATACAGTAAAAGACTAATCACAAACAAAAACATGAGTTCAGATTCTGAAGAGGGTGTTTAACTGTCTCTGAGTTTCTTGGTCTAACCTTCAGGAGCGAGTGAACCTCCACTGAAACACTAACACAGCCCATCACCATCCTAACAGCCTGTGGATTAAAGTCAAGCCTTTCTCCTCCGAGCTAGTTAATACTTGTTTCAGCACGGTGAATTTCAGTCTATACCTATCTCATAGTACAGACAGCGAGCTAGCAGAGGGAGGGAGATAACAGAGGAGTAAGGAGGACCGAGGCAAAGAGACTTTGAACCGTGGATGATGAGCTTTTAAAAGACGCGTGGACAGACAAAGACAGACAGACAGTATGCCAGCCAGCCAGAGCCACCAGGGGCAGATGGACCATCTGATTGTGCCATGCAACTGGTCACTGATAGCAACGAGAGAGGATAAAAGAGTGAAGCTCAGAAAGAGGAGTGATAGAGAAGATGAAACGAGTGAGTGTGGGAACCAGAGGCACGCAGCAGAGAGGGAGGAGGAGGGGTGTTTGAAAGATGAGGAAGAGAAGACACAAGCAGAGAGAAAGAAACAAAGCTAATTATACAGATAAATACATGGGGCCTCTCTGTTTGACGTAGATCTACCCCTCTATTTACAGTTTGAAAATATGTGTGCATGATTGTGTTTTTGTCTCTGCAGCAGAGACATGGGAAGTTAATGAATCAAGAAACTTTTAGCATCTTTCAGCACTTTTTTTTATTATCATTTGAAGGTGGGTTAATTAGTACTACTTGTGTCAGGTAAAGGGAAGGGACCAGTTAAGTTTTGACTTCCTCCTACTCCTTTTTGAGCATGCAAATAAGTTTATTTTGTGCTTTGGTTATTGTTTTAAAGGTGCAGTGTGTAGAAATTGGCATTTTAGTGACATCTAGAGTTCAGATTTTGGAATGAGCCCGTCTGTTAGTAAAACATCACATCAGTAAGCAACAGGAGCCAGTGCAATCCTAACAGTGCAGTGTTAGGATTATGATAATAGCAGATTATTGTAGGCTTGTATTCAAAAATATGATAAATGGGAAAGAAAGAGTGTGAATGTGTTAGGTGATACTGATGGAATAACTAGCACAGACACTTCAAACTAGGCCTGTCATGACTATTTTTGCTGGACGATAATTGTCCAAAAAATATTGTTGATGAACTGATATTTCTGTCATTGACGTTCTCATAGTCAATTTGTACTGTCTGTCAAACGTTCGTAACATTGCTGGCTTTTCAACCGTACTAAATGGTTGCATTTCTTTTGCAATGTAGCAAACAACACTGTCTGTGAGCGTACACCATTTTTCGATGCCTTGTTTGTATTTACTTTGCCGACCAAGTGCTGACTGTCAGGTTGAAGGCTCCGCTGCACCTCTCCTTCTTTGTTGCCACGACTTTCAAACAAATTTGACATATCGACTTGTCAGTGTTCATGGACTCACACACCTTGTTCAACCTGTTTAAAACCAAAATATTCCCACACTGGGGCTGTGGCATTCAGCTTAGGAACCGTAGCTTTTGTTTGTTTTCTTGTTACTCCTCCCGACGCTCACTTCAGCTCTCTGTGTGTGTACGTGCAAGCGGCCCTGCCTCCCTTACAAAGATTGAATGAATGACAGATGCTCACTCCGCTATAAATCCGGTATAGAACCAACGCACCCAGGTGTTGAGAAAGTTGCACAGAGTGAGTCATCTTCTCATCCAGCCTCTTTGGTAGAAAGAGAGGAGAAAAACAAACATGCATGCAGGTGTCAACTTATCGAGGCCGGCAAACTTACTGAGGATGTTTTTATTTATCATGCAGTTCATGTATTTAATGATTATCGTGACAGGCCTACTTCAAACCATCAGTGAGTGACTGTGAGAGTGAGTGGGTAGGTGTGACCTGCAGTGTAAAGCAGCTTTGAGTAGTCAAAGACTAGAACAACACTTTATTAGCTCAAGTCAATTGACCATTTAACACTCATTTTCAATTGCATTGTCCTGTTGGATTTTATCTTGTATATATTTATATTTTTTGTTACTATTAAATGTCTGAAACACAAATTATAGCCTGAAAATTCTATTTTACTTTTTGTTTTTGTTTATTTGGGCTGAAATCTTTTTTCCCCCACATTTTCTGAAATCCTACAAAAAAAAAAAATAATTGCATAAAATTCAACATGTTTATGTTCTTAATCCCTTTTGATACATTAGGTGTGTTTGGCAACTGATAATGAATTTAAGGACGTTTTATCATTTATCTCATTGTATTCAAATGTTTTTTTTTTTTTTTCGTAATTTGTGGGTCATTTAGATTAGATGAAGGCATCAGTAAAGTATGTATCAAATAGGTGTTAAAGGGCTAACTGTATGTTTACACAAGAAAAGAAGAAGATCTCCAATTTGGTACATTTTGTGTAATGACAATACATCCTATTCTAGCACCAGTCTGTTTTTCACAGAGGATATGATAATTAAAATATGCTCCCTTCTGGGGTTTAAAGTCATCTTGTTGCTTTATTTCAACAGTTATGGAATTATAGGTCATTTTGACGGATAGGACAACAGGGTTGAACAAAATGGGATTGAACACAAGTGTTACATTTCTTTCTTTCAATTTTACATCTTGTTCTTTGTGCCTCTTTATCCAGAACTGTTATTTCCTTATATTTCTGATAAAAACCAGTGTCTCCTTTGTTTTCCATCTCAGTGCTGCATTTGTGGGGAAATACAAAAAAAGATTTTATGAGAGGCCTTTGACAGAGATTTTCCCACATTTGCCCTCTTCCCCTTCATTTCCCCCAGGAGGCGTTCGATCAAACAATACCAGCCTCAATCCAATAAGTTGGTATCCTGAGCCAACTGTGTGCCTGTAAAGCCGGCGTTCTGCTGAGCGGAATTGGCATCCACAGGGGCTTCCTGGGTCTTCAATTTCTCAGATAGGGAGAGGGTTAGGGTGTGAGTGAGAGAGACAGTCAAACAGAGAGAAAAGATAGTGAAGCAAATTGAAGCAGAAAGTGTCAAATCTCCTCTTGGAATTAACAGAGAGGGCTGACTGCGATTGGCTGTGTCGCTAAGACGCTCGTCTGAGCCCATTGAAATGGGAGTGATCCACGGGCTTTGTTCTGTGCAGCTGTGTACAAGCTGGAGGGATGCACGCTGGTGTGTTTGCAGCTTCATACTCGTGGTTGTTACACCGAGCGTCCACAGGGGGGCAGTGGCGTCAAGGGCATGCTCATGTGAGACCATCAAGGCTGGAAGGGTTGACAGAGCAAGTTACGAGTCAGCGAGAGACCGAGTAAACCTAAATATAGAGGCTGCATGAGCACTCTATAGATGACCACTAATTAGTTTTTTAAAAAGTAATTAGGCTCAAATGCTGGAGAGAAAGTCAGAACATGCACCCTGGTTGTTAAGTTGCTGCTTGAGTGCCCTGAAGCACAGCAAAGCACAGGCTTTACAGGGCTGTGAAATAACATGCAGGTTACTATAAGAGAGGAGTGTTTCCTCTTTTCCTGACATGTACGTCGCATTGGTTGCTGCTAGCCATTAAAACCATGTCATTATCCCCCCTGGGAAAGACCCTTTGCACCGCTGACATTTTGAATTGTCATCACAGGAAAAACACAGGTGTGAGTAACAGCGTTAATTAGAGCTCCATTCAATGCAAGAGTCCATTAAGCTGAAGCAGGGTGGCAGCACAAATGACAGTGAGACCCTGAAACAGGAACATCTGAAATCACTAATTAACTGAAAACTGAAAATGTGGAAACAACCGTTTGCATTTGAAAACAATCTCCCTACCAGGGACGCTTGGTGAAGGAGGCTCTCAGTCCAGGATTGTTGCTGTGCAGAGAGTTTGTTAAAGTCAGCTTTTAAGGACTCATTCTGGCTGCATGCGCTGTATACAAACAAAAGGATCTGAGTATTCTGTGGTGGTTTTTCTGTATTAAATAAGCAACCATGGCCCATACTGAAGCCCAAACATCTTTCAGGGTTGACCAAAGAAATGCAGGAGCTGCCGCCCGGTTCTTGATAAAGCAAACTAAGACTGAAGATTATTTTATGAGTATTTCTGCGCCTTTATTGACAAGAGAGTGACTAGGCTAGTGAAAGGGGGTGAGAGAGCAGGGAAAGACACTTGGCAAACTGGCCACGAGCTGGATTCAAACCCAGGCCTTCAGAATCATGTACATGGGTCGTGCCTTGTTGCCAACCACTGCGCCAAACCAGTACCCCAAGGTTTGACATTTATTGCAGTTCAGGAAATGTCCTCTTGGCATCATTACGTCCCTTCAGTCAGTCTGAGTTTGAAAGCCTTTAAAGGGATACGCCACTTTTTTTTTTTGTTTTCATGTCTTGCCTCACTTCCGAGTCCATGACAAATAAAAAGACACCATTCTTTTGACTCTTTGTGCAGTAACAAGGAAGAGACGGGCAGAGCTCACTCACCGCTAGTTAGCTTAGCTCAGACACTAGTGGCCCTGTTCCATTAGCCCTACTCTACTCTACTCGCCTTGTGCTGCTTTTCCATTAGCCCCAGTCGCCTGCTCAACTGGGTGAGCGGCACTGCGGTGACATCATTTTGAGCGTGACACAAAGCCCAACACAACAATCTGCAGCTTTTTGTTACAAACCGAGTAAAAAAGGAAAGCAGAAGAAGGCTGCAGGTGGTAAGAAGAAATACCCCTTGAGAAGCACAGGAGAGTTTTGGAAGCTATACAACAGAATGAAGCCGAGGACAAGAGCAATCAAGCTGCAAAGAAAAGACATATGAGGGTAAGCTAATGGTAGCTACCACTAGCATGCTAGGTCGTCACGCTCATGACTCATTGATGATGACATTGTCTGACCAATCAGTAGCCGGCAGTCGGTGACGTCATCTTTCAGTATCGACTCAGCTCGCTTGGAACCAGAGCAGAGTAGGTGCAAAAACTAGCTTGTTTTCGGAGGTATCAAATCGAGTATGGCCGAGTAGAGGAGGGCCAAGGCGTGCTAGTGGAAAAGGGCCATAGGAGTCAGTAGGTAGTGTTAGCCTGCCTCTGCAATCACAGAAGACTGAACACAGGTAAGGGCACGGCTCAGAGGGTTTTACTAAGAGTGAGAATAGAGGTGGATCAGGAATACTTAGCATGTTCAAAGCAGGGCTGGCAGAAAGGACCCTAAAATAAAATCCTCTATTTTTTTCCACATAACTTCATTTATGATTGTTTTTTTTCTCTAAAAAGCAAACAAAAAAAACTCAAGTAGCACAAAAATGACATAAATCCACTTTTGCTGTAATTTTACCATAAACTGCTGATTATATAGTTCATACATAGGGAGGCCTGTCTACGTAAACACAGGGATGAGCTGTTTTCACAGTACTGCAACATGGAACCATCTGATCAATATCTAATCTCATTTAAGAACAAAAAACAAATCTAAACATATGCTTGTGTAAAACTCGACAAGACTTATCGTAAAAACTGAACATTTTCAGTATTTAAATTTTCAAACACTGCAAAAACTTAAGGTAGGACTAAGATTAAACTGGGAAAAAAATCTTGATTTTTCATTTTTAGATATACGGCAAAAAAAACAATTTAAAATAACTAATTTAATCAATGTATTTCCCAGCCCTTGAACAATATAAAAGTCTTAAGAATAACACTGATTTTAAATTAACTGGCAGTCATCGAAAATCAAATGTATGAATCTGTGTTCAAACAAACTATGACTTATTTATGAGTAGAATTTAGTTTTTAAATACTCTAAATCTTTTGTCATGCTGCCCTCCTGTAGTTCTTACCCTCTAATTACTGTTCTGTACTTGGTAATCTTGCTCCCTAACTCTGTCTGCAGCACCATAGCTTACCTCTAATTGTTCCTTTTAACCTCCTGGCAGTTGAATTGCTGATGAATGTATTTCCTCCTCTGTCTGCCCCGTGGTCTGTATCTTTGGCACTTGGTGTAAATTGTAAATCAATGGGGAAACCCGGGCAGCAGGTTTCATTTCCACGGCTGTTTGAGGTGACGGAGGTGAGGGGAGTCTGTCTGTGTTAGTTACACATGAGCTCTCAAAGCATTTTAATGTTTATCTGCAGTTTATCCATTCAAAGCTGTGTGAGAACAGTATGAACCATGAATAGGCTTTTTCTCTCAGATGCATTCAGCTATCATATTTTATCATCATGCAGGATTTTTTCACATTAAAGCTCAGCTACTGTGATCCTTATACCATTTAAATCTCATGGACTTTGTACCATCTGTAAAAACATTAATTTATGAGCATTTCACCAGGAGCACTGCCAAAATATTAACTGCAACAGCCACAGAGGGGAAACATCTCAGGAGAAACAATGGTCTTATTTGAGGGGTTAAAGGAAGATTTTAGGTCAATAATGAGGTCATTTGAAGATTTTGTGTCAGATTGAAGACTGTTTACTATTCATTTTGTTTGATTTTTTCCCCTCAGGTTGTTTGATCAAGTTATCCCTCTATCTTTACAGACGGTTCTCAACAAATCCTCCAAGATTCCTCCTTAATGTTTAACATTTTTGAAGATGAAAATAACGGTTTTCCTATACAAAACATTTGTATATTATTTATGCCTGTATCCTTTTTAATGTATATATTTTAACCCTATTATGCCTGTTGTGTCATATTTGATACATACTTTAATGATACCTCAAACTAATCAATATGATCAATGAATTACTTCAAAATCAGAATCCAATCAGATAAATGATATTTGGAAAAAAAGTGATTTTCAGTTGCCAGAAACACCTAATGTATCAAATGAGATATAAAAAATACACCTGTTGAATTTTATGGAAAGCTCAATTTTTTGGGATTTCAGTTAAAAGTGAAATGAACGCTTTAGCTCCAATAAGTATAGAATTTTTTGGCTATGATTTGAGTTTTCAGGCTTTAAAGGGTTTAAGAGACCAGGCCCCTGATCCACCTTCATTCTCACTCTCTATGAGACACTCCTGCTCCTTTAAGGCACCTGGGCCCATGTGCCAAGTATGCTCTGATTTGTTGATATAGACACGGAGCCACATTTCCACTGTTTCCTTGGCAGAGTCTAGGCTGGTCCATAATAGGAAAGTGCTAACACCTGCCCACCTTCATGGCTATAATGAGATCACAACAATGATGTAATGAACTTCTATTTTACAAGATGCACATAAGCCCCATTTCCACCAGAGGGTTCAGTTCAGTTTGTCTCGGTACGGCTCACTTTTTGTGGCATTTCTATAGCCTAAAACCAGGACAGGAACCCTTATAAGCAAACCGTACTGTCCTACTTTTTGGGCCCCTTCAATTGGGGTGTCAAACATACCAATCCAACCCCAGAGGGTGGAGCTAGAAACACTGCAGTCTGTTGATCGAAGGAGACGTCACGTCCCGTGCGACAGCGGAACAACACATAACCCCACCATGTTTAAATCTCCACTCAACTGCGAGAAGATAACTCTCATAGCACACAGCCTTCTCTGAAACAAAGCTTGGTTGCGCTTTGTAACAAAAAGCTACATGCTGATCACAAAAAGAATTGCTGGATGCCTTCCATTGTTGGTCTTTGTTTACTGTGTTGTGTTTTCTTCTTCGTTGTATTTAATAGCCAGGTACACGGTGTCGCGCTATGACGTCATGCTATCGACACCCAGCTTATACGCCGCCTACCAAGTAGGGTTCGGTTGGCTGTAGAAACGCAAACAGGATCAGGCTTTACCGATCCGGCCTGAGCAAAACTGTGCTGATCCATACTGGACCACTTGGTGGATACGGAGCTATTTGCTTTTGTATAAGAAAGTGAGTGCTGAAGGGCAGAAGAAAGCACTTTAAAGAACAAAGTTTACGATAGTGTGTTGAAAGTGGAGCTAAACATCCTTTCTATGGAGAAATTTGAAGTGCTGTTAATTGTTTTTCATTGAACAAACTTCTAATATGGTCCACATCTGAAAAAACTGCTTCTGAAGCTGTTAATATCTGAGCTAAATCCAAAGTAGACATCTCATTTTTTGGGCCAAAACCATTAAACATGCATTGTTGCTTTGTCATAAGAGCTTTAGTCACATTTGTGTTTACGTTTACTGCTGACTTCCAAATAAGATAAATATAGTTGATCTGTGTCATACTGGAAATTCTGTGGCTCAGTCTGAGTGAATCAAACAAGTCCCCCTCCAGTGAAACCATAATCTCACATTTCCTTCCTCTAACCTGCCTCTCTGAGGGTGCAGGGACCTTCGCTCTGCTCTGGGTGTGTTCGGCAGCATCCAGAGTCCTGTTTGTGTGTCAGCTGTGTTTTGAGGATCTCTTTTGTGCATTTATTTGTGCGTGAGTCTTCTGGGTGTGCTACAGAGAAAGCATGTGTGTTATCTTCACCGCCCCACACAAACCAGATAAGTCCCACTCAGCTGGTGCCATGAATTAAACATGTGCTCTCTTGTTTATCTCTGTCTGCATGTGTGTGTGCTTTATGAATTCATAGAGCTGCTCTCGCACTGCTTTAAGTTTTTATCACAGCTGACATATGCAAACTTTCTGCTTTTAAAGGTGGGCCGTGAGTCACTGGATGCTTCTGTCTGTGTGATGTGTATAACTGAGAGTCCTAAACCTCGTCCACACTGCAGGCAAAAGAAGCCCAAACCCAACATTTTTAAGACAGTCTGATTTTTCTAATCAGGCCCACTTTCATATGTGGCCCTTAATCAGATTCATATCTGATGTTTCTCAGAAAGACGGCACTATGAACACTCATGTCACCCTGCTTTTACATCAGCAAAGTGAGGCAGTCGTCACTAATCTGCACCTGAGGAAACAAGACGCAGCAAGATCCAATGTAAACAACCATGGATAAACTTTGTGACAGCACAGTGCTACCACTACTGGCTTAAGGGCAAAAGCCTCTGCTCCACAAAGGCCATCGTTAAGACAGCTTCTTTTCTCAATTTTCTTCTTCTCTTTCTCACTTTGTCATAAATTTGTCGCTCCGATTGCACAACAACTTCAAAACTGGACCGTAGAAAGTTCATACTGAAGTCTGATGGCAGTCACATTTAAATTATACTATGCCCAAACTATATCATGAAAAAACAGAATTGAGAATCAACCCTGCAGTAGTGATGGGAAGTGTAAGAGCTTGAACTGATTTAAGTTAAAATGTAATTCAAACTTCATTGTTGATTTTTTTGGTGTTACATTTCATGTCGTTTAATGATATACAAAGATAAATAATGTTTATAAAGGCTAAAAAGTTAATTCATAGTTCATTGACAAGGCTTTGCTCCATTCACAAAAAATCACTTACCCTTGTCTACTCTTGATTCTGGATCTTTTGTTTAGCTCTATATTTTATCTTAACCTTGCAAAAATTAATGATGCATGTGTTAAAAACCCTTTTGCTTAAACATGCTATAAGTTTCTAACCTGACAAGCCAGATGGACAGCTCCATATATCTGCCACAGAAATATTTCACTAGTCCATCTGGGTAGGAGCCCTTTTGTTTTCAGGGGCAGAACATTGAAAAAAAAACACAAGCTTGTGATTGGATAATCGTTCTGCTCGTCACATTCATCACAGACCAATCCACATCAAGCAGGGTTGCCTCATATAATGAAGCAATGTTTTCATTGGATTTGTCATTTTTTTTCTTTTATATATTCTTTTTATTTTATTATTTTGTTTATATTGACTGCTGATGCTGCTCAGTGATTTTTGAAGACTGCATGATGCAAAATGTGCCTGTTTGTTACTTAAAATGGCTGAATAAAGAATTGAAAAAAAAAATAGCATAATTTTTTGTTAGCTGTTAGCCACTAACTTAGCTGCTAACAGCTAACGACAGAAAATGACCGTTAGCCATTAGCCGCTAGCTTAGCTGCTAACGGCTAACGGCCTTATACTATCGTCCTACACTAAATCGTACCACACAGATGATTCATTTGACACTTATCTGTAACATGAACCTCGTCAAAGACAATCCCTACAAGTAAACTTCTGAGGAGGGCAGATTTCGCCAAGTTTTACTAAGTATCTATGAGGACAATAGGCTAATCGGCATCTCCGTTCTCAACTTCCGGTTGTCGTCACGTCGGCATTTTACAGCTCCCGCCTCTCTTCCCTGATTGGGCCGTTAAAATTTTAGTCGAGGGAATCCATTGGTCAACGGAGCGCTACAAGATGGGATCTGCAGGATTTCAGGAACTGAATCAGGTAGGCCCATCTGCTATGCAAGGTTAATAAGTTTCTAAGTAATTACAAAAAAGTCTCACTTTTAGATATATGCCTGATGGAAATACACACTTTAAGATGAGTTTTATAGCATCAAAATAGGTTATCTATAAATGCTATTCCTTAGCTTCGCGGTCGGGTCGGACAGGGCTGGACTGGCCTGGATACCCAACTTCGGGAACAAGACAATTTAAACTAGAGCAAATTTATATTATTCAGACACGTCTTAGAGCACCGGGCTGTAAGTAGTGATATATAGCTGGCTACAAAACTACGATACTAAGTTTTCCAAAAATTGCTTGTTATCACACATCAAAAACTACCGCTACTTAACTAGAAAGAGAAACATTACCTCATCGCTTTGCATCCTGTAAATTGTTGAAAAAAGAAGTTGGTAAAGCAATGCAGAGTTCTGAGGAAGGTACGTGCTGCATTCATTAGCATCACAACAAACGCACGCTTTGGCTTGGGTCACGTCTTTACGACAGTCGCCGCGCGTGCTCATGGGTAGCAGAGTCTTTATGTCACTGGAAATAGATTCTCCTCATAGCACCTTCAAAGTGCTTTTATGAGAAGCCTTAAAATTACCTGACTGCATTTTTTCTATAACAAAACCATTCTTTCTTTTGATTAATATTTTAATAAAAGTTTTTTTTTTGGCACTAATTAACAGAAAACTGCAAACAAATCCATGGAACAGGACTAGAACCAAACTCAAGCAAACAGTATTAATGTCATCGGTGCAGGTCGGCATTCAGAAAAATCTGATGCTTCAGTTTGGCTCCGATTTCTTATCTCTGTGAGTATGTGTCCTGTTTTTGAGAAGTTTTCTCAGAAGAAACAGATGTTATATAAACAGTCTCCCCTCCAGCACCTTCACCAGGCCTATATCCTCACATTTGATCTCTAGTCCCATTTCCCAAGCCTATCTACGGTCCCTCTATCAGCAAAGGTGCAAAAGCCCAGAAATATACGATATACATTCACTTTACTGACTTTTTTTCTACTTATATGTATCTATATTTCATTTAGACTCCATCACAACATGAATCTGTGATGAATACTGCTCTTGAAAACCAGACTCATGTTGAACAGCCAGGCACCGAGGCCGTGTTGGAGGTGTGAGTGAGTGGGCGGATTTTTCTGATATCTAGTCTCTGCTGGACTTTATGATCCCAAGATCCAAACAAAAACAGTCCTCGTGCTTCTTTTCATCCTGTTTTATTGGTTAGAATTCTCTGCCACATCTTCACATCACCACATACCTCTCAATCCAACATCTGACCTCGTATTTCTGTGAGCAGGTGCACATGTAATTCACCGCCTGCAGAAACCACGCAGCAATAAAACGACTGAACAAGTCTGCATCCCACCAGATACACATCGCCCCGCAGGCCCGCCCGAGTCCTCACCAGCTCGACTCCGGCTTATCTCAACGATGTGCTTGCCGGGCTGTGAAGCGATCCATCGGCTTTCTCTAAAACATGAGGCACAAAGAGGCGCACGATGTTCCGACTCCTAAAACATTGTTCATGTTAATTAAGCTAATGAATAACTGAATGTAGTTAAGATTAAAGACTTTCACACCTGCCTCACAGAACGCTCTGGAGCACAACAATCTGGAGCGGCTTCCAGCTTCGGGGCGGCCGCGCTTTTATTTACTGCTCTCACACCGGAATTCCTTCAAAGATGTTTAATTATCACAGTTTAATTGTAAACACAATCTGTGAATATGTTCTTCTGCACCCGTCCTCCCTCCTTCGTCCCTGTATGTGTGTGAAAAAGAGACTGAAACTGCTGCTGTTGTCCCCGAGGTGGATCAAACAGATGGGGGAGCCGACACACACAGAAATGACGGCCCCTGTGGCGCTGTAAAGAGCCTAAACGCTGTGCCTCCTGGTGCCACCATGCAAGGTCATTGGACACACCGTGATACTCTCTCTCCTTCTGCTGCCTGATTTGTACTTTAAAAGGAAATTTGAGGCTTGGTGTAACAGATATTTAATGACAGTCCTTGAAGTGGCAGCACTGTGTCCTTCACATATCTACAAGTAAAACCCACCCAGCCATGCATACTTGTGCAACCAGTGCCATGGACCTCTAATAGTGGTGCGCGATATGACGATATTAAATCGTTAAGGATTATTACGTTGTGATGATCTCATAAAGCAGAAAGATCGTCAGATCGTCTGTGTGGGCGCAGAGACTTTGACGTTCACCAGACTAAACAATCATAGCACATTACCCGCAGTGCATGGTGGGATCTCCTGTTTGGTTATGTAGTGTGAAGCCATGAAAGAGAAAAGAAGATAAAAGCGTAAAGATATCTGAACAAAAATCCATTCTAAAGCAGCTGTATTATTCACTCAGATTAGAGACATTGCAGTTACATAACATTTGTTCTAACTTGTTGCACTTTAAGAGATAACCAATTACTTCAGTTTGCATTTATATTTAACCCTTTTCAATAAGCTATTTGGTGAGTTTAGTTTTTATGTAACAAAAGTGCACTTTATTGTTGTTCATTACCTTTTATGTTTACATTTATTGCACATTTTTATAAAACTGCACTATTTAAATTCAAACCTGTTCAGAAAGTTTCTTTGGCTTAAATTCTCATTTTGTTTCTTTTAGGGTTTTACATGTTTTATATGTTAAACATGGGGAAAAAGTGGTCAAACATGCAAATTAGTCTAGAAAAATCAACGTAAAAAAGAATCAGGATAAAATTGTGATCGTGATTTTATTTTTTAAAAGTCGTGATATGATATTTTTGCCATATTGCCGTTCTCTAGCCTCTAACAATCCCACTATGAAAAACCTGAACTAACCCTTTAAAGGGGCATGCCAACTTTTTTTGATTTTCATGTCTTGCCTCAATCCTGAGTCCATGGAAAGCAGATAGACTCCATTCTTTCAACTGTGCGTCCAGTAACAAGAAAGAGATGAGCAGAGCTTGCCCACTGCTAGTTAGCTTAGGTCAAACACTAGGAATCGATGGGTATAACTAGCCTTCTAATCAGTCCTGTGTGCTTGTTGTGACTCTGTTCTTACCACGTCATGTGGCATTATCTTCCACTATCATATTATTTTCCACTTGTAAACAGAGGCTTTGCTTTTTTCTCTGTGGTGGTTTACATGAGAGATGTGTTCTTCACAAACAAGTCAAGTCTTTTGCACACAGATGAAGTTTGTAATCTCCGTTATTGACACTTATACTTACAAGTGCCATGGGCCTCTAGCATCCCCCTCTTCACAAATCCTTTAACAGTGAGCAAAACAAATATCGGGTTACAGCTGCAGGAAAAACTATGTGAACCCTTTGGGATTATTTGGATTTCTGCTTAAATTAGTCATAAAATATGTTCTGATCATCTAAGTCACATCACTGGACAAACACAGTCTGCTTAAACTAATACTGCACAAAAAATGATACGTTTTCATGTTTTTATTCGACACAATATGTAAACAGTCACAGTGCAGGGTGGAAAAAGTATGTGAACCTTTGGATTTAATAACTGGTTGACCCTCCTTTCACATATTTTTTTATGCAACTGTATATTGGCCTGCATCTAAAATATCCAATATAAGCACTCTGATAAAAGCAGTCCATTCTAATTTATTTTGTATTTAACTCAGTTGTAGAACATGCTTATGTTAAACACTGTGGCTATTTTGCAATTGAAAAATACATTTTTGTTTTTATTGGATTTAATTTAATTTTAATGTTAATTTATTTTATTTAATAGTATATTTTTACGTTTAGGGTTAAAATTCATTGAACCCAATGGTTAATGACAAATCAGTCAGTTTTTCTCATACCTATTATTACTGACTGCTGTTCTCTGTTTGAGTAATCTTACCTGATCAAGCCTTTTCTTACTGTCCATGCTGCAAAATAAAAAAAATGATGTATGATTCCTGCTGATATCGCATCGGATCAATATCGGTATCAGCCAATACTCAAGGCTGTAATATCGTAATCATACTGGAGGTGTGAAGTTGTATCGGGACACCCCTAGTTTTAATCCTGGTTTGAGTGTTTGGTCCAGAAGGTTACTTTTTGTTGCAGTTTTCAAAGCAGAGCCGCGAGGAGCCGCTGAATAACTCCCAACCTGAGCCAAACAGCAGACAGAGACAGAGGGTCTGAGCTCAGAGGCAGACTCTTCCCTCAGGGGTTAATATACAGACTGAAACAGTCATCTGTTCACAGCTCCGCTACAACAAGACCAAACACGCTCTATTGTAGTTCAATAACCTGAAGGTAGTGAGGAGCACAGTACAGGTGTTGTGCTGCCATGATGATCACTCACTGCAGAAGTGTCTCTGTAAGCTGCTTTTTAATTGGCTCTGGGAACAATAGACTGCAGGTAACAAGAAAAAAAAACAGATATACTGATGAAGACTGATCAAGTATTGTTTCATTCTGGCTTCTAAAGGGATAGTTTGGTATGTTTTGTAATGGGTTGTATGAGGTAAACGGAATATGCCTGAATATTGTCCACAATGATGAAGATCAGCTCTGCATCTGTACAGAAAGAGCAATTATGGAATCTAACTACATATTGCTGTAAATAAAACACATTTGCAACAACTTTTACAATTTCCCTGATGAAGTTTTTCCAAAAAAGATTAATAAAGTATTATCTAACTTGCGTGTTTGGGCAGGTCCATCTTTTTGCTCTGCAGGTCTCATATCCCACAGTGAGCAGGATTGTGTAGGAACTTTCAAGTCTCAGTTCTCAGAAAAATGAGCTCTGCCTCTTTAAGAAAATGCTCCTTAAAACACTTTTTTTGCTTTCTGGGGTTTACAATGTCATAGTAATACAGCCTCCACCTACATGTGCATTTGCTTCTCGTCACAGGCAGTTTTGAAAGTCCCTCCGTGATGCTAACTGCCTCCTTCCATCAGGCATCATTTGGGCAGCCAATCACAGAGCTTATTATCAAAGCCTCAGTCTATTCAGATATGAGTGTTTTTGAAGGGGAGGGGAAAAGCTTCATCCAATCTTTTAACAGATAGTTAATTTATCATTTTTTAGCAGTAGTACGCCACAGTGGCAAAGTGCCATATTAATATTTAGCCATTTGGAAGCAAATTAAGACCTTGGTTTTATTAGCACACCAGAGTTTGAGTTCTTTGGTCTGCACCAGAGTTCCTGTGAGCTTTCACACCACCCCAAGCTATCCAAAAATAGAAATGAAAGCACCCAAATGCTAGGGAGTCTATTCAGGTGGGGCTGAGCTGTTTCAGGCTGCCACTGGCATAAAACAGAGGAGAAGATGCCGCAAACTTTGTCTCTTGTGTGTCCTGCCACTATAATGAACAGAGACATATACATAGCCTTAGGGACATATAAAACTTAAAAAAAAAACACACACAATACAAGCTTCTTAAACTAAGTCGGAAAACCTCTGTTTTCAAAAACTACAAATACACACCTAACACACACCTGGTGAAGAAAGAGCAAATACACAATTCAGTATGTGAACGTTATTGTGTGTTATTGTGTTGATATTTGTCTTCAACAAGCTCTTGTCCCCAATTATTTGGTAAGGTAGATATGATCCTGACAAGGAAAAGTGATTTGACTGACATGTGTGTGCACATCTGCAGAGTTAACTGGCCCATTAGGCCTTGCAGACAAATGCTAAGGGCACTGTGGCCTCCAGATAATCAGGAAAAAAATACCTTCAATATAATTATATTAAAACTATGTATTACTATTAACTCTTTAAATGGAAATGTCCACAATTTAAATGTGAAGCAATGCCCAATTTATATTAGTTCTAATCATAATACTAAGTAAGTCCCCCTTACCACCCAAGTATAGTTTGGATATACAGTAGCTGTGTATAGGTGTTTTGTTAAGTTTTGTAATTTAGTTATTGCATGGTGTAAATGTAGCATATGTTTAGAGTTATTGTGTGCAAACTGTGTGGTTATTTAATTTTTTTGATGTTGATAGCTGTATTTAAAGTTTATTACTTTTATTTATTTACTTATTTACAGGATTTTATTTTGTAGTAAGAGTATTTATATTCAATTTCAGACTTTTTGAATGTATTTTTAGTTTGTTAAGCATGTAAGGGTGAATTTGTCTTATTCCTTCATCTTACCCCTTCCTGTTAGCCCTCTGTTTTGAGGGCCAAGGGGAAGGGGTGAAACACACAGCTGAGAAATGAGACGCCACTCGATTTCAGCTACGTCATCACCAGAGCCGCTCACTGGCTGTGATGTGGGCAGATGTGACAATAACCATAGCCACAGCTGTGCAAGCTAGCTAGCATGATTAATATTTTGATTTTTACTTGATGATAAAATAATAACTACAATTAAGAGCTTCCTTTGGTCTCCGCTCTGCTTTGTGTCAACAGGTGCTAGACGTGAACGCACAAAACCAAGGGGTAAGGGTTAGACAAGGGCTAAGGGGTACATTTAGGATGGACCCTAAATTAGGTGATTTGTTATCTAATAAATTAAAGACAATTGTAAAAATAATGCTATTTGATTACTTTAGTAAGCATAAGTAAATTTCCAATGAAGAGGGGGCACCATATTAAATCTCGCCCAGGGTGCAACATTGGGTAGGCCTCACTCTGCACATGTGTGTCCTTGACTCTTAAATCTTTGATTCCTCTGTGAGCGGAGAGATCACAGACTGTCTGAAAACTTCACAGGACTCCACACGCCCACACGAGGACTGTCAGAGTCTCTTCAATATGAGTTACATTTGTTTTGCAGCTGAGGACGGCCTGTTTACCCCTGCACTCAAAGAAAATACACAGTTTGGTCTTTATTTTCAGCTGTGATTCATTCCAACAACTGTCAGAAAGCTTATTTCCATCCCGTCATGACATCCAGCAGGTGAAGCCTCAGACTCTGAGAGAAAATGACATTATTCGACAGCACAGTGTGTGTCTGAATCTCATTTCTTCAACATCCCATACAGAGGCAGAAGCAGAGTCTCTATTAAAACTAAACAGAAGAGAGAGGCGATGCAGAAAAGGTTAAATTCAGGATCTGTTTCCTCTGTAAATATCCACCGTGCAGATACCCACCCTTCCATCCAGCCTGGCCTCAGATTGTTCTGTCCTCTCATTCAGTCAGGAGTGAATTAAAATAAAACAATCTGAGGAGATGGGATTCATCTGCCTGGGGTCTCTACAGTGGTCCCGATGTGGGGCACATGGTGAGGCCTGCACTTTGGGAGCGAGCTGCATGCTGGGGCTCTCAAAGTGTCCTCATCTCCCCTCCTGTGTCTTTGTCTAATTAATAATGTGTGTAACCAGGGACTGAGCAAACTGAGACGGAGAGGCGAGGAGGGGGAGCGTGCAGTAATAGCTTCTGTGGTTAGGGATCGACAGAGAGGGAGGGGAAATGGGGTAAAAGATGAAAAAGGGAGAATGTTCTCAGCACTATTGTTTTTGAGAACATTTATAGCCACTTCTTTAGGTACACAATGCTCAGACGAGGATGGACCTCCTTTTGAGTTTGTAAATGTCTTCATTCTTTGTGGCATGAATTAAGCAAGTTGCTCTAAATACGTATCAGAGGTTTCTGTCCATGTTGAGCTGTTAGCATCACACAGTTGCTGCAGTTTTGTCAGCTTCAGTCGCATCTTAAAGTGATACGCCAAGTACATTTGCAGAAAGTTTGCATTTGAGAATTACTTGCAAACAGATCGTGCACATACAACTGCAAATTTTTTTTTCATCATTCACTAAAAAGAGTTGTTCAAAAAACTCACCTCATTCACAAATGTTTAATCTCTAGCACAAAACACTACAAAAGTAAAACAAAGCCTCTGTTTATCGGAAGAAGAAGATAGCATGATGACGGCAGAAGATAACAAAAATAACACGATTAAGAAAAAATACAGTCACAACAAACACACAGGACCATTTGAAGTTGCTGAAGAGTTTATCTGATGACTGTAAGCAGAGGCAAGCTAATGCTACCCATTGACCCCCACTGTTGGAGCTAAGCTAACTAGCACTGGGCAAGCTCTGTAGCATCCGTTGTCATTATGATATAAAGAGAGAAAACAGTTACTTGACAATAAATGGCTTCATCCAACCACTAACCATGAGTGGAAAAAAGTTTTTGTGTTATCATTCATATTCTCTGAAAAATTGCTAAAAAATCAAAAATTCTGTCAGGGTATGCAAACTTACGAGCACAACTGTAGCTCACATATTGCTGTTACACCTATAGGGAATAGCTGCAGGATAACGTTACCAAAATCATGTTGATATCATTATTAGTTAGACACATATTGAGCATAAATCACCATTCACTAATTGCAGTTATCTGGATAACCACCAAAATGTAATAATTTCTAAGTTGGACCATTACCAACATCTCCGGAAATTTCAGCAAAATCTGTCCAGTACTTTTTGAGTAAGCTTGCTAACAAACAAAGAAACAGATGTCAAACACCCAACCTCCTTGGCCTCGGTGCATGTAAGTAAAAGACAAGACTTGCTGGTGAATAAAGTCATGCGGGATTGTGATATCTCATGGTATATTGTAAAGTTACCCACGTATATGATTTGAATGATATCTCCAGATTCTTGAAAGTGGCTCCCGTCAGGATGTGAATGTTTGTTTGACTGGGGCGCAGTAGCAGACCCTGGGTATCAAAGTTATGTAAGTGTGTTAGGAATAACCATCCATCCATTTATCACCTATACTGCTTCTCCCTTTCAGCTTTGTATACCCTGCCAGCCAATCACAGGGCAACAGAGAGATGCAAAACTATTCATGCTCACACTCATGCCTAAAGGCAAAGTGGAGACCCCAATCAACCTGATGAGCATGTTTTTGGTCTGTGAGAGGAAGCTGGAGTGACTGGAGAACCCAAGCAGGCACAAGGAGAACATGCAAACACACAGAAAGGCCCTGATCGACACGGGGATCAAACCAGCAACCTTCTTGCAGACAAAAAAATAGCTGAAACAGAGACACTGTTCTGAATCAAAGTGGCTGCTGTGTCTTTTGTTTCACACAATATGAAACACAAAAACGATAAACTTTATTTTGACTGTGTGAACTCTAGGGGGCGCTGCAGCACCATCACCTTATTCCTGGGTTCCAGGTTTAAATCCTGTTATGCAGACACTTAATTAAAAAAAATACTTGAACCACTCCCAATCCTAATTTCAGAAGAATACGTCTCCTTTTACACTTTGATCAAAAGTTTCACCAAACAAAGTATTGATGAATCACACATGAGTCCAGCTGGAGTAAAAATCTGTCCTTGGAAATTCCGGTTTTCATTATTCTTTGAGACATAGTCAGAGTCATAGTCAGAAAAATCAGAGGAAACTTAATATTTTAGAACTCCGCTCTTACACATCAGCTGAAGGCAGAACATTTTGTTCTTGAATCTTGAAGATAATGAGGCAGAAAAATGACTTCAAGTTTTAACCAGAGAGACGAATGAGAACAGACGGCTGCCAGGGCCGCTTATTTCCACAGATGTGTCTCACCAGAACACTTTAGTTGAAAAACTGACAGAAAAATTTAAGAACTGATCCCCAGAGAACGAGAAATCTTCTGAAATGAGACCAAAAATTCTGATTTGTTCTAAAGAAGTTGTTTCCAAAGTTAGAAATGTGACAAACTTACAAGCTCAACACGAAACAACAAAATGAAGGCATTACATCAACAAATCCATGACGCAACGGCCAATTAAAATAACATCACAGCTACAAAAAAACATGCACCACAATAAAAAACAAAAAAAACAGTTCAACTAATGACCAAACACAAAAACAATCTAAACAACTGGATTTCTCTGAGTGCAAAAAACTCTGCCAAGGCATCTCTCAGCCAAGTTCTTAGCAGATAATGTGTAAAACTGCTCCAAGTCCACTGTTAGTTACCCTTAAAAAATCCTGGGTCCCATTTTGGATCACCACCAAAATTTCATCAAAATTCGTTGAGAACTATTAGAATTATTTTGGTCACAGACAAACAAGCATACAAGCCGACAAATGTCTGCAAAAACAAAACCTTCTTGGTGCAGGTAACAACACGTTTCAACAATAATCACATCAAAAATAAAAATGCAAAATTAATAAAACACTGCAAAAAAAGTTCAAGAAACACAAAATAATGAAACCACTACAACAAACAAAACACACAACAAACAACTGCAAAACCATAACAACAAACACACACAAACAAAAAACAGCAATTATCTTCAAAAGATGAACACAAAATGAACAACAAAATGTAAAAATAATCACTACAAACAAATGATAAAAAGCTAGAAAAGCACTCAGAGAGCGCAGACCTCCGCCAGCGCCACAGTCCTCACCCATAATGTGATTTTCACCATAAATATTAGTCCTGACTTTATTTCATCTTAATATTTAGATTCATTGACCATGAAAACAAACCAACTGGATTCATAATGATTTCTATTTTAGCTCAGTAGTTATTCACGAAAAATGTATTTTCGTCATGGCGGATCCAGATGGTGATCCGGATCACTCCCAAAATCTAATAAATTGTTCCTTGTCCCAGTCCGAACTTTTTCTGAAAATTTCAATGTAATCTGTCCATAACTTTTTGAGTTATACTGCTAACGGAGAAACAAACAAACAAACAGATGCTGGAAATAACATAACCTCCTTGGCAGAGTTAAAAAGACTGAATTAATTCAAAAACACAATAATGTACCAAAACAAAACAAAGCAAACAAAAATAGAGAAACAAATCAGGAAGAAGACAGACTATAAATGAAAATAAAGCAAATAAAAGTTAACAATGTTTTTCCACAACTACTACAACACAATGGTTAAATGGTTACATTTTGTTGCATTTTCCATTTAGTTAAAAGAAAAACAGAACCACACCTCAAAAGAAGCAACAAATAAAACACAAAAACACAACATCATCAAAAACAACAACAACATATCAAATACTGTTAACAGAGTTGTTACATCCTGAATGTGATCTGAGCTGCTTCGGCCTTGAAGGCTCCTCTGTGTCTCCAGCATGTTCCCTCCAAATACCTCACTATGGTTCCTAAACTGAGGCCCTAAAAGGCTTCTGCAGAGCCCACTGTCAGGCTCATAATAAGCCTCTTCAGCAGATTGATCACTCCTAAGCAGAAGGCACAGTTTCCAGTCTTGTTTTGTCTTGTTGAGCTCCAGTCAATTTTTGAAAGTAGCTAGTTGTGCACTAATCGTGTGTAATTAGCCTCTGGAGAGAGCGGACAGTGCTGCGATCACCACGTGCTCTGCTATCTGGGCCAATTCAAGCTGAGTGATAGTGTTGAGTCAGATACAGAGGTGGATTTCACAAAACCTAGACAGAGGATTAAGCCTGGGTTTTCTATCCTGGATGAATTTAGCTGTGATTTGGTTTCACTAAAGCGAAGGCTCACAAGTTACAATGGAGATTTATTCCGTGCAGCGAGCTTGCAAAGGCTAAGGCAGGCGAAATGAATCTTGCTATTTAGTCAGCAGCACTCTCATCTAAAACCAGCATTTTCTTACAGTTATAATAATGACATTGATTATAAGAGGTGAAGAAATGATAATGATACATTTCATTTAAAAGGTGCTATGAGGAGAATCTATTTCCGGCGACATAAAGACTCAGCTACCCACGTGGTGACTGTCGTAAAGACGTAACCCAAGCCAAAGCGTGCGTTTGTTGTGATGCTAATGAATGCAGCTTGGATCTTCCTTAAAACTCTGCATTGCTTTACAACTTATTTTTTCAACAACCTTGCAAAGCAACGAGGTAATGAATCTCTTTCTAGTGACGTAGCGGTAGTTTTTGATGTGTGACAACAAGCAAATACTGGAAAACTTAGTATCGTAGTTTTGTAGCCAGCTATATATCGCTACTTGCAGTCCGGCGCTTTAAGAAGTGTCCGATTAATATAAATTTGCTCTAGTTTTAATTGTCTTGTTCCCGAAGTTGAGTATCCAGGCCAGTCCAGCCCTGCCCGACCCAACCGTGAAGCTAAATATAGCATTTATAGATAACCTATTTTGATGCTATAAAACTCATCTTTAAGTGTGTATTTCCATCAGGCATATATCTAAAAGTGAGACTTTTTTGTAATAACTTAGAAACTCCTCATAGCATCTTTAAAATGCTTTTCATATCTGCACTTTAAGAATAACTTGATTTACCAGCCAGCAAACACATATAGGCTCTTCAAAATCAGACTATTGCTAAGTGCACTTCAGAAACATTCAAGGTAACAGCAGACCCTGAGGAATTTCAGCCAGCTAAAGAGCAGATCATTCCTTTCAAACGCCGACTGTCCATCAATCAATAAATACCACACTAGAAAAACACTCAGCAAGTTCTGGATCACCACGCACTCCATCATGGTGACCGAGTCCACGCTCATGTCTGTCCATGTGGAGTCCTCCACTGGCATGGCAACGGAATCTGGGTAATGTAGTGACATATGCTGCGTCCTATTCTCCTCGGAACTGGGAGTGGCATCATTTCTGAATCACCATAGCGTTCCAGTTACAGTCAGAAAAAAATCATACCGATCTACCAGGCTATTGTTAGCCGTTGTTAGCACGCCCCGCGTTGTAGTTCACAAATACCAAATGAAGAATGTAAATATCACTACGGCAGCATTTTTGCAAATATAAGTCGAACAATACTGCATACGGCTGATTTAGTGCCACACACACAAGTCAGAAGTGCAAATAAATGGATTATTACAGGATCTAAATAACTGTTCACACTGGGGGCATCCATCTTTGATTGTCAACTCGGGGGTGGAGAGGTTCCCTCGAGTTCCCAGTAGGAAACTCCGACCTCGGGGGCGTTCAAGTTGCAGTTTCCTACTTGGATCTCAGAAATTCTGACTTCCGACTACAACTGAAACGCACCAATAGGCTTGAAAAAAGTTGATGTGAATTTTCAACTAAACGACAATTCCCATAATGCAGCAGCCAAAGACAATGAATGGGATTAAAAATCTTCATGTTTTTTAAATCCAGATGAAATTGACCATGATGATAGTAATATTACATATATTACCATGTACATTTTGAGATAATCCATGAGTGATGTCAGAGATATGATTTTTTGTAATACAGTCTAATGTTATGGGATTTTTAGCAAATTTGATGGAACTTTTTGCATCCAGCAGAAATGTGGATCATCACCAAAATGTATTGGCATCTTCCTAGGGCCAAACCACACCTTTGGAAAAATTTTCATGTAAATGCATTCAGTAGTTTTTGCGTAATCTTGCTAACAAACAGACAGACCCTGGTGAAAACATAACCTCCTTGATGGAAGTAAAAAGCTCAAACCCTGAAGAGTGAAAGTGGTAGATACAGTATATACCTATAGATTAGTGAACACAGAAGTGCTCGGAGATGCAGAGAATAAAATGTAAGTTCTTGTACCCGGAAATAACATGATAGTATAAGGGTATGGTCATACCAGTTCTGCATCTTCACAGAACTGTGGAGACAGATTTACAAGCTCTGCTGAGTGAGAAAAACGAGAACTTCCCCCTGCCTTTTGTCAAAATCCCTCCTCTTTCCATTTTTTCAATGTGCAGCTGAGAGGAAACAGTATCGCACATGGGCAGTAAGGACACTCACATATAATTCAATATAATTAGGCTAACTTTGTGGATGATGCTTGCTCACAATGGGAAGTAAAGATGGAATTCAAGATCGTATTTGTCCTGGATTGTTTCTGAGAGTGCTATGATCAAATTATGTACTTTCCTGGTTTCCATGGTTTTACATGTAGCATCTGTTTCCCTAACTGTATGTTTTTCTTGTTGTATATGTCATTCTTGTTTGGCAGGCTGTGAAAACAAATTTCCCATTGAGACAATAAAGTTATCTATCTATCCATCTTCCTTACTGAAGACCAGAAACCATTAGCCCTTTTCCATTAGCCCTACTCTACTCTACTCGACTCTACTTTACTCGCCTTGTGCTGCTTTTCTATTAGCCCAAGTCGCCTGCCCAACGGAGTGCAGTGTTGCTGCGTGACTCTGTGGTGACGTCATTTTGAGCCCAACACAACAATCTGTGGCTTTTTTTCACAAACTGAGTACAAAGGGAAAGCAGGAGAAGGCTGCAGGTGGTGAGAAGAAATACCCCTTGAGAAGCACAGGAGAGTTTTGGAAGCTATACAACAGAATGAAGCCGAGGACGAGAGCAATCAAGCTGCAAAGCAAAGACGTATGAGGGTAAGCTAACAGTAGCTACTGCTAGTATGCTAGGTCGTCGCGCTCATGACTCATCGATGATGACATTGTCTGACCAATCAGTAGCCGGCAGTCGGTGACGTCATCTTTTAGTATCGACTCAGCTCGCTTGGAACCAAAGTGGAGTAGGTACTAAAACTAGCTTGTCACCAGGCTAGTGGAAACACGCTGCAAGTCGAGTAGGGCCGAGTAGAGTAGGGCCAAGGCGGTCTAGTGGAAAAGGGCCATAAGTGTCAGTGAAGACAGCAGCCACATTAGTTTTTTCCCTTCATGTATTTAGTTTATCACCTTCTGCGCCGGGCGGTCATGGGTGATTGACACTGAAATTTAATTAATGCGGGCAGGTTAAAACCATGAAGTCTTAATTATTGGGGTGCTGGTCCGTCCCCTGTCTCTGATTTATGACGGCTGGGCAGGTTGGTCACACCAATTTAGCGAACTGATCCTAGGGAATGTTCTGAAGGTTGAAACCGATTATTGAAAACATTATCCGCGGTGCTAATGTTTCTAATCTGTTATTTAGTGGCATCTGAACAAAACGGTCTGAAAAAAGCAAAGTGTGAGACGGGTGTGGTTAAAAAAACCTCGTCTGACATGAGTGAGTGATTCTGATGCTGACAAGGTTTTATTTTAAAAGCATCTCAGTCTCTGGGGAAGTGATTCTTAAAACAACTCTGAGGTAAGTGTCTCTCTCCTCCACTAACGTGATCACAGTCTTTTCCTGTCTCCAGCATTCAGGCATTTGCTTTGTGTACACCATTAAAGTATTCCTGTTATTTTACAGTACGTTAGTGGCTAATTGTGTTGATTTTTATACCATAGTGTGCCCAGTACCATAAATAAAAATAAGCTCTATTTTCTGGGCAACATAAATACTTCTAAAGTGTAAAATCACAGTAAATGGTTGTGAATCCACAGAAATGTCAACCATTTTCCACTGAAATACTGTGATTTTACAACACTTAAGTTTGACAGTGTGCAATAAAACAGTGTTATACTCTAAAATTACTGCAGAGTTCTAGGGATGAGAATCAAAAACAAGTTCACACACTGGTTAAAATGGTCTTTATGACCCGATGGCAATAATGTGTTCTTAAAATAGAGTGAAAATATCCACTATCTACAGCAGGAGTAAAACAGGGAAAACATCAACCAATAAAACCTTTGGAACCCACATTTTCAACCCAATCAAATCATCTTTCTGCTTGCCTGCTGCGTGTACATTTTGCTGGCATGCACAAACTCTGATTCAGTGTGTGAAGCCGAGCTGAGAGGGATCCAAGTCCGCTGGAGAATGCTTACCTGTCAAGTTTTGACTTTGAAAATAAGAGAAGCCTGCTGCAAGCCGTCCCACAACCCCAACCAAGCTCCAGTATCCCTCACATTTTAAGTAAGGTGTTCAAGAAATCTAAAATAAACACTTTGTTTTTCTAAGTTTGTTCTGTTGGCTCTAATCTCACGACAGCTGCCACCCAGGCTACTGCAGGTGGACATTCTCACCAGGCTTTTTCTTCTTCTTTGGTTTTACGGCTGTTGGCATCCATCATTTTGGAGCATTACTGCCCCATTCAGGCTAGAGACAGAGCTCAGTTTGGAGAGGCAGAGGAATGTTTTTATTATTATATCATCACACGGGAGATTTATGGGAGAATACTGATACAGGAGGGCATCAGGAAAGAGGATAAAATATGGAAAATACAGTAGTTTCATGGCCAAAATGGGAGACTTGACAGCTATGTGGAGAATGGCAGAGGAACTACCTTTACCCCGATCAACATCGGACTGTTAGCACTACCTAACTTTCCATGTTTGGTTGTCTTTTTTACTTTACTATGATAATGTTTTGATGTTTTTACCGCTGACTGAGACATGACTTGGTGTAGTTCATTTTGGAAGAGGGGTGGGAGGGGCTAGACAGAGCCCTGAGGAGATGCTACATTCAAATTCATGCTAGTTTTACAAAATTATCGACCCTGGCTTTAACACTCTTACTAGTGAGTGGAAACCAGCAACTTGTACACACATTTACTTTACATTATGGCATTAAATATCAGGAGTGCCATGTGTTTGACATTGTTGCCAGAATTGATAACAGACACAGGAAGAATCTGATCAATATAAAAAATCAACAGTGGCATTGAAATCAATAAAGTCCAAGCCAAAAAAAATCCAAAATCCAATCAATTCCATCCCTACATAGTACTGTGTAGTACATAAACGGCTGTAACATCATAGTGTTCTCCAGTGAAGTTACAGCATGCTGCGGTCTCGTGTTCAAAATGCTTCAAAACATCTCAACTGTATCATCTCTATCAGTCTTTTATCAGAATCCAAGAAATTCATGTTAATTTACAGTAATTAACATACGCAATTTTAAACTATGTTGTCATTCAAGCCTGAATATTCATTCTTAATTTATAAGTTAGCACTTTATATTAAAAACAAGTCCAAAACAAGCAACCGTCAGCTGTTTTATAAAATCTACATAAAGTGTGTTTAATTTCTTCTACATTACATTTAAATTTCAGTGACTTTTTTCTTTGTTTGCTCTTAATTTACCTACAGCCCTAAACATTGACATGGGAAGCAACAAGTGTCAGTCTAAGTTCACCCATCTTATCTAACGATGATGTTTATTATTGAGGTTTATATTATATAACATGAGGATGAAATGTTGTTTGTCTCCAGACCTGAGGCAGCCTTGATGATCATCTCCTGTTGCCGTCACCTATACAAACTCAACTATGAAAAGACATTTAATTAAATGGATTAAATGTGGATCTGTGTTTGTTTTTGATGGGTAATGCCTCAGAGAATACGCGTCTCCTTCCTTTATTTGAATATCTGTATTAATTTTGTTCCAATAGAAGTAAATGTGTTTTTCACTCAATGTATTTACAGTTGAGGATAAAGCAGCGAAAATAGAGACTGACTGACACTGGCTCTGTATAAACCATCACACATGCACCTCATTGGCAGCTGTGACAATATAATAAGATTATGATGCTAAATTTGACAGATTCACAGGATTATAGCACTGACTCCAAATACAGTAATAAAACACAAATCAGACCTACGAGGCTTCTGCAGCAAATGGACAAAATGCCTGGAGCTTAGTGGGAAATGAGTGTAGGATGAAGGGGGATAAGGCGAGGGGGAGAGGGGGAGCACGTTTTAGTGATCAGCCCACAGCGAAAAAAAGTCTTCGCTCTTCATGTGGGCTATTTTTAACTTCCTCCTAAATCCCTTATCCTTTGATGAGCCGGGGATGGATCTAAGATTTCTTTTTTTCTTTTTGGGTGACTGATGAAGGAAAACCACTTGTTAGGAGAGTCCAAGCTCATTAGTAAAGGCACGAACACACAAAGGAAAGGAGCGGATTCAAACTCAGTCTGCTGAGTGAGCCGGGTATGTGTTGATACTTTAGACTGCATCAACCAAACGTTATTTGAGTATAGTCATGAACTTTAATTGGATAGTTCAGGTTTGAAGTGGGGTTGCTTGAGGCTTTAATAAATATAACTGCCATAGGCCAGCTCTCCCATGTGTGGGGATATTCGAGGTCAGGGCTCAGTTTTCTCTGTTTTCTATGAAGCACCATTTTGAAATTTTCTCCATCACCCAGTGTGACATCACAGCATCAGAGTCGATCAAGACAAAGTGAAAACCACACAAAAAGTCAAGTCTTCCATGAATCTATTTAATTTTTCTATTCCAAAGAGGCAACATGCCTAACATCATAATAAAAACATGTCACATCAGCTAGTTACCACAAGCAATGCTGCTGTCTCCTCGGCCTTTATAAAGAGAGACTGAGACATTATATGAGTGGCTAAATGTCTTTCTCAGAAGTTATTCCCAGTGGTGATGCTCTAACTCAGAAGTCGGCTGCGGGCCACAGTTCTCTTAGTCACTGTATGGTGGGTCAGAACATAATTAGAGGTTAATTTATAAAGATGTCTTAGATCTGATACAGTATTTTCCAACAGAAAAAAAGAGGAGAGGGAAAATGCCTCAGACTTGAGATTTATGGCGGGAAAAGCAGCTGTCTTTGAGCAGCATTCATGTCAGCTTTCATGATTATTGCTTCTCCTAAGTTGATAATTGCAGCCAGTTTTGAGATGAACTGCTCAGGGGCGTGACCAGTTAGCCCAGCATAAGTTTAACGTGAAAATGCATTCGTCATAACTGAAAAGTTTACCCTCACCGGAAAGTTAGTGCACAGATGAGTAGTTGTAACACAGCGGTTTCACTACAAACCTACACTGGCAACTACTGTACTGGCATACACACTACCATGTTTTAGTCATGAAATGTTCTGCACTTACTTATAGTGCATTCTAAATTGAAATGTACACTAAAATTAAATTTCATAAGCTGCTGCTAATATGACTCCACTGTAAAGTGAACAGTCATGTCAGAAGGAAAGATGAAGAGTGCATGTATGACAAAGGCAAATGCAAAAATAATTTACTCAAAGGGCATTTTCTGACATATTTATTTATAAAAATGGCAAAAAAAAGACCAGATGGTCATTTATATTCATAGTTGTAAAAGGGTTGATATTTATATTAAAGGTGCTATGAGGAGAATATATTTCCGGCGACATAAAGACTCTGCTACCCATGAGCATGCGCGGCGACTGTCGAGAAGACATGACCCAAGCCAAAGCGTTCGTTTGTTGTGATGCTAATGAATGCAGCTTGGACCTTCCTTAAAACTCTGCATTGCTTTACAACTTCTTTTTTCAACAACTAACAGGATGCAAAGCGACAAGGCAATGTACCTCTTTCTACGTGTTTTTAGTGTTCTTTTTTAAAGACAAAAAGGTATGGTTACCTTGACATATTAAAGGTGCTATGAGGAGAATATATTTCCGGTGACATAAAGACGCATGCTCATGGGTAGCAGAGCCGTACATCAGGGGAATCACAGAACCAATACAACGAGCAATAAAGAAACAGAACATTGGAACAATCATCAAACCTCATACAAAACTCAGACAGCTACTCGTACACCCCAAGGACAGGATACACCCGGACAATAAATGCAACGTCATCTACAACATACCATGCAAAACATGCAATAAATCATACATTGGGGAGACGGGGAGATCATTCAGCACCAGAAGAAAAGAGCATCAAAAGGAGTGCGAAAAACAAACAGCAACACGTCTCACCCGAGCAGAAAAGGGAAAGGCAAACCAGGAAAATTTAAAATCAGCAATATCAGATTACTGCAAACGTCAACATCAACAGGGATGAAGGAGCCTTCCAGCTCTCACACACCTGGGATTCACTTCTCCAGAGGCCGCCAGGCAACGGGGGATGTAGTCGGCGGGACAGATCACGTGATCAATCTGTCCCACTGGCTACTCCCGGAAACAGCTGCTAAAAAGACACTTCACAGCTGTCAGGATGACAGCTTCTAAAGAAGACGGCAGAGTTCAGCGAAACATGTCAAGGTAACCATACCTTTTTGTCTTTAAAAAAGAACACTAAAAACACTTCTGTTCTAAGAAGACAAGATGAACTTAATCAGTAACTGTATCTCTTTCTAGTTACGTAGTGGTAGTTCTTGATGTGTGACAACAAGCAATTTACTGGAAAAATTTAGTATCATGGTTTTGTAGCCAGTTATATATCACTACTTACAGCCCGGTGCTCTAAGACATGTCAGAATAATATAAATGTTCTCTAGTTTTAATTGTCTTGTTCCCGAAGTTGAGTATCCAGGCCAGTCCAGCTCTGTCCGACCCGATGACAAAGTTAAGGAATGACATTTATAGATAACCTTATTATTAATATTATTATTATAACCTATTTTGATGCTATAAAACTCTTCTTAAAGTGTGTATTTTGATCAGGCATATATCTAAAAGTGAGACTTTTTTGTAATTACTTAAAAACTCCTCATAGCATCTTTAAAGTGTTGCACTGGACCACTGGCATTATTATGTCTCTATCTGGCCATGTGAAAGTGCATCATCGTCTCCAAGCAAAGGACGAACATTTTGAAAATGCAAAGGACAAACATTTATGTTTCTTCTGTTAACAACACTATTGTGTGAATGGGGCCCAACCCTCAAATTCCACATAAGGCGAATGCCAAGGAGTTGGCCGCAAACTGTACTGCAGAGCACTTTGTCTTAGTCAGTTAGTCTATCAGAGCATTTCCACCACCAATGCTCCAGTCCGGCAGCAATGCGTACCTGAAGCAGCAGAGATACGCTTAAGGCCTATTTCCAACGCAGTTGCTGCCACACCTTGTCAATTCAGTTTCGTTCAGAAAGTACCAGGAAGGGAAGTCAAATGTGTGGAGTATCTCGTACTTTCAAAATAAAACACAATGCATGGACTATTAAACGAAAACTTCCTTAACATGTTGTCATAGCATTACAACCGGAGGCACAAGCACCACCTTAACAGTTGGTCAGTGTTCCACAGGCAACACAATGCCATGGACAAAGAAAATTTAATCGTGGAGGTGAAGTAATACAACATCTTATATGACCCCAAACATCCTTTCTACAAGGATGTAAGCAGATAGGAGTAATAACAGTCATGGGGAAAAGTGGTTGGGACCAGCAAAGCGACCTTAGAGAAGCTCAGTGATGGGTTGTTTATTTCTTTCCTCCTTTCATGACATGTTTTGTTATCGTGTGACACTGAGAGCTTGTGGCTTCTCCAGAGATCTTGTGCCCTCCCCCTTCCAGCTGTACGCCGTCGCGGCACGGTGCTTCCTCTGGGTGTAGTCACCAGCCTTTTTCAGTCGCTGCAAAACCGCAGGGCTTCGGTATGCAGCGCCACTTCGACATGTTTGCATTGTTAGTAGGGAAAGACGGAGGAAGTGATTTCTGTATTGTACCCAGCCTTAGTGACCCCCTCGGAGCATTTTACCAAGCGGTTTGTTCCTTTTTATAATGAAAATAAAACCTTTTACATAAAATGTTGACCATTTCTGTGACATTCTGTGTTTAAATTCAATTCTTTTAATGTCCAATTCCATGATTCCATCTGTGATCTCACACTTTATACGCCCTGTAAAGGTGAGCCTGTGTTCTTCCACAGCCCTGGCTGCTGAGCTGTTTGTCCCCCCTGCTAGCTGCACTCTGTGTTGACACCAAGCATCTGCCAGCCTCAGGCAGAGTAGAGCAGGGTCCATGAGATGCATTTAATACAGCTAGGAAACATAAGTACATACATAGCTGTAAATGCTGCAAGTATGAAAACAGTTAATAGTTACACAACTAAATAACTGACACTTGCGCATGCCAGTGGTAAGACCCTCATGTGCATACCCTTGGTTGCTGCCCCTGGTCTGGGTCATGGGTCAAAACATTAATGAAGAACATTTTACATATGTTGAGGGCCTCATTTAGTCCAGAGTTGTTAAACATCCTAAAACTTTCCTCCTGTGTGTTAGTGAGTGACTTTAATAAGGGCCAGTAGAGCTTACACTGGGCTCTGTCATGGAGTCTAATAACAGGCTTTGGTGGGGATATGTTTGATTTCAAATGGACAAAGATACACATATACACCCATAAACCCCCAAAGCCACATATTACATTAAGAATAGCTCCCTTTCTTCAGACAGAGTGAGTCTGAAGCAGAAATAGTCTCTTCTTTAATCTGCATGGAGTAATTCAGTAATCTTTAGTCAGCCTCTTTGGAGCTTAGAGATGTAATTGGCCGACAATGACAGGACGATGATTACAGGCTTTACTTTATGTAAAAACTTGGAGAATTCAACAGTGTGATGCTGCGGGTGAGTCAGGCAGGGGGACTGAAGGTCTTGGAGAAGCGGCAGGGGGGTTGTACAATCTAACAAACTTTGAGAGCTAAAAGCAATAACATAAAAGGATTTGTGCCCGCTCAGATCTACAGCAGCAGATCTACAGCACCCTCTGATTAAAGTCAACTGAGCCGAGCAAGTGAGCTCTGATGGACCTCTGCATGAAGAGCTCCTACTACTTTAGACTCACAGCAAGAGTCACAGAGAATCTAATGGGTGTGTTTGTAAAGTTGGTTGAAGGCCAAAAACATTACTTCTTAAGATAAGGTCATGCTTTCTTTAAAAGACATTAGCATGCAAACACAGCAACTGGTAAACATGAAATGGATGGAATTTGGTACGACATTTCGGGCAATAGAGATAATGTAGGGGGATGTTGGGAGTGGTCCAACTTAGAAATCACCATGAGTGAATTCATTCTGGCTCACTAACTGTTTAACTAATAACAATATCAACATGATTCTAAGTGCTAGGTGTGGGTTTTCAAGGCCAAGGAATCTTATTATGGCAACTTGACCATGTAACTATTGTTTATAGATGTAACAGCAAAATGTAAGCTACCTCTCTCCTTAAGTGGTTCCTCCGACAGCAACTCCTGTGACTAATGTACTCTCTTTTGACAAGCACCTCATTCAAACCCACTTTAGAAAGACCAGACTGTCCCTTTAAAAACTGCTCCAGTTTCTTGTAGATGTTTTAACATGTCAGAACAGTCAGAGTAAAAGCTCGAACATTTAGATGCGATAGCTGCACTTCACACTTCTCCTGAAAAAGTATTTGTTCACTCTAACTTCACTTACATGTTTCAGCTCCACAGTGCAGAATGATGTCCGTGCAGAGTTTGATGTTAGAGGCAAGTTTTTACATTTATCTACACTAAAAGCATCCCCATGACCACAGAGATCATAAATCGTCTGGAAGCCAACCGCTGCCCTGTGTGTACATCAGAAAAGTGTGATGATGGGTGAAGACGTGGGAGAACAGAAAGCAAGAGTGGACTTAAAGTTGAGTTTTTGTTTGTGGGTAAACTTTGGAGGAAGTCTTTGAATTGCGAAGGGCTCATGTACAAATAGAATTTTCTTTAAAGGGACTGTGAGGAGTTTCTAAGTAATTACAAAGAAGTCTCACTTTTAGATATTTGCCTGATGGAAATACACACTTTAAGATGAGTTTTATAGCATCAAAATAGGTTATCTACGAATGCTATTCCTTAGCCTTCTGGTCGGGTCAGACAGGGCTGGCCTGGCCTGGATACTCAACTTTGGGAATAAGACAATTAAAACTACAGCAAATTTATATTATTTGGACACGTCTTAGAGCACCGGGCTGTAAGTAGCGATATATAGCCGGCTACAAAACTACGATACTAAGTTTTCCAAAAATTGCTTGTTGTCACACATCAAAAACTACCGCTACGTAACTAGAAAGAGATACATTACCTCGTCGCTTTGCATCCTGTAAGTTGTTGTAAAAAGAAGCTGTAAAGCAATGCAGAGTTCTGATGAAGGTCTGAGCTGCATTTTTATTAGCATCACAACAAATGCACGCTTTGGCTTGTGGTGCATTCAAGTTGTAATCAGAAGTAGGAATTTCTGAGTTCCGAGTAGAAAACTGCAACTGGAACATTCCTCGAAGTCGGAATTTCCTACTGGGAACTCGGTGAAACCTCGCCACCCCCGAGTTGACAATTGAAGATGGATGCCCCCAGTGTGAACAGTTATTTAGCTTCTGTAATAATCAATTTATTTGCACTTCTGATTGGGATGTGTCGCTCTAGATCAGCTGTATACATAGTATTGTCAGACTTATATTTACAAAAATGCTGCCACAGTGATAATCACATTCTTCATACAACAACTCAGGGTGTGCTAACAACAGCTAACAATAGCCTGGTAGATCAGCATGTTTTTTTCCGACTTCAACTGGAACGCCGATAAGTCGGAGATGATGTCACTCCCAGTTCCGAGGTTACTGGAACGCAGCATTATGACAGTCACCGCACGTGCTCATGGGTAGCAGAGTCTTTATGTCAACGGAAACATATTCTCCTCATAGTCCCTTTAATGAGGGAGGAGAGGAAGCAGTTTGCGTGCTTAATACTTAAACTTCCAAACTAAGATATACTTTCATAAAAACAAATTATTTGTTGTTGTGTTCCTGCCTCTTCATTGAGTGACATTCCAGCTTTTATTTTTCAGATTATATCCTGGGAGTGACTGGATATATTTTATTTCTGCAACAAAATTGTAGTTTTATTGTATGAAAAGCAAAATTTACATATTTAGCACTTTGCCCATTTTTCTGAGGAATTACAGATAGATTTTTATTGCCAAATGTATTTCTTTCAACTGAATTACCATTGTTAGAGGATCTGGAAATATGTGAAAAGATTTTTTTCTTACTCTGTTTGCTCTTAAGCTTAGATTTCTGAGGCGTAATGCAGCAACAATTCATTTCAATTTGTAGTTTTCAAATAATTATATTCATGTATGGATAAATATTGGTGTCACAAATGCTATTCAGAGAGGTAATAAGGAAAAACAAAGATGGGCTTTCAGAGTTTACAGCACTCCAGTAAGTGTTGTGGATACAGAATTCTGACAAATTTTGAGCCTTAGTCTTTTGACAGTTTGCCATTATCTCTAACCACTATGAAACTATATCCTTTTCAAATCTTGACAGCAAAATTGAATATTTTCTTGAAAAAACTCTGGTGCCTAAAGGGTTAATAGGCCACTTTTAATGCAATCCCAGCTTTTGAAGAGAGAGTATAAACAGCTGGTTAAAATATATTGCTGAATAAATAGTAAAAACGGACTTAGATGTAAAGTGTATTTTTCCTGATATGGTCTGAAGGCATCATCATTGCTCATCTTTTTCGCTGGTGTTTAAAAGAAAAAAAACTAACTGAAGATTGCAAAATCAACAATATTGTAGGATTGCAATTTTAATGTAATTGGCACCTAAAAAAATCATAAAAAAACGAATCGGGAGAAAAGTGAATCATCCCTAACCTGACAAGCCAGATGGACAGCTCCATATATCTGCCACAGAAATATTTCACAAGTCCATCTGGATAGGAGCCCTTTGAATTTGTTTTCAGGGTTAGAACGTTAAAAAAAAACACAAGTTTGTGATTGGACAATCGTTTTGCTCGTCACATTCATCACAGACCAATCCATATCAAGCAGGGTTGCCTCCTATAATGTAGCAATGTTTTTATTGAATTTGTCTTTTTTTTTCTTTTATATATACATTTTATTTTATTATTTTGTTTATATTAGTTGCTGAAGCTGCTCAGTGATTTTTGAAGACTGTATGATGCAAAATGTGCCTGTTTGTTACTTGAAATGGCTGAATAAAGAATTGAAAAAAAAATGTAGCATACATGGCGGCTAACTCAGCCGCTAACAACAGTTAATGACCGTTAGCCGCTAACTTAGCTGCTAACAGCTTACGGCCTTATACTATCGTCTTACACTAAATCGTACCACACAGATGTCTCATTTAACACTTATATGTGACATGAACCTCGTCAAAGACAATCCCTACAAGTAAACTTCTAAGGAGGGCAGAAGTCTTACTAAGTATCTATGAGGACAATAAGCTAATCGGCAAGTCCGTTCTCAACTTCCGGTTTTCAACTCCGGTTGTCGTCACATCCGCATTCTACAGCTCCTGCCTCATTTCCCTGATTGGGCCGTTAAGAATTCAGCCAAGTGAATTTATTGGACAACGGAGGCTGGCAAGACAGAGTTGCAGAATTTCAGAATCAGGCAGGTCTGTCTGCTCTGCAAGGCTAAATCATCCCAGCCCTATTTTGAACTGTGCCATTGTTTGCATTACCCACAGTCTGATGACAACATCTGTCAAAACACTGAGGCTGTATCAATTCTATAGAATCTGCATCGATTCATGTACCTCCAAGGAGTGCGTGACGACATGTTGCTGTATTGATATTTTGAGCACAGGCCTTGTGAGTATTTTGGATAACACATTTGGTTTATTTGACTCTCCTGACTAGTGAACACGGTTACATTCATCATTTTCTCATGTTAATCCACAAAAATACCCTCCAACACATGAGGTGTCCCTCTCACAGATCTGTCCCCTCTGCGTGGTGGAGCTGCTGGAGTGAAGAGGCTGGAGAGCTAAGACAGAAAAATCTGTTTCTCTCAGATAAAAGAAACACAAACACACACAGTTTAACACAAACACACACACTCTGTGTATTTATTGATCGGAAAATATGAAGACGCAGCTCCCATCGTAATCAGCGGCTGAAGTTAAAGTCAGCGTGAAGGTGAGAGAGATGAGATGTGTGTGTTTGTGTTTGAGTGTGTCTCTGCAGAGTTTTCATCTCTCAGCTGTCATCTGCATCTCATTCTTTCAGCGTCTTTAAGAGGCTTTCACACCAATCACTCTCTCTGTCTGAGCGTCTGTTTGTCCATCTCTCTGAGCTGTTTTCATCACTTCAGGAAAGCAAACATGCTGAACCACGGTGAGCATTTCTCTCCTTTTTCATGAGCATGTCTCATTCTCTGCTCTTTTGTAATTTTGAGGCTGCACAGCTTGCAAACACCTGTGTCAGAGAAACCATACCAGGCTTTCTAGAGTTTCATATGGCCTTTAGTGGCTAACATGTCCTCTCTATGTGATGGAGTACTTCTAAACACAAGACAAAAGCTGTGTTCAAAACCGTTCCCTCATTCACAAACTGTCCCTGATGTAGAGTCAATGACATAGTGAACTGCAAGTGAATAACCAAACAAGACTTGGGATACTACACTGATATTTTCTAAACTTTATTGCATCAGTAGATGTGCCGGATGGTCCTGTGACGCAAGTGGATGCGCCAAACATCACGAAAACAAACCAGGCACTCAGGAGGGTAACAATGGTTGTATAGATGTCAATAAACTGCTGAAATGCCAGTGGTGTGGAAGTTTGATTTTGTCGTCTATGGTTTTAACAGCCCATGATAGCCCATGAGCTAACTACAGCTACTTAAGCCGGGCATCCACTGTACGACTTTTTCAATCGCGGCGTTCAGCTGCTGCTGATACTGTACGAGTGAATCGCAGGGGTTAACAGTTCACAGCTCACGATTCTTCTTTTCACACTATACGACCAGATGCTCTGATGAGATCTGACTGTTCACACTGTACGTCCATGTAGGCTACAACATGTATGGATGTAAAGTAAGAACTTATAATATAATAAAGTCTTATAAAACATAACGCCACGTCGGACTCTTGTATTCGGAAATGCAACGTTAAAAGTAGTCGTAGAAGAAGAAGTGGAAAGTGGTCGGATGCTCACAGATGAGAATGAATCAACAAGTCGACCCTCCATTGTTTGGGTCCAGGCCCGCTGTGATGCCATGCTGCTCAGTCTTGTGCATTGGTTTTCTCTTCTATATTGACGTTTGGGCATGTGTAGTGTGAAATAGCCTCATGAGGGGCGACCAGGATTTCAAACAGGTTTGATTTTCATCAGATCGATCGGGAGGTGGTCGTGAGGTGTTAATCGCTTCTCGTTACCTCATGCATACTACATGACGTGAGACGCACAATTGAGCCAAAACTCGTCCCTATCCCCAAAATAGTCGCAAAGGTGAAAAATTGTGTGAAAAAGGTACAAAAATCGCACAGTGGATGCCCGGCTTTAGAGTATATGCTGTTCATATATATATATATATATATATATATATATATATATATATATATATATATATATATATATATATATATATATATATATATATATATATATATATATATATATATATATATATATATATATATATATATATATATATATATATATATATATATATATATATGTATATATACATACATATATGAATATATAAAGCAGCACCAATTGGTGCCGTAGGAGCCATTTTTCTCTTCTTCTCCGTGAGAAAGACGACTGCATTGCTTTGTGGTATACTGAGGAACAATATAGGGTACAGCGTATGAACACACTTATATTCACTGTGCATTGTAAGTATTTAATAGTGGATGAAAATAATCACTGAGAATTCAAACAACACTACAAATTGTTGAACACACTATATAGTGCACTATTCCATGACAGGGAACGGTTTCAAACACATCTATTGAGTCAGTGCATCAGGACTTCTCCCTCTCCCCATGTTTACAGAAAGGCTGCCAATTTTCCCCCATAATCAAACTTGAACAGTTTTTAAACATACATGCAAATAACCTATATTTGGTTCTTTTAAAAAAAAAAAAAACTACTGGACAGATGTTGAACTTCTCAGGAGATGCTGGTAATGACCCAACTTAAAAATGAATCGATTTTGATCGTGATCCTGATAATGGCCATTAGTGAACGATCCCTTTGGCTCAATAACTGTTTCACTAATAATGATATCAACATGATTCTGAGTGCTAGGTGTGGGTTTTCAGGGTCATGAATCATATTATGATGGTATTTTCATGCTTAAAGATGTAACAGCAGTATGTGAGCTACCTTGGTGGAGGTTTGAGCTCTAGTGCTTTTGGATGCATTTTTCTAATGAGCTTTCTGGGACAATTTGCTTCTTGTTTTGTACAACATGAAAGAGAGCTATTGTAGAAACATCCTAGCCTTGCAGGGCAGACAGACCTGTCTGATTCTGAAATCAAGCATCTCTGTCTTGCCAGCCTCCAATTCCCAACGGTTTCACTTCGTGAAATGCTTAACAGCCCAATCAGGGAAGAGAGGCGGGAGCAGCGGGAGCTGCTGTCGTGACGACAATAGCAAGTGACTTGACATGAAGTGAAGTCACTTTCTGTTGTACAAATAATGACGGCTGATGTCGGTTAGCCAGTGGTCATCATGGTTACTCAGTAATGCTTGGCGAAATCTACTCTCCTCGTGAGTTTACTACGACGGGACTGTCTTTGACGAGGTTCATGTCACATTTAAGTGTTAAATGATACATCTGTGTGGTATAATTTAATGTGAAACAATGGTCTTAATGTAGTTAAGCTATCGGCTAAAGGCCGTTAGCCGCTACGGCTAATGCTAACAAAGGCAAAACAACAATTAATGGCCGTTAGCTGCTAGCTTTAGCGGCTTACAACAGTTTGAAACATCCATCAAGACTGATCGAAGATCAGGAAGATGGAAACACAAGTTGTTCTTTAAGACAGACGTTACTTCCTCTCTCATTATCAGAAGGGCACAATAACCACAATAAATATCGACCAGTTTGAGCTTCAGGCCATGTTAACATGCCTAAATACACTGAGTTGCTGCCATGTGATTGAAATATTAGCTATTTGAATGCACAGTTGAATGAGTGGCCATGAGTTTCACAGTGTCGACGATTTAGTTGTTGTATGTCACACTGAGGTATGCTCATGTTCACATCCTCGGCCCTAGTGCCAATGATGGGATTTAACTAATCTGAATAAGGATCCACTATTGGTCTACAGTAATTTACACACTGTACCTTTAGGCAACATCTGATAGTTCCTTCAGTTAAAATCACATGTAGCATTTTAATGTGCTTCTTCAAAATGTGCTGGGATCACACTAAACAGCATTTTTATCATCCCCTTGGAGAATCAGAAGACCTTGACCTTTAACTTCCCAAAAACTGAAGAATACACTGTTGAGTCAGAGCGAACACTTTGGTCATGGAGAGATCCCCTCACAGTGATTTTACTATAAAGCCTTTACAGCAGAACAACAGACGGACAAACAACCCCGTAAAAATACTCCTGCCTGGAGGGCTGGACATCACAGAGAGAAAAGACAGAAGTTCCTTTGGCAAAATCTCCAACTCTGACAAATTTGTTTCTGCAAGACAAAGACAAGACAGGTCACGGCCTACACATCTGCCATTTGGAAGACATTTCTGTCTGAGGCGCCGCACACGGGCTCCTGTTAGATTGTTTACCTGCAGAGTTTTTGAGCGAGTAAAAACAGAATTACCCTGCAGAGTCTCTGGCAGCCAGTCGTCGTAATGAGGCCGCAGTGACAGAAAACACAGAGGACAGGCCTGTTGTTATTTGCTTTGTGTGTGTTTCAGTGACATTTCGCAGGTGGACTCTGCCTTCAATTATTGGCTGCTGGATGGACCCACTGTCTGTGTGGATGAGCTGTTAGGAGGTTAAGTTACAGCTAAAGCTCTGCCTGCAGGTTATGTTTGCTGCACAGTCAGAAAATGATAGCAGATAAAAAACAACAAGCATATTAAAAATATGTTTATTCTTCAGGGGAAGAAAGGCTCTAGGCACATTGTTTTGGGGAGCACATGTTCAGCTGTGTTGCTCATTTCATGAATGCACAATCCTGACAAATAGTAGGGATGCAGGATATTGGATTTTGCCAATATCCTATATAACGATACTTTTTTAGTGATAATTACATATACCAATATTTGTGGTCAAGAGCTCAAACTCTGTAATTAACAAAAATGGACTTTTTTCTTTTGTTGTTACAGTAGATTTTTAAGAGGAACAGATGTACAACAAGAAAAACAGCATTTAACACTTGCAACAATGAAACCCTTGATTTTTAAATGTACTCATTAAGTGATTAACCTGACAAGTCAGATGGACAGCTCCATATATCTGCCACAGAAATATTTCACGAGTCCATCTGAGTAGGAGCCCTTTGAATTTGTTTTCATGGGCAGAGCGTAAAAAAAAAACACAAGCTTGTGATTGGACAATCGTTTGGCTCATCACATTCATCACAGACCAATCCACATCAAGCAGGGTTGCCTCCTATAATGTAGCATACATAGAGGCTAATGTAGTGGCTAATGGCTAACAACAGTTAACAACAGTTCATGGATGTTAGCCATAGCGGCTGACTTACCCGCTAACAGCTAACAACAGTTAATGACCATTAGCCGCTAGCCGCTAACTTAGATGCTAACAGCTAACAGCCTTATACTATCGTCTTACATTAAATTGTACCACACAGATGATTCATTTAACACTTATATGTGACATGAACCTCGTCAAAGACAATCCCTACAAGTAAACTTCTGAGGAGGACAGATTTCGACAAGTTTCACGAGGTAGCCATGAGGACAGTAGGCTAATCAACATGTCTGTTCTGAACTTCTTGTTCTCAACTACTGGTTGTTGTCACGTCCGCATTCTGTAGCTCCCACCTCTCTTCTCTGATTGGGCCGTTAAGAATTCGGCCGAGTGAATTCGTTGGACAACAGAGGCTGGCAAGACGGACCTGCAGAATTTCAGAATTGGGCAGGTCTGTCTGCTCTGCAAGGCTATGAAGTGATGTGAAGATGCATCAATATTGAACATTAGTTTAAATCCACAATATTCCAGCTGATACATGACTGATGTGTGTGGCAGATATATTGGCAGTGAATATCTGCGAAAATTTTAATAGCAGCTGATCAAGATACTTTTCTATTTTTATGTTTTCGTTTTTGTAAATGTATTTTTTGGGCATTGTGTGCCTTTACTGACAGGAGAAAATGACAGTGGATAGGCTTGTGAAAGGAGGGAGAGAGTAGGGGAAGACGTTTGCTAACTGGCCACAACCTGGACTATGCTTATGGGACATGCATGGTTGCTAACCACTCCGCCAAACCAGCACAAGATACTAAGCTTTTGATGCTGACATCAGCTGATACCTATGTCAGATCCCGAACAAGTTGTACTTTGTTGTCATGGTGACTAATCAGGCTCTCTGACGATACCAAGTACAATACCAATTCATATTATCAAAGGGGAGAAAAAATCCCAACCTGACAAAACTTTTTGAAAACCTATAATGACAGGCCAAGTTTTTGGAATCAGTGCGCTAAACTGATTGTCACAATGCCAAATACAAATGTCTTTTAGACATGTTTAAATTTGCGCAAAAGCCTATAGTGGTAACAGTTTGTAAATCTGCTGCAGGCTGTTCAATCATTGGACTAATTTATTGCTCTGTTTTGTTACTCTTGATCCGTCCAATCTATCATTTATCAAAAGATTTCTTGCTTACACGAGGAATAAAGCTGAGAAACACCTCTTCAGTGTTATCAGGAGACCAAAGGGTAAATTAAGGATGAGACTAAATGTGAGACTTTTTTTCACTTGAGTTTAAGGGAGAAATTCTGATTCCTCTCTGCTGTTTTCTTCACAGTCTCACTAAAAAAACAATTAAATTCAGAAGAAGCAGCCAGGAAGAGGATAAAGGCCAGGTATGAGCATATTTTTAAATGCTATACATGTTGAGAAAAAAGTCAAAATGAGCGGAAAAAGTAAAAATATTGAAAATATAGTTGAAACAGTTTAACCTGACAAGGGTATTTTTAATCTTGACTTTTAATTTAGTGTTTTACTTGAACTTTACTGCTGACTGTAATCTCTGACATTTTCTTGACATTAAATGTTGACTTTTTTCCTTGTCTTTCCAACTTTTTTTGACATTTAAACTTCTCTTTCAAAATCTTGGTCTTTTCTTGACACAAACAAAAGAGGAAAAAGTCACTCCTGGCCCTGGTCCTCTCCCATAAAGCAGTGTACCACACAGTGAATAAAGATTTTTGCACCTTTTTAGTTAAAGCTAGGGTCTACGATCTGAAAACCAGTTTGGCTGTTGAGACAGATTTGAAAAATGCAGCCTGCCCCCCCTTCACTCACCCCTCCCCTCAGTGTTCCAAGATCCCGCCCCTCAGCTCGTGTCGCCTCCTAACAACACGCCCCGTCTGATGGAGCAAGAAGCCGGCCAGCAGAAAATATCATCAGCAACAACAACTTAAAAAACAACTCAGAATGTCAGATTTCTCATAGCTGAAAGTAACAAACACGACAGTCATCCCCCTTGTAACACAAGCTATTTCAATTGGACCGGCAGCGAAGCGGGTCTGGCGTCGCCACTGTTAGCTGATCAGAGCAGAGCCGATGGTGGGTGAGGATTTACCTTTCTCGGCGTGTCTTCACCAGCTCACTTTACAATGCTAGCGATGCGCGGCTAACTTATGCTAAAATCTATTGACCATGGATGTATTATAAGAACTGGATAGCGTGGCTCCGCCTTCTACCATGTAACGGATTTGAAGCCTAAATATCCCCCGTCAGGGCGCCGCCATTGTGCAGCCAGTAGAGAATTTGGGCCATAATCCGGATGCAGCTGTCGTAAACGGTCGCAACACTCCGCAGCATACACCGTACACAATCATTGTGAAGCTACCATAAACCGCGGTTATTTTTAAAGTCTCATAACTTATTAAAAAGAAACTTTTCAGAAAAAAGAGGACTTGGAAAACACGCAGCCCAATAATACTTTCATATCACCACAGCATACAGATGGGAGAAATATTTGTACGGGGTGTAATAATTTTTTGAAGTTTCACTTCGGCCTGTCCAGATGAATGGGGGAGACGGAAATTTGACCTATACTGCAGCCAGTCACCAGGGGGAGCAGTTTTCGTGGAGGCTTCAATTTGAGCCCAGCGACATGGCGTCCATGTTTTTTACAGTCTATGCTATTGACAGAACTTACCCGTTCTGACCAACAACGTTCAGTCATTAGCCAGTATAGGCACAGACTAACCAGAGTTATTCAGCAGACATCTATCACTGTAGTAAACAAAGTTATTACCTGTTCAACAGAAATTCGGCTGTCTCAGCGTCAGTTTTCAGTCCCAAATCATTCTGCAGCTCTTTCCTTACTTCAGCCTTTCCTCGAAACTTTTATGTTTCCTTCCCTTCAATGTGGAGGGTAACAGAAGCGACTTCCTGGTTTTGGTGCTGGTCTTCTCCGGCTCCATGACGCTTCAGAAGCTGTGCAGCCAGCTGCTCACTGGTACATGAGGGAGGTAGTGGGGGGGAGGCAGGATGGTGCAGAGCAGGGGAGACAGGGATTGGATGGACTCACGGACCAATCTTAGTCAACTATTATGCCACTTTGCAGCGGATATACTGAATGGATTTTTTCCATTCTTTTTGGTCTTTATATTGCGTAGATCGGACCATAGGACCATAACGGCCTTATAAACGGTGTCATTAAGATGTACCAAGCTTCCAAATCATAGACCATAGCTTTGAATTGGTCTTTTCCAGGTACACGAATCTTAAGTAGGATGGTAAAGATGACTAATTAGGCTTTCTAACATTATAAAGTACTTTTAAGTAGTATTAAAAGGGATAAATAATCAACCAAAGCACATTTTATATTCATTCTACAGTAGATAAGTCTCACAACACTTTCCAGTAAAACAAACTGGTACAGTTAAATCAGCCGGCGGTTCACCCTGTAAGAGGAGAATGGCTTCATCCTGTCCATGGAGGCTCTGCTCTGATGGACTGATCTGCAGTGAGTCAGGCACAAACGTCTGTCTTCATGTGGACTGTAAGCCTCAGGGTAAAGATGACTTCCTGTGATCAGTCTTTATGATGCTGGTTATGGCTGTTAACTTTACGACCCCACAGAGGACAAACAGCACATCTTATCACACGCGCAGACTTTTCCATCAGACGCCGTGGCGTGTGTTTTCTTGGGACAAACGGGACATTATGTTGACTAATCTGTGGGGACATCGGCTCAGAGAAATGACTATTGATCTGAAGGATGAGACACTTCCCTTTGAGGGATTCTGCACAGCTTCACTGAAAACACTTGGTCTCAGAAATGCCTCTTAGTGATGGAGACGTGGGACGAATTGGGTTTCAGATAAGTGGGGTAAGTGTTAGTGGGTGGGGTCGTCCTGCTACGCTTCAGCTGTTTGTTTAATTTATGTTACTCTTCTGACTTCAGATCCAATTTTAAGGTCTCTGCATTGGCTACATAAATTATGAGATTGTTTTACTGCTTTTTAAGCTCTAAATGGTCTTGCCCCGTCTTCTTAGGCCTGGACCACACGTATATGGATATTTTTTTGACCGATATCTTTGTCCTCGTTTAAAGAAAAACCTCTGTCCACACCACAGAAATATCACTGACCACACGAAGAAGCAAAACTGAAAACGATCGCCTCTGAAGCCTGCAATGCCATGCCGGGCCGATAAGTGGCAGGTTAGCAAAATGTGAAAACCATAGAAGACGAACATTATGAGAATGCACAGTCAAAAACAGGAAGAGGAAGCAGTCTACGGAGTAAACCGTGGATGCTTGGGACAATCTACTAATACTGCGTGCAGAAGACGCTGACGTAACGCAGCAGTGGAGTGCCTTCGATGCAACATTACATTCATTTGTAGAGCTGTAATGAGAGCAAAAAGTGCAAAGAACACAGAGAGAGCATGGTAAATGTCGGACATCGTTCTTGTTGATGGAAACTGTTGCTACAGCGACTTGTTGCTCGGCGCTTGACATCATCGCGTCAACACCAGCTCCGTTTAACCCCGCTACACGGATCCACTAAACCGGCTTTTTTTTATTTCTTCACTTTTTTATCCGTTTAAAAAAAATCTTCATTAATGTGGGTGAAATTGGCATGTTCGTGTGGTTGAAAGGCCCAACTGGGCAGAAAAATGTGCGTTTAGGAATAAATCCATATTCGTGTGGTCCAGGCCTTAATGTCATTTTATTTGTCTGTTGAACAGCCTACCTGAAGACCTGACGGCTGCACCGAATGTTCATATTTTTAAAAACAAACTCAAGACCTTCCTCTTTCCTCTGGCTTTTACCTGAATTAAAAGTCCTATCCACACCTGTTTTTAGTAATTTAGATTTTATCTCCTTCTGTTTTAACTTCAGAATTATCTTTAAGTACAGGGTGGGCCATAAGTTTCCATACACAGGAAAAAAAATCCTTCATGCTGTTTTCCATTGTTGATGAATATGCATTAGCACAGCTGAAGTTGTGTTTTTATGGCATTGGTGATACGTTTCTTGTGATTTATGTCTCGTATCTTCTCCTGATACACCATGGCCTTCAAGTGCCCCAAAGATACTCTAGAAGATGCGACAAATGCATCTTCTGGGTTATTTGAAACATAAAAAAACCTAAACTAAACATTTTCCTATGTATGTAAACTTAAAGCTCACCCTGTAGTTTATCCTCTTGTTCTTCTACAGTCTTTATTTTCCTGTTTGAACATATTTCCGTCACCTTGCAGTTGTTTTTGTTCTCATTACAGCAGCCTTTTATATTTATTTATTTTGCACTTAATTTACATTTGTTATATTCTATTTGAAGATATTTTTAATCCTAAACCTAGCCTGTTAACTCATTTTAAACCTTTAATATGGTGTTTCCTTGGTGCTCACTGGGTATATCTTTATTCTATTTCACTTATTTATTTATTGATATTACTAAAACTGTGTATGGATTATGGGGTCAGTGGATTAGGGGGCTGGATGGAGTGGGTTTGGGTCGTACTTCCTTTAATCAAGAAGTCAAGTCAAAGTTTAATTCTAAAGCTTGTTAAAATCCATACACTTAATACTCACAAAAACAGTAATGGAATAAAAAATGAACACAGTTTTAATAACAAGTATATAAAAATAGAAAGAAAATAGGAATAAAAAATAAAGAAGACTAAATGAGCCAACACAGGTGTAGTATAGCAGCAGTAGCTGTTGTGATTAACCACAGTCCTAAACTTAATTTCTCTGGAAGTATTTCATCCCTCTGACATTAAAGGTGTTAAATGTTTTCTCATCACAGTTTCCAATGTGTGAGGAGGAAAGATGGAGGACATTTATGGAGTTTCAGAGCTAACGGGGCTAAAGATTATCTAAGACACCAACTTTACACACCAAACCAATGACTGTTCGTGTATTAATATAAATGTCCTTGATTAAAAAATGAGTACCGGTATACTGTATCCCTCCCCTTCAGGAATAAGAACTGCAGATGTATTTCGCACATCTGATTAGTTACCTCATTGTAAACGTGACCAATCAGTTGTGAAAAATGATTAGTTGACAAAATTAACTCTGCTGCAAGCGATTCAGTCATTCACTGTAAACTTATTACTGTTCTGTGTATTCATGTTTAAATTATCTGGTCAATCTTGCATTGACGGAAGGGCTTCTTGGATACAGGAGGAGTAAAGCTAAGAAACACCTCTGCAGTATCATCAGCAGACCACAGGCTAAGTCGTAGGATGATATCTGGAGACAGTTTTGCTGGAGTTTAAGACAGCATCTTGATACCTATCTGCTGTTTTTTAGATCCTGGATTTACTTCATCTGAAGATCAATATCGCTCGTGGAAAGCTCATATCAGAGTGAAACTTTAAAGACTTATCTGCAGCCACCTCTCTATGTCTCACAACATCACCTGCACAAAGTTTTCACTCACCTTTGAATAAGTAATATTCAAAGAGCTAATGAAAGTCTTTCTATCAGCGAGGTAGGAGGTCGAACGCAGTTTCAGGATATTGACTTTGCTGGAGAAAAGCTGCTTTTGTTTCTCTTTCATAGCTGCTGGATTTCACTGACCCTCGTTGCCAAAGGGCTCGGATTAGCAGCTTCCTGGCATTTTATCAAACAGGATTCTGCATCAGCGGTGTGCAGACGCTGCCTGACAGTGACTCAAACCGGGGAGGCCTGGGCAGAGGAGCAGCTTCATAGCGAGGATTTCCTTATCCCCTTTGTCATCTCATGTCTGTTATTCTGCCCCTGATTTATTTTAATCTCTGACTCAAACCACCGTCTTTATCTGATTCTGCGAGGCTAAAACTTTTACCTGTGCAGGAGAGAGCTCTGTGCACAATTCATATGTTACTGAGGCTTAAATACTCCTGAAGTTTTCTGCAAGGCTAGTCAGATAATCTCCAAAGTTTGCTTGTGAGGTAAAATGATGAAAGCTTACATTTGTTTTAATACTGTTGCAAAGCAGGAATGGGAGTCTTAACCTGACACACCAACTGGACTGTTCAGTATATTTGACCAGTTTACCTGGGAGAGAGTCCAAAGATCGAGTTAGAAATAGGGCAGAACCTTTAAATAGGTTATCTGGCAGGGGATTGGACTATTTTTAGGCAATCACATTTATTACATGCCAATCAGGTAATATATTAAGAAAATATGAAGGGGGCCACTCAGTAGAACAAACCATAACATCTCAGAAGTTGAGTCAAACTATCCTTTCTATTGAGAAGTGCTTTCAGTGTTGTTGTTTTTTTCATTACCTCCCCCATGGAGGTTCGGCCTTTGCCCACATATGTCTGTTTGATTGTTATTTAGCATGATAAACAAAAAACTGCTGGATGGATTTTGATGAAATTTTTAGGAGATGTTGGTAATGGTGCAACTTAAAAATGATTCAGATTTGGTGGTGATCCAGATAACTGCCATTAGCGAGTGATCACTTTTGCTCAATTACTGTCCAACTAAAAATGGTATCAACATGATTCTGAGTGTTATGCTGCATTCACACCGCAAGCGACCCAGCTACCAAAATCGCATCACCCCACTGACGTATAGTCGCGGGTCCATAAATACCTCATTTTTGTCACCGTTGCCGTCGGCCGTCGCTTGGTGACATCACGTCTGCTCGAATTTCATCGCAATCATATCATACCGTAAAATACCAAATAATGGTCGGGGGGGTTATTTGTTTCAATCATTGAGCAGACCAGGCGTTTATTTGGGACCAGGCATTTAATTCCTTTCACACAAAAATCTTGCTTAGCGAAAAATGAAAAAATATGGTAAATGTAATCAAATTATTTATTGCACCAGTATGAATATCACCCTTACAGCAAGATTACAGTACTGTAGTTATACTCTTGTCTTCTTCTTTCAACTCAGCACTCTCTAAACACTCCTAAAACTGCTAAGGAACTACCTTAGCATTATTAAGTAGTGAAGTTAAGGTCTTACTTCTGTTTTTTGGCTGCACCGGGGCCATGGAGATAAGCAGCAATGTACAGCTAACTGACGTGTCCAGCCTCCTGACGTGAAGGGAAAATAACCTGCAGCGGCAGCGTCTTCTTCTTTGGATTTGTAAAACCCTAGTGTGTAAGATTCCGTCTTTTTGCACTCTAGTGGCCTCTGTGGTCGTTGAGTGTAACTGCACTGTCGTGAAACAGAGCGCCGTACACCAACGTGCCTTTTGTTGACATACAGAGGGAGGTGAAGCAAGCTGACAGGACGTCCAGAGAAACACAAAACCATGTGGACTGTCAAGGTTCAGTCTGATCATGTTTCTGTTCAAGCGTGTACTGTCAGCTGTGAGCTCAGCGTTCACATGTGTGTTCTGTAACTTCCACTGTAGCTCATAGGCTGTGCCGAATAAATTACACCAGGCGTTTATTTGGAATGGGCGTCTATTTGTCAGAATGTATTGCTACACTCTGCATTTATTTGGAAACCGGCGATTAATTGGAACTCTGCGTTTATTTGGTATTTTACGGTATATCATATAATAGGATGTATAAGCAGACATTATTCCAGCTGTATCCTTTTCATTCCCTTATCAAACACAAAACACTGCAGCTGATGCCCTGCAGCAGTCCGTCTCGGTGGATCTAATGTCCTCACTGACTAATGTTTCCCACATGAACATAAATTGTTCCCCTGTAGTCTGGATGAAAAACTGCCTGTCATGGGCACCGTCACACACGCACACACCACTGATTGGCTGTTGCCGCACAGCCACACACCACATCACCTGAAAAGATCCACTTTTTTTTTACTTTGACATCGCGTGACAAGCTGTGGTAGTGTGAAAAGTGACTGTCGCATCAGGGGAGGGTTAGCCCTGCCCCATCGCGGCTGTACATTGACTTTGAATGGAGAGTGATCGCCGAGGTAGTACAAGTAGCATCCGGTGTGAACGCAGCATAAGGTGTGTGTTTTAGGGTCATAGAATCAAATTATGATTGGCACAGGTTTGTGCTTTCTATAGTTTCAAAATGTGGTCTAGATCTGATCAGCGTTTAGTGTATCATGTCCGCATGAGCAGTCACTCCCTGCTGTTGCCCATGGCTCCCACCCTTTACTGCTTTAGAGGAGTCTGTCTGTGAGGTGCCGCTTTATGCCCTGCACAGTCGTAGATCAGAGCTTTGTAAGATGGATCTGCCTGATGAGAAACTGAACCAGGTGGATCCAGCTGCACAGAAAAGTTAATGCTCCAGTATGCAATTTATCTTTTCTGTGACCTTATGAAGGACCATAGGGCATCTCTGCCCTCTCTTTGCTTCGTTTTAAGCCTTCAGAAAATCTTGCAAAGACCATTCACTTTTCGGCCAATCAGGGCTCAGTAGACAGTGCTCTGATGGCATTTCCTACTGGGGCATGTGTGGTTGTTATCTAAATGAGCTTGAGTTGTTTAGATTGTACAAATAATGTTAATTTTATGATGAGACTCATGGTTTGTGGTTCTTTTGTGACTGAAAACACAACCTTAGCAAACACAGTGGATTGGCTGTGCATACAGAAGGGGCGTGGCCATAAGTCTTTGGGAAAACTGCTTCCCCTGCAGTCTAATCCAAGTTTCATACTCCTGCTGTCTCGCTGCTTCATTTTCATCCATAAACCACCGAGGCGCATGCAGCTTCAACTATTTTTATTAATAGAAGTGAATGATAAACAATACAAACTGCCTGCATGATCATTCTACACAAACAGAATTTCCATGGGTCGTTCACCGTCATATTTATTTTAAGTTACATTATTAAAGAATGCGTCTTTATTGTATGAAAAAGAACAGATATGATGGAGAGTTTATTTCTTCTGCAGGAGCCACAAACACATTTATAATAGAAAAACAGCTCTTCCTTTCTTTTCTTGCAGGAATAGGCTGCTTCTTTCTCTTTGTCTGCGATCAATATGATTCCCATGTGAGCTGTTTGAAATAAGAAAAGCTGTCTGTGGCAAAGTTATTGAATAAAACAGAAAAAAAGGACAATGTCATCTTCAGCTCTGTGCCAGAAATATAGATCTTATTTGGGATGTTGAATGAGGGCTTTTGGAAGATAGTGATGGAATGGATTTTGAGGACACCCTCATTTAAGATTGATTTATTATGGCTTCATTCACAAGGAAGGATTTGAAATTTCGCTATTTTATTGTGATGAATGAGAGTCTGCGATCATATTACAGACCTGACTGTTGATATAGTTTCCCATGTCCAAGGCTCAAATAATTCCACTCCTTTTTTGCACATATTCATGCAAGTGCCACTAGATGAATTATGGAGAGCACACATGAGCAAGAGAAAGAGCTTTTCGTGACTCCCAAAGCTAGAGTTTTTTGGCTCACATGGTGCAGAACCTCCCCGAGGTGAAGCAGGCCTTTGAGGAGAAAGCAGAGAGCATTTCTGGCATTTTACACATCGGCCTTTCACTGAAAAGAGTTTAATTATTCCAGGAAACAGAACAAAAGCTCCCAATCTCCAAGTCCTGGGTTTCTGAAAGGAGCTCTGTTTGACCGTAACAAATGCAGATATTTCCTCAGGAGTGGGAGCACTGCCGACTTTTTCATTGTTGTGTCTCAATTCAGGGACTGCAGGATGTCCCATTTCAAAGCTTTCTCAGATGCAGACCACAAATGTGTCCTACTGTCCCTCAGAGGGATCCTTCTGGTGCATTCTTGGTGGCGTAGCAAATCTCTAGGATTGATTCATACCAACATTAGCTGGCAGACTTGCAAGGAGGAATGGTAGAGGGTTATATTTTAGTTTAATCAAAGTTGTACATCCATTTTAGTGCCTGTTAGCCTGTTCAAAACACAGAGTACTCCTGAAAGTGCCGTGATCAGCTGGTGACCTTGGGGCCACATTAGGCCCACCAAGGCGTCCCGTCCAGCCTCAAATAAGAGGAATAAGATGTAGCAGTTTTAAAGTGTCTTTTTTTGTATTAAATCCCAATTATTTTAAAGCAAACACAAACATCTGAGATTAAGCCATTAAGTGAAAGTTGCGTTCAAATATATGATTGGCTCATAAACAAACAGCTCACTCACAACTGTGAATCGGGACTCATTGTTTACTTAAAAGGTTCTACTCATCTGTAAACATCACAATCACTAGTGCAAACCACCAGGGAAGTAGCTCAACAAAGCGAAGCCTCTTTTTATGAGTAGAATAACACAATGATAGTAGAAAATAACACAATAATAACCTAACAACGCAAGTGGTAAAAAAAAATGTGCCACAGCAAGGCAAGCTAACACTTCCCATTGACTGCTAGTGTTTCAGCTAAGCTAATTAGCAGTGGGCGAGCGCTGCCCGTCTCTTCCCTGGAGTCTATCTGCTTTTAATGGACTCAGGAGTAGGGATGTATATCGTCATGATTTTATCGATACCGATACAGATACCGATACCACTTATCGGTATCGATACTTATCAATATTCTTATCGATACTACAATACGTAATTTTGTGAAAAAAATAAAGACTTTACAAGATATTATAAGATTCAGCCTTTTTTTTTATTACCACAAGGTAACAATAAAGCTTCAACAGAATAGAAGTAATGCATTACAAATGCTTCTCAGAGGCAAAAAAGAAGCTAAGGAGATGGGAAACCCCTTCATGCCGCCCAACAGACTGCATGTACAGACAGACCCAAATATCTTGTGCTGTTAAAACTGATGCTGTAAAGATGACTACTAGGGCTCTCACTTTATATTAGATAGTTGTATAACCATTCGAATATCGGGTTAAATATCCGTAGTCGAATAGTAAATAAATATTCGAATGTAAAATATTGAGTGTAACAGCACATCAGGGCGCCTGGAGCAGTGGACCGTTTCATCCAACAGAGGGCGCTGTGAGCGCAGCTTGACCGTCAGTCACATCCGGTGCTCTCTTGACCTCAGTACACAAAGAGTTTCCGCTCCAAGCGGGCATTAACAGCCCAGCTATGCCGTCGGCTTTTCATCCAAGTTATACGGCCGAGTGCAGCGGCCCTTTGTCAAGAGTTTAACCCCGTATGACTGTGTTGTTTTTGGGTTTTGGGTTTTTACCAAAGGGCGGATAATAGAGTCTCTGTCTCTGTCGGTGCTGCAGTCTTTAGTGTTAGCCGGGCTGCTAACTCTACTCGTGTTGCTATAGCAATCAAACAGCCCGTACTCTTTTAGCTTTATACTATGCGTGGGCTCCAAGTGTTTGTTGCTAGTATTTCCCCCCTTGGACGCAACTTCTCTCTGACAAAGATTGCATCGGGCTGAGTTTTCATTAACTTTGCTAAAGTGAGCTCAAACCTTCGAGCGCTTAGCCCTGACCGACATGCTTGGGCTGGACGGCGGTAGTGTCATAACTACGTGACAGTTGAAGAGACGTTTAAGTACCGATAACAGTACAGTTTTTCCATATTCTTAACGGTATTCGGGTACCAACCCAATTGTGGACCGGTACATGAAAGTACCGGTCCATGGTATACATCTCTACTCAGGAGTGATGCAAGATATGAAAACAAAAAAAGGTTGCTGTTTCCTTTCAACAAACAGTCCTGGAAGTGACGGTATGACCCCCACTGGGCCCTGAGCTCAACTTCTATTTTCTAAACTACAGTATAGTTTACATCTTTTGTCACAGGGCTCACACTGATCTCAGGTCAGAGAGAGATTTTTGTTGGTTCATAGTTGGGGGGTGGGCCAGTCATCAACCATCTTTGTGCACTTATATTTTGAAATCATTATTATTATTCTGTCTTTAATTGTTATTAATTAAGCTAATGGGTAATTGTTACTTTGTAATGTTAGTTCTTATATCAAATAATGATGCAACACAGTAATACAAATATTATTGTTCTTTTTATTATTTACCTCCAACATCTGTCCATGCTCTTTCAAACTAAAAATGTGCAATTTGATTTTAATAATAGCTAAACATTTCTCATGATCTAAGTAGAACTTTTAACTAATCTAACTCAACATCGATGATGCTGTTTTACTGTGATGCCTTTAACAACAGTTTGTATGTCAGTCTGATTAGACTTTGCTTTACTGTTTAATGGTAGGTGTGGTGGAAGAATAAGAATAAACTCTTGTTTTCCTTTTGTAAAATAACCACTTTCATTAATCATTGCGCTACGAAACCAAATGATGAGATAAATTACTGTACACGTGTGATAAGGCACTCTCGTCATGTGTGCAGTTTGCATCCTGTGCTGTCAAATCAACCTTATCTTACAGAAGTGCTACTTTCTGATTGGCTAATATGCAGCTGTCTGTCATTTGCTAACTGGCTGATGGGTAGTTGATCTTGCTACACGTTCCAATGCATATATAGTGATACAACTCGGTGGGCGTAACAAAACACATTCCTATGTATGAGAAATACCAGGTGGGGCGTGAGAGTGTGGAAAGGTTCAAATGTGTGTCACACCCTGAATACGTGAGACTTGAGAGCCACGTTGTCAGTAGATAGTCATTGTTTTACTTGTGCATATCCACATATCTAAGGCTTTTGGTGCTCTGAGTTAGATTTTCAGTAAAAAGGGGTCAATCTGTACCCAGATAACTGTGTAATGATTTTTTAAACAGCAGCACCAGAGCACAGGGATGCCATTTGCTCTGCAGCACAAATAAGAGCACATTTAAAATTCACATTTCGACTCAGACTGAAAAGCAGATTATCCAAAATCCTGCAAATGAGGTCCCCTACGCAAGCTTGCTATTTTCCTTCAATGTTTGAGACTTGACACAGGCGAGCCGGAAGTGGCTCATGCCATCCTCTTGGATCCCTGCAGTGAAGGAAGAGGTGACTCCTCTTCTAAAAAAGCAGATAAATCAAAAGCCAATGGGACAGTTCTCTGTGAGAGTGCAGTCAGATCATCCACACATCACAGTCTGATCCCACACATCCCTCTGTGGCTCATCTCCAAACTAAATTCCACTGAATGAGCCCAGGGTGCTAAATTCCAGCAGTGTCAGCGCTCAGGTACGCTCTTGGCACTCGAGGTGCTCAGAACACCACGGGGAACATCACCACCTCCTCTCTCTGGCCCACAGAGGGATGTTTGAGCAGGCAGAGGCTGATTAGTGACTGCTGGCAGCAGAGCGGTACGGCTGCTTGTAACCTTGCCCAGAGACCGCCCACCAGCCGGCAACTGGCCCCTCAGTGTGCCCTGCCTTTGGCAGAGAGCCGCCCCCCCCGCCCAGCTCTGTCACTTAATGTACATCAGGACAGCTGCTTTAAAGAAAGAGACGCGACAACCCAATGTCTACTTAAAGGGTTAGTTTGGGATTTTTCAAGTGGGGTTCCTCAATGTCTGTACGTAAATGTATGCTTATGTACGTGTATATACACAGACATGGCAAAAATTGTTTGTACCCTTCCATTAAAGAAAGTAAATCCCACAGGGTCACTGAAATAACAGTAATAATAAATAAAAATTTACTCAAAATCAACAAATGAAAGTCCGACATTGCTATTGAATGTGGCTCAACAGAATCATTTAAAAAACAAACTAATGAAACTGGTCTTGACACAAATAACAGTACCCTTAACTCAGTGTTTGGTTGCTCCAGTCGTCTCAGGTTTGGAAGGTGGCTTCTCCAGACTGCATGTTTCAGCTCTTTATGTGTGTGTGTATGTATAGATGTACTTGTAGGTAGGTTTTATATATATATATATATTTTAGCTTTTCACCATCATTATCTCCTGTCTTGCCGAAATGATTCACAATAACAATGTTTTTAAATTAAAGGAGATGGGGGAAAAATGGGGAAAAAAAGCAGAATAAACCAATATTTGCTCTTCAAAATATTATAAAACACATGTAATTAACATTCTTATTTATGCTTTAAAAAAAACACTATACTTCACTACATTTAACGTGACACATGAGAGGGTTAATATAGAGGCATGGATGTTTGTGTATTTGTCTACGTGTTTATACAGGCCTGTATATGGTAAGACATACATACAATATTAGTTGTTACTTCATCTTTATTGTGTTTTTTTAATTGTATTTTGCTCTGCTTTCCTTGATTTCGGATTAGCAAATCTACCTCCCTAGTTGTGCCTTACATCAACCACGACTATACTTTGTTTGTATATGTCTGTATCTGTCTTTAGCTACTAATTACTATTCTGTTTTATTTTACTTTCCTCTTTCTGTTGTCTTTCTTGTACAATTTTTAATGTTCTGTTTCACAAATAAAAACATTACCAAAAAAGGTGGGGTTACTTCAGGCAACACGTTAATAAAAGTGCCAATAAAAGAACGTGTAAGCTTCACCCTGGGGGGAGATATTCAGGGGCAGTACAACGCAGTGCCACCAAAAACCTCATAAACCCTCTGATAGGTCAAAACTACTCAAAAAAACTATGATGGCTCGACAACAGGCAACAGAAAGATTTTTCACAGCGTATAACTATTCCTCAACAAAGCCTGTGACTGGAACTTATTATTATTAGAATTATTATTTTTCCCTTGATTCTTAACTGCATGTGTACTTGAATGTTCAGCACTTTGTGCTACATTTTATGTTTGAAAAGTGCTTTATAAATAAAGTTTGATAGATTGAACTATTTTGTGATGCGACAAAGGCCTACATATCTTTCCACCAGCAGCCCCTCTCATTAGATCAAGTCAGAGGCAGTGTTGTGTGTAATAAGTTACAGTAACGTAACTACTTTTTTGGGTAAAAAGTAAAGTAACGCACTACTACTGAAAATTTTGTAACGAAATGTAGTTCCTATTTTCTTGTGGTGCAATGTTACTTTTCCCCCGGACAGATCTGACACTGATGCTGCCTTCTCACCTGCCCGCACAGACACGAGCAGCGTTGCCAAGTCCGCTTGTTATAAGCGTCAAAGGGCCGCATATCTCGTGAGTCACAGCCAGGGGTCTCAGCTTTTTGGGTTTCTTTCTAAACGTGCAGTTGCTTCTTGGGGCTCTTCTGTCTGTGTGAATCCCCCTGATTATCTTCCAGCTCCTAACATAAAGCAAAACACGACTGCAGTAGGCAGTTTGTCCACTTCCTCGTTTCCTGGTTATCGTGCACGCCCCTAAACATACTCACGCACATGGAGCATGCTCCAGAGCTAAAGTTGCCAGGTCTGCTTATATAAGCAACGGTCTTTCTTGAATAGATGCTTGGAACTGTGATACTGAATGTAATGTAGACGAAAATTCACACACTTCATGTAGATTTCTCTTTTTAAAAAGTAGTATATCAAATTAGGAATGGAAATAGCTGGAGGTTGTTTATGGAGCAACGCTGGACAGGAGCTCTCATTCCACATGTTCTGTCCAAGATTGAGCAATGGAAAAGTAATGGAAAAGTAACAAGTAATGTGAAAAGTTACTTTTCATAGAGGGTAACTAAGTAAAGTAACAAGTTACTTTTTCAGAAGTAATGTAACGAGCAAACACTAATTTTTTAAAGTAACTTCCCCAACACTGGTCTGAGGGCTGCAGTGGGGTCAGGTAGAGGTCACTGGAGCCCAAACTGACATACATCAGTTTTTACATTTGTCTCGTTTCTTATTGGATCTCATATTTAGCAACCAACCCTTTAACATTCCCCTGTTTTGTTTCATTCTAGCCTTTAATTCTTTGAAATTCTGCTCATTGTTTGTTGCACATTGTGTCTGTGTCTAGACATTCAACACAAGGCCACTTGATTTCTTTAATAGCCCTCATCTATTCCTCCCCCATTCAGCCATCCTCGTGTAAGTTATAACAGAGGCATCACTGGACGGAGTGGACACCGAGTTCAGAGAGTTATGTAACATCCTGGAGAGCTGAGATGCAGTGCAGGTACACGGTGACCTTGTAAGAAGGATGGCTCTTTCACAGAAGTGGACAGTGACTCATTCAGCCACATGTGAGCATGTTCTCCACGTACAGGACACACTGATGAAAGCTCCAGGCTAAAACACGTCCATGTTGTTGTTGCTGCATAAACTTTTTAATTAAAATCAAAGATGTCATTTTGAGCGCTGATGCTTTTGTCATGAATCCACTTACTGAGAAACACAAAACTGATGAGTGAGACTAAGTGCATCAACATCACCTTCAATAAATCAAAATTTTAAGTTGAACATCGAGTCAGTTCACAGTTTCTTTAGAGCCAAAGATACATTTTATTTAACTAAAAATAATTTAAAGTCTGTCAGTCCAGTCAGCTCTGATTGGTTGATGTGTTTACTAGGCCTGTGCTCAAAATATCGATACGGCAAAATATCGTCACACACTCCTTTGGGATACGTGTATCGATACGGATTCTACAGAATCGATACGGCCTAAATATTTGGACAGTTGTTTTAAATACACTTTGGGTAATGTTAACAGTGGCACAGTTCAAGGTAGAAGACGAGCTGCATAATGAAGCATATGTTCTAAATTTGAACTTAGGTCTACCATCTTTGAGGATCTGAATTTATGTCTCTCAAGTTGTAGAACCACTTAAAACTCATCCTTGTTCTTTTTCTTCTTATAAGAAAAAACAAAACTTGTCAAGAATTTTGCTTAAAGCATAGTCAATGTTCACAATTTACGTGTATCGGGATACGTATCGTATCGTGGCCTTAGTATCAGGATATGTATCATATCGTGGAGTTGCTGGAAATACCCAGCCCTAGTGTTTACTCTGTGGTGATTGGTCTTTTCAGCTCTGCTCAATGTCATGTTTTCATGTAAACTGTTTTTAAACCTCTTTCATTAAAGTCACACATTTATGGAAGCCCATTTCCGCCAGGGGAAAAAAAAAAAAGAAGAAGAAAAAGTCATAATTATGAGATAAGAAAGTCATAATTATGAGATAAAAAGTCATAATTATGAGATAAAAAGTCGAAATTATGAGTTAAAAAGCCATAATTATGAGATAAGAAAGTCATAATTATGAAATAAAAAGTCAAAATTATGAGATAAAAAGTCATAATTATGACATAAAAAGTCGAAATTATGAGTTAAAAAGTCATAATTATGAGATAAAAAGTCGAAATTATGAGATAAAAAGTCATAATTATGAGTTTAAAAAGTCATAATTATGAGATAAAAAGTCGAAATGAGTTTCTAGTGCTCCTGCTTGTATGATGGTCTCTGCATCACCTCACTCTTAGTGCATCTCCTCCCTCGCCCAGCCATGTGAACATGTGCAACCCTAAACAATGTAACTTATTTTATCAAATGAATAGATAGATGAAAATTAGCATGACTTCTTGTTGTGTCTTATAATCTGGTATCACTGGAACTAAACACATTACATACACATACATATTTACGTAGCGCTGGTGTTGATTCAAGTTTCAATTTAGCCTATACGCCACGTAGCATATAGGCTAGTAGCACACAGGCTACATTGAAGTGTGCATTGTAATACTACATTATTATCATTTCATTTTGTAGGCTATCGATCACGGTACTAGTTCCCTGAAATGTAAACCAAGTGTTGCAGTGTTGAATAGTTATATATATACTGTACATTTGTACCCCGGCCCGTTTTAGCACATCTACACTTTAAATTCGAGTGCGCGTCTAAACCGCCTCGTACGGTAATGCTTGGGAGGGCCTTTGTGGTGCATTCAGGTACACCTCGGAAACTTAAGAATCTATATAGAAATGTTGTTTTGTTATTATTATCATTTGTTGATATACATGTACTGATCATGACAACATTCTTTTAAAATATCAAAAGAAACTGATAAAATAAGTTACATTGTTTAGGGTTGCACAACAGGTTCACATGGCTGGGCGAGGGAGGAGATGCACTAAGAGTGAGGTGATGCAGAGACCACAATGCAAGCAGGAGTACTAGAAACTCATAATTTCGACTTTTTTATCTCATAATTATGACTTTTTTATCTCATAATTTTGACTTTTTATCTCATAATTTCGACTTTTTATCTCATAATTATGACTTTTTTTTAACTCATAATTATGACTTTTTTTTTCTTTTTTCCCTGGCGGAAATGGGCTTCCATACACATTAGATCAGACCAAATACTCAAAGCACAGCAAGTCCATGAAGCATAGCCTCTTAAAGCCTTTGGCAGTCTGTTCTTGTCTATTTCTGCCCACAAATGTCTGATAACAGCTGACCAAACTTTCAATATTTAGTTTTTTACAGTAATTCATTCAAACTTTCTCTAATTTCTTGAATCCAGAACAAGATTTTGTTTGATTACAGAAATAGCAGTTGTAAGACCTGAATGTACACCAATAAAGAGCAGGGAAATTGGATCTCAGCATTTTTGTTTTGGTGGTATTTCTACATTATGGTCTTGAAAGTTTCCGGGGAATTTTTCAGAATGAAGACCAGCGTGCCCAATGATTACTGACTTTTTAGAATTCTGGAAATTTGTCAAAAGGCAGAATCTGACCTAAACAAAACAAAACAAAAACAGGATTTTGAGGGGGAAGAAAAGCTTTTATATTAAACTCAGAACTTTGAATTATACTCCAAATGAGGATTTATCTTCTGCTAGAATTTTTATAAGTTATAATTAAGGGAAAATAACAGAATTCTGAAAAAGAAAAAGTTCTGACTTTTATTGTCGAACTTCAAAATAAGCCCTGAACTCGGACTTCTTTTCTTAATTCTGATTATGATCTCAGACCTCCATTTGTTTCTAAAAACTTCAACATTCAGAGTTCTGACTTAATATCAGAGTTTTGAATTAATCTTAGAATTTTTAAGTTTTTTGAAATAATAGCTTTAACTCAATCAGAAGTCTGAATTTTAACATACCCTGGAAAAAAAGAACATAATTTTAAGACTACTGCAGAATTTTGAGATTGAAGTCAGTTTATGACTGTTAAGCCTTCTAAGAGAAAAAAAATGGATTCTGTAATGAGTAATAAGTAAAATAATTCTGGAATTCTGTTTTCTGATTTTTTTTTTAATTCTGAGGGATAAAAAGTAAGAAATCTGGTAGAAAAGTCAATATTCTGGAATGGAATTCGGGACTTTAACTTCAAAATTTCTTCCTTTTCTCAGCAAAAACTCAAGTTCAGACTTTTACAAATTTTGAGAAAAAAAGTTGATATAAAGTCTGAATTCAGAGAAAAAGTTCAAAATATTTTTTTCTGAAAAAATCAGCCTGCATTTTTTTCAGTGGCCCTTGTCTTCTTCTGTAGTAGAGGGATGTGTAACAAAATTAAAATAAATGCACTAAAACAAAAAAAAAGTTTTCTTTATGTGAATTCCAACACTTTCCATCTTGAGCTTCCAGTTTCATGAGGGCCAAGATGGAAGCTTCTATGAGACCCTGTTGCATATAAAAACCTTAAAGGATAAGTTTGGTTTCTACAGCTTTCACATTGTTTATAGAATGAAGTAGAACAATATACTCACCCAGAAGGCATCTGTATAATGGTAGCACACGGGGCATGTATAGCGCTGTCCTAAAACTGCATTAATCGTCCAAAAACTCATTAGTTTCACCAATATTTCATCATGGTCCGCTCTCACTACTCCTCCAAGACAGACAAGACAGTTGCTCCACCCATGTTTTGTGACTGTGCTGATCTCTGAAAGGCTCGTGTTTCAGGAAGACCCCCGGCTACTCAACAACTTTCTTCTTCCAGTTTTGTGCAAAATAGACAAATATCTGTCAGACGAAAATGTTATGGACGAGAACTTCGAATATGATGGGTGTCCTTACAGTTTCGAGCCAGAGTTTACAGATGAGGAGCTCATCGATAGGAGGACGCGGAGGCAAAGAGAGGAACAGCTGGCCAGAGAGCAGTCTTCAGTGCTATACATGCCCTGAGTGCTACCATTATACGGTTGTCTCGATTTTGGATCTAAATATCTCCCGAAGCACTGTTTGGATCAGGAAAGCCCTCTGGGTGAGTATATTGTTCTACTTTACTCTATAAACAATGTGAAAGCTGTAGAAACCGAACTTATCCTTTAAATTCTGTTCCAAGGATCAAGAGTGAATTTGAAGGTGAAATCTGCAGCTTCTGATTCACCTCTGTCAAACTCTTCTTAAAGTAGACACATGCTTTTGGTGGGGACCCCAGGGGTGCAGAGGCACCTGCTTTGTTCATCTATATATATGTGAAGAGGATCAAGTGAGGGAGAAATCCAGTGAAGTGCATGAGCTGGGATCTAGCAGCAGGAACCACGGCATCCCTCTTATCTCCTCTTCCAGTCCAGTGAAGGATCAGAAACCAGGACGAGGGAATGTTAAAGTGAAGGACTTATAGCCGAGGACGCAGCAGCAGGTTGCTGACTGAATGAAAGGTTTACGATGGTTGGAGAATATAAGAACCTCAGGATCAGGACGTGGAGTCATGTAGAGAGGGAGCGTTGGAGCCAGTGGAAAAAGAGGCAACATGCTCGTCTTCTTATCACATCCCTGCAAATCCACTTTGAAATCAGCAACCAGAGACAGAGCGTGAGAGATCCAGGCAGGGATGGAGCTGTAGGTAGCGGCCTGAAGCTCTTATCTCCTGCGTCGGCTGAGCTTGAGCCCCAACAGATGGCATTGTAAAGCTGTCATCACTTTAGTGCTAATAGAAAAACCTGATCTCATCATGCCAAAGAGAAATCAGGGTCCTCTTTCCTCTTCCCATCTCCCTCTCCCCCTTTTTCCTCTCCATTTGGCTTAAGCCCACGCCATCAAATTAAATCATATTGTATTACATCCTCCCCTAATCATATTATATCCTAGTTTCATATCCTAGAGCTCCCTGAACTGAATGGCTGCTTGTATGGAAGAGTCTGCTATTCATTGTTCACTTAAAGGATATTATGTGCCAGGAAAGAACACCCACACCTCCTATCTCCTCAGCCAAGACTGTGCAGGCACATGCAGGAGTTTAAGCTGAGAATTAAATTTCCATTTAACGAGATAAGCCAACAAATCAAACCCATCATATTGAACACAGACTGACCTGTGCTGATGTGTTTCATCATGTACCCGGAGTCTTCAGGACTCTTATACTGAGGTAAGTGGAGTACACACATAAAGACTGTCAGGCTGTTTTTTGTCTCAACTTTCACACTTCCGAACCAAAGATGGAAAAGGCCAGATTATCTTCTATCTATAAGATTATCCTTTACAAATATCCTGTGGTCTGAGGTGTGTTAAAAGTCCCAATAACCGTCTCCTAAACGAGTCGGGGCTGACAATCATAAATATATAACTTGTTCATTATTTACAACCAAAAGTCTTCCTGTGTGTGGACAGCCGACGATCAAGTCAATCAAGACGCGAGCTGTGAGGAACAGAGAAGCTGGAGTAATTAAAACAAGCATGGCCGACCTGAAAGATTAAGGCCCTCCTCACACGAGGACGGCACCGTATTGTCTTGGCGTCGGCATCAAAACATGGATCGCTGTTTACACATCGTATTGTACATAGGCTTGTGTATTTACTTGAGAACGCAAAATCCACGCCGGGACGTACCTGTGGGTTTCCACGCATGCTCCTAACCCATATAGCATGCTGGGTAATGTGGTTCTTGGGTTACTACACTCGTAACATCACAGTTGTGCTCCGAGGTGGATTCAACGTCAACAAGTGCTCATGCACGCGTAACATGCTGCGTCTCTGCATGAGCACTTGTTACTGTTGTTGCTGTAGCTGGTGTTATTGGTGTTCTGTGAGCAAATGTTGGTGTAAAAGTCGTAGCAATATTTATAGCTGCTGCCACCATAGCTGTTGTTGGTGTGTGTGTGACAGCGTGAGTTGGGGGTCGGGGAGGAGGAGGGGTGCTATGAGGTCACCGTCTTTTCCGGACTTATCTGTTTATACCAACTACGGCATGAAGACGAATACGCAGATATCCACTTGCAAACCCGTTTTCAAAAAAGATGCGGAGTCATGGACAAATACGCGTCTCCGTGTGTCAATATCACCAGATCGATAGTTTATTTTACCGGAGTCTTACAAATTCGTACTTGTGTGAGGCCCACCTAAGTTTGGTGGATCTCAGAAATGGAGGACCAGCTCACATGGTCACGTCTCCGAGATTTAGTTCTTGATTTTACTGTCAGACAAAGTCCCATATGTTCTCTTCCATATTGTCTGTTACGTTGTTTCTTTTTTTTTTCTATCATGTTTGGTCACGTAGGATTTCTGTTTTGGAGGTCTACATTCTAAATCAGTGGTGGGACGGAATGATAATGTGTGTGGTGTGCTGTTTTGAGACTATCAGAGCACACCACACAGTTAAGTTTTATTTCTTTTTTATTTTATTGATTTGCACAATTAAAAAATACACAAAAGGCAAAGACAACTAATTATTTGAGGCGCAGGAAGAGGCAACAAGCCCAAGGGGCTTATTTGAAGCCTCTACCTAAAGTATGTTAAAGTTACGCAATATTATATGCACACCATGCAAAAAAAAAGAGAAAAAAGAGCAAAAGAGCAATCTAACCAAAACAAGCTATTCAGAAGTTATGACAAACTAGTAACAGAATACACACACCAAGATTAACAAATTAGAAAAAATTAAAAGATCAAACAGAAAATATGAGTGGTGTGTATGACCGTGCACGAGTTCTACAAGGGATTGTTTTGCCAATGACTCCAGAGATAAAATGACCATAACTGAAAACACAAAATCAAAAAATATACACATATACAGTCATGGAAAAAATTATTAGACCACCCTTGTTTTCTTCAATTTCTTGTTCATTCTAATATCTGGTACCACTAAACGTATAATACAATGAACACAACAAAATGCAGCTGGTCACATAATACTTTATGTCCTATTTGACATTCTTAAGCTTAATTGATTCCCAGGGTATATAAGAGGCCATTTCATGTCACAAGCAGCACTGCACATGCAAAGGCCTAGAGTGGTTTCCTGCTTACATTCAAGCCGTAGCACAACTCAGAAGTTGTCAGCTCTCACATAATGCCTAAAACAAAAGAATTATGTGAAGCCACAAAGGCAGCCATCTTGGCACTGCTGGAAATTGGCATGAGTGAGAGACAGGTAGCGAAAAAACTGAAGATCTCCAAGACAGCCGTTCATTACAACAAAAAAACAAGCTGAACATGGCACTACCAAATTGCTACCTGGCGTGGCAGGAAACGTCTTTCTACCCCACGAGATGACCGTGCACTCATCCGCTCCTGTGTCAGGAATCGCGCCAGACCTCCAGGGACCTTAAAAATGAGTGGGCACTGTCGAGAAATGTGACTTGTTCAGCAAGGACAGTTCAAACCGACTTGTTGAAGCTGGTTTGAAGTCACACAGAGCACGCAAGAAGCCCTTCATCAATGAAAGGCAGAGGAAGGCCGGTTACTCTTTGCTCGAGACCACAAGGATTGGACTGTTGATGATTGGGCTAAGGTTCTCTTCAGTGATGAATCCAATTTTGAATTGATGCCCACTCCAGCCAACTTACTGGTTAGGAGGAAGCCTGGAGAAGCTTACAACCCAGACTGTCTTGCCCCTACAGTAAAAACATGGGGGTGGATCAGTCATGATCTGGGGTTGTTTCAGTCTGAGGAACAGGGCAAATGCAATTGTGTGAAGGCCGAATGAACCAGGTCATGTACAGGACTACCCTTGAAAACAGTCTTCTTCCATCAGCTGGAAAACTCTTTACTGCCTCGAATGACTGGATTTTCCAACAAGATAATGCCCCTTGCCACACGGCAAGGTCAGTTAAAGCCTGGATGGAGAACCACAATATTAGCACCATGCCTTGGCCTGCTCAATCACCAGATCTTAATCCAATTGAAAACCTGTGGAAAATCATCAAACTCAAAATGGAGAACCACAAGCCCAAAAACAAAGAAAATTTGTTTGAATTTGTCCAACAGGAATGGGCTGCTGTGACAGCAGAACAATGTCAGAAGCTGGTGGAGAGCATGCCAAGACGCATGGCTGCAGTCATCAAAAACAATGGTTATGCAATCAAGTATTAACTCTTGTGTGTATCATGTGTTTAAAGCAAACAGAAAAGAAAACATGGAATGCTTAAAAGTAGTGTTTTTGGCGGTACAATGCCATAGCTATTGATGTAAGAATTTAAGTAATTTTGGTTATTATCAAGAAAACCATGGAAAATGAATAGTTCTTAGTTCTTAAATTAAACTCTCATGAGCTATTTTTGTTATCATTATAATTGTCCAAACAAATGTACCTTTAGTTGAGCCAGGCATTAAAATTAACAAGAAATTGAAGAAAACAAGGGTGGTCTAATAATTTTTTCCATGACTGTATATACAACTGACATGAAAGAGAGAAACTATTTCAAAACAGTAAGTAAGTGATCATTTTAACATCTTTTACATTTCTTTACCAAGTAAGAAAAGTTATTCCATAATTTGCTACCTCTATATTGGAATGAAAATTGACCTCTGCGAGTAAGAATTTTTGGAGGATGAAGATCAGAAGAATGACCGGTAGAGTGAGAATGAACCTGATTATTTTTTTTTTTAATACATCTTGAACTGTTCAGGAATCTTCCCCTCACTTGAAAGTATCTTGTAAATAAAAACACATATTTGAAAAATATTAAGGTCATAAATGGTCTCTTCATGAGAGGGACTGATGATGTACTAGGCTCAGACCGGGTTGATCAAAACTGTTCAAAGCCTGATTTGTTATCTTCATGTGTGCGGCCTCTAACAGATAAAACATCTCTTCAGATTTAGAAGATCCCTATGTGTGGCTTTACTCGCTCACCGATTCCTCTTCTCTAATTTAACTTTAGAAAATGCTGATCTAGGCTGGTTTGAGAAGCAGAGATAAAGGTCAGTGAGCTTCACTGGAACCTTTTATAGTATTGGCTTTCTAGAATAATCTTTAAAAGACTGCAAAGGCTCGGAGTTTGACTTTGCTGTTGCTCATGTGACAGTTTAATCATTCGAGGAGGAGGCTCAGTGGAAGGAATCCTTACAGTAATCATGTCCTCTGCTCAAAAAATATTACACTTGCTGTGGGTGCTGACTCAAAACTGGACAGATGACAAAAGCATCAGCACTCACAATGACATTGTTGACTTGTGCATTTCTGTCCGAGGCTTTCATCAGCGTTTTTAACACTCGTGTATGTGATCATCTACTATAGTTAACACTGGGTGGGCAGCCAAGTAGATAATCAGCAAAGAGCATGCCTGAAACAATGGAGGATACTTCAAAAACTGATGGTGCACTGAAATAAAGATTAATTAAAAAAACAATAACATAAAAGGTGAGCAGATAGACCCAAAACACAAAAATTGACTGAGATAAAATGTAAAAATTGATATTGTGATTGATCTCTTGCAGAAAATATGGCAACAAATTGACAAATTAATTTTACCACATTCATTGTATCCTTTTACTCCTCTTTAAACTATGTGCAAATACATGAAAATTTTACATTTAAAATATGTTATCAAGACAAAGCAATCATCCCTTAGCACTCTGAGACTGGCTTGAGATACTGCATCCTCAAAATAAAAAAAAGACCAACAATGGCAACAATGGATGACCTGCCAACAGAGCAAGGCCCATTAACTTCTCCTGACCTAATCTTTATTTCTTTTTTTTGACTGAACCAAAACACCTCCTATTTGCAGACGATACAAACCTCTTAGCTTCACATGAAGACTTTTCTATTTTAATTAAAACTGTCAATGAGGAACTATCCTCTAAATAGAACAAATTTACCCTTAATGTTAAAAAAAATATCTTCATGATTTTTTGTAATAATAATGATAATAAACATTATCCTATAGAATTAGCTAAAATCTTTATCAGTTATACTCAAATTGAATTGTTTCAGCATACTAAATCCCTAGGAGTTAATGTAGATAGCAGTCTTAAATGGTCTGATTATATTGACCTTGTCTCGATGAGATCTGCTGTAACGCTTGGCATATTAAATGGACTGTGAGGAGTCTCTAAGTAATTACAAAAAAGTCTCACTTTTAGATATATGCCTGATCGAAATACACACTTATCAATGAGTTTTATAGCATCAAAATAGGTTATCTATAAATGCTATTCCTTAGCTTCACGGTCGGGTCGGACAGGGCTGGACTGGCCTGGATACTCAACTTAAGGAACAAGACAATTAAAACTACAGCAAATTTATATTATTCAGACACGTCTTAGAGCACCAGGCTGTAAGTACTGCAGTGATATATAGCTGGCTACAAAGCTACGATACTAAGTTTCCAAAAACTGCTTGTTGTCACACATCAAAAACTACCGCTACGTAACTAGAAAGAGATACATTACCTCGTCACTTTGAATCCTGTAAGTTGTTGAAAAAAGAAGTTGTAAAGCAATGGAGAGTTCTGAGGAAGGTTCGAGCTGCATTTATCACAACAAACATACGCTTTGGCTTGGGTCACGTCTTTTGGTGCGTTTCAGTTGTAGCCACAGTAGGAATTTCCAAGTTCTGAGTAGGAAACTGCAACTGGAACATTCCCCGAAAGTCAGAATTTCCTACAGGGAACTCGGTGAAACCTCGCCACACCCGAGTTGACAATCAAAGATGGATGCCCCCAGTGTGAACAGTTATTTAGCTCCTGTAATAATCCATTTATTTGCACTTCTGACTGGGGTGTGTCGCTCTAGATCAGCTGTATACATAGTATTGTTTGACTTATATTTGCAAAAATGCTGCCATAGTGATAATCACATTCTTCATGGGATATTTGTGAACAACAATGCAGGACGTGCTAACACCAGCTAACAATAGCCTGGTAGATCAGCAAATGGAACGCTGATAAGTCGGAGATGATGTCACTCCCCGTTCTGAGGTTACTGGAATGCAGCATTACGACAGTCGCCGTGCGTGCTCATGGGTAGCAGAGTCTTTTTGTCGCCGGTAATAGATTCTCCTCATAGCACCTTTAAGAAAGGTTTGTCCCTTTATTCACTCCTCAGCTTATTTAACCTTATATTATAGCTTTTTGTTCCCATTCATTAATTATTGCAACATTGTCTGGGCAGCAACCCACCCTACACACCTGACAAAATTAAGTGTCATACAGAAAAAATAACTCAGATTGATATCCCACTCAAATAGATCTGCTCCCTTGGCACCACTTTTTAAAAAATATAGAGTACTTCCTATTGACAAGGTAAATGTTTGTCAAACATGTTTACTCATGCATAAGTTTATGTATAAGAAACAAAATCTTCTAGACACCTTTCAGAATTTGTTTATCTCCACCACACAGGTACAAACACATCAAACTAGGCACAGCAACAACAGTCTTCTCTTACCCCGCACACAGACTTCAAGACACCAGTTCAACATTACTTTTAGAGGTCCTAAGCTCTGGATTGAATTAAGCGCACTGCTGAGATCAGTGTCCTCCCGTTCGGCTTTCAAAAAGCACTTAAAAAAACCCTGTTGCCAGCCTGATCCTTGTCCTCGTCCTTCTGATTGTGCGTTGCTTGCTTTTGCTGCGTCTTTCCTGAATTGTATACGTACTTTGTTATTGCTTCTGTGGTCTGTAGTGTTTTTGTTTGTTTTTCTCTTGTTTTTTTTTTTTGCTGAGTGTTTAGCCTGCATGTCATGAGATTGTTATGAGCAGGTGTGGAACTCTGTACAAGCCTGAAGAGCCTTCGTTCCCACCTTCCTCAGTTTTGTACTTGTACTAAACTTGAGCTAAGCAAATAAACTAAACGAAACACCTTGATACTTCTCGACATTTATTCACACAAACACACACTGGCGAGTCCCTACTCATAAATGTGTCAGGCTATCTGAGTGTGTCATAATAAACCAGATGTGCAGAAGGCCCATGATGCACTGGGACACAGGCAGCAGAGACACCACAGCTTAATGGTAAATACTGTAATGTCTCTGTGTGTTATCCGTCTCATTCTACCCTCAGTCTTGAACAAGATAAGTTGAAGTCTTTGTTGCTGCGGGTGCTGCCTGTTGTCTCCTGTGAATAACTTTACGTCCTCTGTGATAAATAAAGCAGAGGCTGAAAAGACGTATTAGTTAATTAACTTAATGGCTTGTGTGTGAATATATGGCCTGAGTGAGCAGGAGTAAAGTGTGTGAACCGTACAGTATGTGTACGTCAGGGGAGAGTTTAGGTATGGACTGTGAGTGTGTTGTTGAGTGATTTGAGCAGCATAGAAAAGGCTCATTACTGCAAAATTAAGAAGACAAATTGAAACCAATGGTCTGATCAGTCCTCAGGTTATAATTAATGAGGCTCAGATCCTCAAACCAAAGCGTTCGTCCTTGCAATAAAGAAAAGAAAAAAAACTGCAGGTTTTTTTTACGACTACAGAAGGTTTCTTTAGTCCTGAGTGAGTTGAAAAGAAAAATGAACCTTCACTGCAGATAATTGGTTCATGCTGCAGTAATGTAAGAAGAGTCCAAACCTACAGAATGTAAAAACACTTAAAGCCACATGTCGTCTGATATCAGCAGAGGTTTGATTTCTGCGTCCTTAAAGGTTTTTACAACTTTCACATTGTTTATAGAATGAAGTAGAACAATATACTCACCCAGAAGGCTTTCCTGATCCAAACAGTGCTTCGGGAGATATTTAGATCCAAAATCGAGCGGCGGACATCCGTATCATGGTAGGACATAGGGCATACAGCACCGCTCCTAAAACTGCATTAATCGCCCAAAAACTCATTAGTTTCACCAATATTTCATCATAGTCCGCTCACGCTACTCCTCCATTACAGTCTGTGTCACCCCAGACATGTTTTTGTAGCTGTGCTGACCTCCGAACTGAAGAAGAAGGTTTGCCTCCGCGCATGCGCAGTACTCTCTGGAGGACTGCCTCTGCGTCCTCCTTTCAATGAGCTCCTCATCTGTAAACTCTGGCTCGAAACTGTAAGGACACCCATCATATTCAAAGTTCTCCTCCACAACATCTTCATCCGATAGATATTCGTCCATTTGGCACAAAACTGGAAGAAGAAAGTCGTCGTGTAGCCGGCGGTCTTCCTCTGAATCAATGAGCCGTACTGCACATGTGCGGAGCAAGCGCTCTTCTTCAGTTCAGAGGTCAGTACAGTCACACAACATGTCTGGAGTGACACAGACTGTAATGGAGGAGTAGCCCGAGCGGACCATAATGAAATATTGGTGAAACGAATGAGTTTTTGGACGATTAATGCAGTTTTAGTTTTAGTTTTGGATCAGGAAAGCCTTCTGGGTGAGTATATTGTTCTACTTCATTCTATGAACAATGTGAAAGCTGTAGAAACTGAACTTATCCTTTAAGGTAGAAAAATGCCAGATTATACAGATTAGTCTATTGTTCAATGTTAAATCTGGGTTCCTGCTCCACGAGTCAACTGGAAGCAAGCTGAGACCACCTCTTTCAGGAGAGCTTGGTGCAGTTGTTGAAACAGGGATCAGTTGATTGTATTCATGCAGACTCCTTAAAAAATGTAATATTGTTTTGGTGAATCATTTTTCACGAGTGGAACATAACAGAGTAGATTTGCTTGAGTACTATACTTAAGTACTTTTTTGGGTGTCTGTACTTTACTTAAGTACGATTTGTTTTGGAAACTTTTGACTTTTACTCCATTACATTGGAAAGACAATCTAACTTTTAGATTACTAAAATGTGATCTGCATGTGATTACCTCCGCCAAGGAGGTTATGTTTCCGGGAGAGTTTGTCCGTCCATCCGTCCGTCTGTCCATCTGTGAACAAAATAACTCAAAAAGTAATGAATGGATTTGGATGAAATTTTCAGCAAATGTTCAGCATAGGAAAAGGAAGACCTGATTCAATTTTGGTGTTGATCTGGATCACCGTCTGGCCGCCATGACGACAAATTTTTGTGAATAACTACTGAACTAAAATAGATATCATTATGAATCCAATTGCTAATGGTATGTTTTCATGGTCAAGGAATCTAAATATTTTGATGAAATAAATGTAGGACTAATATTTATAGTCAAAATCACAATATGGGTGAGGACTGTGGCGCTGGCGGAGGCCTGCGCTCTCCGAATGCTTTTCTAGTTTGATTAAGTGGTGATGCCGTACCTTTACCTTGTGCTTGGGCTACTAGGATCAAGCAGGCACATGTTGAGCTAATGTTGCTTAGACAACGGTTCATCTTTGCAGTATTTATGGCATTGACAGATACCGATGACAATGACTAATGGCCATATATGTGGCCATGGGTATTAAATGAAGTTATTAAAATGGCAATAGTTGTGCTTTTGACAATTGAGTTGTGCTTTAATCAGGCATTTCTCTAGGCTTCAGAACATATTTTACAAGGGTTTTATGCTACAGGTTCTACAAGCCGGTCACTGCTGCAGTAGGTTACCTGACTTTCATTTGTATCAGAGTAATATTTAACCAAGAGTATCTAGACTGTCACTCAAGAAATCGGGTTGAGTACTTTGTCCATCACTGATTATTTCTCCCCTTTAATAAACCAACAGGTGTTGTATTTTACACCTTTGGGACACCTGACTAGTCACCTTAACAGCAAGCTACAACTTTGAAGTATTGGTCAGTCCAAGAAAGATTAATACAGCACAGTGTTTGGGTAGCACCTTTCAAATAAAATGTCAAAGTCCCCTCTTCCTGTGAAAGAAAGCCTACTGTTCCTGAGTGAAGCCAGGGTAAGGAACTGGTCTTCATGGGGTGTTGTCTTCTGAGGACATCCATTACGGGGTCTTTCTTTGACTCCACCAGTCCCACAGAAGTTTGTTTTCAGTTTATAAACAGATTTTGGGGGGCTCTACCAACTTGTTTATCTGTGCTGCTTTTTTTTTATAGCTAAATGCACAATCTTTACAGATTGTACCTTGTTGTCAAGGTGACAAATCCAGTGATTTCAAACACAATACCAGCTGGTGTTATTGAAGAGGAATAAAAATCAACTGAATCAATGTTTCTCAACCTTCCCTTGGGGAGTAGACATATATTCAAATGAACCCTGCTGAACACAGAACTCTTACCAACGACATCAGTGTGAAAACGACCAAAACTTTTGCACAGCGCTGCAGAGTTCATCAGTTTTTCAATTTCACTAAATCTTCCTGATTTGTATTTTTTGGGGGGAGACGACCAGAAGAAGTAAGAACATACAAGCAGCTTAAGCAAACATCCAAAGTGTTGAGGAAAATGCTGAATGAAGACAAAAACAAAAAAAAACTAATGAGGCCCAGCTGGCAGCAGGTCAGAGGGACTGATGGGTAATGAGCGTCAGGTGTGCAGGGATTCCAGCACACACCTGGAGGACAGGTGATGGCCCACAGTTAACAAACTATTAACAAGAGATGCTGGAACCAGTGGTTGAATGGAAAAAATAGCACTTCATTCTTGTATTAGTTGTCATGTCGTTGTGTATATATATAAATATTTAGGTTTACTTACATATATTTTACAATTATATATGCATATGTGTTTTAGCACATCTATATGTCTGTGTGTAGGTGTGTGTATATATTAATTTCATATTTTTTAATGTCATGTATCAATATTTCATACTGTATTTGTTATGTAACTTCATCTATTGATGCGTGAAGTCATTAATTTCTGATTGATCTTGGATGGATTCATGACTGATTTTTAAGGTTTGGGTCTCTCTAAATCCTGTAATTGACTTATTTATTAAAGGGTGAATTTATTTTTTTTGTTTAATCACTTTTTTTATAATATCCTCCCTTTTTTGGACATGCAGCCCCACTGTTTCTCTGTTCCTTTGTTAATCACCACACATTAATTAATTTAGATGGTCAAACTCACAAGTGTTACAAACTGAAACACATTCATTATGTTGCTGCTGCATTTTCTTTAATAAAAGTCTTTCATTATGAGTGCTGTCATTTGGGTTCTACCTAAGGCTGAGGCCAGACTGTGCAGACATCTCTGGTTAGTCTGACCTTAGCATGTTTGTGATTTCAGGAAGATATCATGCCAGATGTTATTATGCTTTCCAAAAGCAAAACCAAACAGTCTGGGAAGGTTTTTGTCTCTGCGTTGTGTAATAGAGTCCACTTACTTTTATAAACTCACAGAACATGGAGTATTCAGTGAGCTAAAGCTAAAATAAGGCACACACTCCAGAATTTGTGATGAAAGGTTACTCATTGTTGCAGTAAAAGGGATTCCCTGTGAGAGAGGAGGGCTGTGATTAATGAGCTGTGAGTCATGCAGGTTTGTGAAGGACTGGCTGTCATTCTGCCCTCTTCACTGCTCTGAGTAACGCAGCACACCATTCATCCCTCAAGTGCTGTGTTTATGTGGGGGGCTGGCATGTCAGGGTTTAATTCTTTTATAATCCGATTACATTAAGGTGTTTTTTCTTGTGTTAAGTGTGTTTAAGTGAAATGACATGAGGGTTTACTCACTGTAAAGGCAGAGAAACATGGCATTACCTGATGTTCTCATTCTGCTTTTGTTTTAGGTTGTTTCACCCCCTTGATTGTGGTTGTTCTGTGTTTGGGATAGTTTATTTGAGAATACACAAAGATAGCAATCAGTCCCTGTTTCTGCACAAATGACTTCACCAAGCTCACCTGAAAGAGGTGGTCTCAGCTCACTTCTAATCCACCCCTGGAGCGGTTCATTTGCAGTGAGGCAGCACTCCTTAATGGCCGTTCAGAGAGTTTAATAGCGTGTTTTAATGTCAGTGTGGTTTCAGTCCATTTTGAGTTGTTTGTCTTTTTACTGCAGTCACTGTATGTCCAAGGCAAATCTCCCCCTGGGGTCAATAAAGTCCATCCCGTCCTACTTAACTGTCCAGCAACCAAGGGTGATGAGTAAGCTCCTCACACTGCTGCATAGGTAGCAGTAATGATAAAAATAGTAATAATAATAATAATAATAATAATAATAATAATAATAATAATAATAATAATAATATTACTGAGATCAGGTAGCCAGGCCTATACCTAGGGATCTTATACCACCTTTCCCCCTCGATACCGATACTTGTGCTGTGGGTATCGGCCAATACAGAGTACAGATTCGACACCAGTAAGTAATAAAAAAAAAAAAAAAAAAAAAAAAAAAAAAATCTACAGCTGCATGACTGATATGATTATCATTGTAGTAAGGTCTTTCTCTGGTTAAACTCTTTGCAAAATGTAAATAAATACAGCAATGATGCAGCATGAACATTCTAGTTAGCTTAGCTCCAAGCCTCGCATCAACCAGCTCCGACACACGTTTGTCTGTGTCACATGATCAATTCCTCCAGTTCCCTGCAGTGTGCAGCACAGCGCTGTTTTAAGAGTGCTTAAGAAAAACTGTGCCAGAGTTTCACAGTGCTAAAAAGTAAATAGATTACTAATTTAATAAATTACATGGTATTGGATTGTGCCTGGACTCGAGTACCCGCCGATACTGATACCTGCATTTTCGGCAGTGTCCCACAGAATAACTTTCTTTGTTAAAAACAGCAAACATGAAAATACCAACAGGTTAACTCTTTCAACCCCAAGTCATTTTCTGCTATTTTCTGTCCACTTCGATTTTTTTTTTTTGTAGAACTTCAGAACCTTTTTAAGCATAATCAAGTAAACTCCTGAGCTATCAAAATGTTTCTGCTGTAATGATGAAATTAAATATATTTCTAGTTTTGGAGAAAAAATGTTTGTTTTTTTTTACTTCAAAGAACTTTTGACAAAACACAAGTCTGATGAACACACCTTTCACACATGAATAAGGTTTTGTCAAGTCTTGCTAATGAGAGGAAAATAAATAAGCACATTTTTGAAATACTTATTTGTCAGACATATTTTTGTTCTTAATAATAATAATTTTGTGCCATTTTATATCAGACACTTCTCCAAGTGCTTGATATAAAATGGTGTAAAGGGGATGCTACAGTCTCAAAAACAAGAGAGGAGGGCCTGAGGGCCAAAGTTGTGGCTGGGTGATATGATGTGAAAAAAATTCTTGATTTTTTTCCCACAAAACTTAATGTATGATATTTTTAAATTTTAACATCTCACCAAATAAAAGAAAAAAGAAAAAAAAACTATCAAGTGACATAAGTCATTCATTTAAAAAAAAAGACGTTCTCCCTTAGAGTTAAAATGCATGCTGTAATTTTAGCATAAAATCTTGATTATGTAGTTTGAATGTAGGAGACCCTGTCTACATAAACACTGAAGGATGAGCTATTTTCACAGTAAATTGACATGGAAAAAATCTGATCAATAGTTAATCTCATTTAAGAAACATTTAAAGACCTAGACATGTGCTTGTGCAAAAAATGACAAGGCCTACTGTCATGAAAGTTGTGCATTTTCAGCATTTACATCTTAAACATTGCAACAACTTGTTGTTCTTGATCTTGATTTTTCTGTCTTAAAACCTCAGCAGAAAATAAATCGAGTGATTTGATTTAATGGATATATTTCCCAGCCCTAGCAAAAATGGAGATCTGCTGGTTTTTTTTAAAACTCTTTTAAACAATCTACATGAATATGGTGTGGTGCAGTACTTTGAGCTAGCAGACTTCCTGCCAGCTCTTATTTTAACAGGAACATAACTGATGGAATCACAGGTGTTTCTGCTCTGAAAATGAACTTGCGAAACCTCCACAAAAAAACAGTCCTCGTAAACCTGCTTTTTAACAGGTGATAATTCTCTGAGTCAACTTCTCTCCTCAGCCTAACCTTTGCGTCCTCCTCTCTCTTTCCTTCATGTAAAGCTCCGTTTCCTTTTGAGTGGCGGGCTGTGACTCTGAGTGTGGAATAATGAGACACGTATTCATATTAATGCACTCTGGTGACTTTAAAAGCAGACTTGAAAGGAAGTGGCTCTCCGGGCTCTCGTGGAGGTGTGTGTATGTGTGTGTCTGTCTGTGTGGGAGGAGAGGTGGGCGGTAGGTAACTGAGGATTCTGCTCGATGTCCAACCTGAGTGTCTACAAAGAAGAAGAGGGAGGGAAAGATATCAGGAGTGGAGGTGGGCGGAGAGAGAGGGCTTGTGAGGGACAGAGAGACTAATGTGGGGGAGGATGTAAACATGAGGGAGGTGAAGAGGAAGTGCAGATCAGTTCACATGAAGGATCAGACAGTCCCACTGCAAATCTAAGCATACACTGAAGAAGTTATTAAAGAAGTCAGGAGTGATAAGACAACCCACCAGTGATCACAGGTCTGTGGACACAATGAAACACCTCACATCCGTGGAGGAGGTCAAGATCTTTTCTTCCGTGGTCTCCTCATTACCACACATGGAGATACAGTGAAGGTATGAAGACACATCATTTCCTCCTCCCTCCTTTAACACAATCACCTGTGCCAACCACTGTGACACAGGTGATTGTGTCACTAGTGGGATGTGAGAGAAAGTCAGGTGCACCATTATAAGTTATCCAATTGGGCTGAACGATTTTAGGAAAAGATTGAATTGTGATTTTTCTGGCAGATATTGCAATTCACGATTTTTTTTTTCAAATCAAACTTCAGTGCAAAATTCACTTTGTTTACAGTACAGACTACAGTAAGGAAATAAATGATGAAAAACACAACACATTATTCACCTTCAATAGTGATGATAATCTGTTTTCATTAACTTCTACTCCTAAACAGAGGCTTTGTGTTGTTGACCTGCTTACCAGCACTTTTAACATATAAATTGTCTACAAATTTGTAAAACAGTATGTGAATAATACTTGACACAACAGATCCTGAGCCAGTCAGGAGTGCTGCAAAAAATTGCTGCTTTTTTTTTTGACTCAACCGGTCTATACATTTTTTTTGCAAATAACATGTCATTTCGAGAGTCTGTGCTGTAATCTACAGCCCCAGATTTCACATTGAGTACATATAAATAAACTGAGACTATATTGTCATTGTATAAACTATACTGGGGGTTACAGAGTGTTATTTTGTAACATTTTTGGTTGGTGGTGCATCGTGATTTTTTAAATGGAAAAAATGTACCATGGCTCAAAAAAAGTTGACAAAACTGGTCCAACTCAAAAGACTACACCTTGCTTTGGTCAAAGTATAATAATAATGTCAAAGTATAATGAGTTAATCAATCAATCAGTCTATCAGTCTTACGGCGTGTTCCCACCGAAAGCGTTGAAAGCGAGTGTATTTGCGCTTCAAGTGAAATCGCGCCACGCTAGACGCTCGAGTTTTGACGCTGGTACAAATATGCAAAAAAACGCACGAAAAGTCCACCATTATCATTTCATCATATCATTCCATCGTCGAACATGGCTCTGATTACCATCATCGCTGCTCTGTACCTGCTGTGGAGAAGTCAGCTGCGGGCTAGGCGCCGACGTCGGTACTGGATGCATGCTACCCTACAGAGGCGGTGTGAGCTCAGTGAGTTCCACCGTCTCTTGTAGGAGCTGTGTCTGGACGACGGCCGGTTCCAGCGGTACTTCAGGCTGACTGTTGCCCAGTTTGAAGACCTGCTAGCCAGGATTGGTGCCAGGATCTCCCGCCTAGATACCAACTACAGGCAAGAAAGTCCAGCTGCAGCTGCAGAGTGCCTTTCCATCTGTCTCCGCTGAGTTTAGCCGTTTGCCAAATTAGCAAGACTCCGACCCCCAGAATGCCCTGCTTCAGTGATGATCTCCACGCTGATAGGCTGTCCCTGCGCGTCAACACGCTTGCTCGCTCAAAAAGTTCAATTATTTCAACTCGAGCGTCCAGCTTTGAGCTGGACTCAGCGCTCACCGCTCAACGCTTGAATGCTAGACGCCGCTCTATGCTCGCCCCGAAGCAGCGTCAATTTGCAACTTTAAATTGATTTTGTATTTGATATCAACACGCGAAAAATTCACGACGCTTTTGGTGGGAACACACCGTTACTCTGCATAGCACCAGATCATACAAATATAATCTCAGGACACTTTGCAGAAGAGAAGCTTAATGTCTTATTTTTAAAAACTTAGGGGCGTCAGTGGCACAGTTGGGTAGTGCGCTTGATCAGTGATCGGGAGGTTGCAGGTTCAAGCCCAGCTCCGGGTGACACATGGGGATGTGTCCTTGAGCAAGACACTTAGGCGGCGTTTACAAACTGACTCCTGACCTTAAATACGCCAAGATATTTCCTTTGCGGTTTCAAAGGCAACGCTGGAGACGAGTGAATCCGCTGTCGTGTGCATGCCAGTTCAGTAGATGGCGGTGTAGGTTTGCAGAGAGGCAGTTCTGCCACAACACATGTACGAAGAAGAAAAACTTTTCACAAACAACAATGGCGAATAGACGCACAGAGATGCAGGAGTTTATTTTCTGGACAACAAATCAGTTCGGACAACAAATCTGTGTGGATAGTTTTGCCTGGATAACAAACCAAGCACGGTAAAAGGCTCACGCGTTACTCGGCAGACGGCCGAAGCTGTTGTTGTTCTTGGCATGCGCGCGCATTTGTGAGTGAATGTGAGAGTGAATGGGTGTGAATGGGTCAGTGTGACCTGGGGTGTAAAGCAGCTTTGAGTAGTCAAAGGCTAGAAAAGCGATATATAAGCTCAAGTCCATTTACCTTTTAACATATAACTAGAAAACACTCAGAGGGCACAAACACCTGCCAAGGTAGCTAACATACTGCTGTTACATCTATAAACTAGATAAGCACTCAGAGAGTGCAGACCTCCGCCAGTGTGACAGTCATCACCCATATTGGGAATTTCACCAATTCCTACTTTGATTTCATCTAAATATTTAGATTCCTTGCCCATGAAAACATACAAATTTGCACAAATGGCGAAAATGGTCCTTTCTCGCAATGTTAAGGAATCCTTTAAAATTTCCTGGATCCAGACGATGATCCGGATCACTCCCAAAATCTAATCATTTGTTCCTTGAGTCTGTCCTGACATTTCCTGAACATTTCATTGAAATCCATCCATAACTTTTTTAGTCGTGTTGCCAGCAGAGAAACAAACAGACACAGGCAATAACATAACCTCCTTGGCAGAGGTAACAATAGTTCCATGATAAAGTTACCATCATAGTATGATTCCTTCACCCTGAAAACGCACATCTAGCACTCTTGAATCATGTTGATATTGTTATTAGTTAGCCACTTATTGAGCAAAAACTATTATTGGCTACTGATGGTTTTCTGGATCAGCACCAACATAGTAGTACCAGTAGTATTTTTTTAATCTTGCTAACAAAAAAAACAGATAAACTAACAAACATACCTCATGGGCTGGCAAATACATAACATCCTAGGTGGAGGTAATTATAATGATACAATGAGCAAACGCACTTGGCAATACACACAACTCTGATTCTGATTCTATCGTCCCCTGCTGTCTGTATTTAAAGGTTTGTTTCAGCTGTGTTATAAAACTGGTCACTTTTCTCTGCTGATTTACGTGCTCCCAGATCACGAGTTCCTCTGTTTTCTTTTCTCTCTATCCTCTGATATCTACCTCTGTGATTCCTGCCACCTCCTCACAGTGACTGAAGAGGTGACGGGCTGTGAAATAACACCTCAATCATCTTCTTTTTGCTTCATCTCGGATTTCTCTGCCTTATCTGTATCCTCCTCTCTGCACAAAGAAAACCCTCCCTCTGACAGAGATAGCCGCGGCAGCTGTGTGGGAATGACTCTACAATTACAACAAGGAAATGTATTAATTTATTGAGCTGTAAAATCAATTGGTACAGCACTTGGGGAAAAAACTGAGCAACTGCTGCTATGTTAATGTTGAGCCAAAAGGGATTTTTAGGCTCTGGGAACACTGATAAAGCATCGACCTCTTTCCTTTTTACCTCCCTGCTCATCAATTTCTCCACCATCACACGGCTTCCCTTGTTTTTGTTGTTTTTTGGCGTTCTGTCTCTATTCATGTGTGTCTTTATTACTTTCATGCCGCTCGTTGTGTTACAATAAAATGTTTTCAGCTTCAAACTGTTAACTGCTCACCAGCTGCCAGTAATGTTTTTGTGTTCTTGCTTTTGTGTTTGGCCGCTCATGAAGTAATTTCAGTCCCAACCATGTGCGGTTAGATTCAAGGTTTGTTGCAACCCGTTATTTTACAAAATAATCCTGTGTTTAGTGTTGTCAGAACGACTATGTTGCTGTCCCGGAGTGTGCCACAGGCTCTCAAATTGGATCGTAAATATTATCCCAATCAAACTTAGCAGGGGTTGGTAAAGTGTCCTCCATCTTTCATTCGCAGAATCCATTCATTCAAGTGTTTTAGATGTTAATATTTAATAAAAGGTTGCAATTTCCCTTCAAAGAGTCATGAAGGAGCACTTCTATGCACAATACAATGAACACTGTGGCATAATTACTTCTCCTTCTGATGATCAACACCAGCAGTGGCCTGAAATAGACCAGACTTTCAATCACTGCTCCATCAGTGTTTCAAACCCACTGACTAAATTAATGCAGAGCCACTGACATAGAGCTGAACTGACCAAATATCAAAGAGCTGACTCCAAACAATAAGAGCAGACTGTTCCAGAGGCTCTCCAATTGAATCATAAATACCATCCATGCTTGCACACCCCTCTCACCTCAATAAAATTTACCATTTTAAGCTGTAAACCATGTTTGGATGGATGCCATTTGGGACATGCCGCTGAGGGCTTAGCAAAAACCATACAGAATCTGCCTGGGTACAGACATAAAAAGGGACATGAAACACACCATACTGGCATGGACACATAACTGGAAATTAATTAGGAGAGGGTCTCAAATTAAAAAAAACCTGAAAAAAATCAGCCGTTAAATATAAAAATCGTTTTTAATAATGTATTTACGACACACGCACAGCGCCATCTTGATTTTACGACAGTTGTGACGTCACCCGTTGTGCAGAAACAGTTCGCAACGCGTGTGATCCAGACCACTTGAGAGCCTAGATGTCGGAGGACAAATTTGAGATGGACGTGGTGGAGGTACATCCTGCCAACCCAATGGCTTATGCCTAAAGATAAAAGATGTAAAGATAAATCAATTAAATTAGTTAAACTGATGTACTGACTGGAGATGGGATGCATACAATGTTGGAGAATTATGGGCTGTTTTAGCGGTAAATGATGAAAATGTATCTTTTTTAGATTTTTTATATTGTGGTACTGGTTCGAGCACCCTGGCGCAAAACAAAAGACACCTCCTCTGGTGAGTAGGCTTGATTTTTGCTCTCAATTTGCCATTTTAACAACGTAATAACACATTGTTTTTGCTAGTCGATAAATTGTCATAACGCAGTCTACACAACCAGTGACGTCATACGAGGTGGCACTGCTTTAGTCAAAGTTTTCTACAATTGTATTAGATTTTGAAAGTCATGAATAATATGATTTGTTATGTTTAGAGGCTTTCTTTAAAATAATGACAACTTGTTTCAGTGTTTCACGTCCCTTTTAAACCAGAAAGCACTCAAAGAGCTCAAAGCTCCCCAAGGTAACTTGCATGTTACTGTTGCATCTATGAGAAATAGTTCCATGATAAAGTTACCATTATAATATGGTACATGTCCCTGAAAATGCAAATCTACCACTCAGAATCATGTTATCATTATTAGTTAGTCAGTTAGTGAGCAGAAATGATTGCTTACTAATGGCAGTTATCTGGATCACCACCAATATCGAACTATTTTGAAGTTGAGCCATTACCAATATCTCTGGGAAATTTCAGCATAATCTGTCCAGTAGTTTTTGAGAAGTCAAAGACAAGGAGAAATTCTAATGATATATACTGTCTACACAGTATGTACACACTGTGTCAAGAAGAAAAGGTAAGAAAGGACAAACAGTACTTGGGGACAACTGGTTAAACACGGCAGGAAGTAAAACAAGAACTGGTTACAAAATAAAACAGGACACATCTAAGAGAAATGAAAACTTAAAAATAAAAGAGAAAAGAAAGAAGCAATGCAAAGCGCCTTGAGACTGAGCAGAAATCATTTGTATTGAGGAACTAAATAAGACAATTTAGGAGGAAGGGGTAGAAAAGTTTCCAAAAGTTAGTGCTTGTTCTGATGTATCCTCTCATTGTCTTGTGTCCACTGTCCGAGGAGTTTGAATTAAGCCCAGGAAATTTAAATGAAGCCCACATAATCTCCAAGCTGCTCCGTCTGAGCCGTAGAGTTTAGATTATAATATATAACATACATCCCCTGCTTCTATCAGAGGCTTTTGAACTGGACTCCACAGTTTGTCTAGGAGGTTCAAACTAAAGCGTTCTTCTCCATGCTGCAGTGAGATGAACGTCAAAACTGAGAGTCTATTAGTGCTGGAGTCAGTGGATTCACAACAGGAAGGATTAGAGAGAGGCAGCAGAAGAGAGTTGCAGAGAGGGAAGGGAAAGGGAGAGCGGACTTGCAAAAACAAATCTGAAATAAAGCTAGAAAATTAAAGGGTGCATTTGTTTGATTGGAAGTCTATTACAGATATAGTTGTTTAATTAAAAAGGACCATTTTAGCTAGCAGTTTATCTCAAAGGTTTTTCCAGACCGTCCTTTGTTATTACTTTTATTTTGTAATTCGTATGCTCTAGCAGCCAAACACAATGTTGCACTATCCAGGTGGAGAAGTCCTGTTGATGTCCGGGTCAGAGAAAGAATGTTCAGAGTGGTGACTCTGACAAAAAGGCAACAATAACTCACAAAATAACCACGCGTTACAACTGAGGCATGCGGAAGAACTTTCTGAAAGCACTGCATGGTTGGTTGGATGGTTGGTACTACTTACTCTGCTAAATTTAATGTTTTAATTGGAATATTTTGCTCAGATGTCTGCCTATGACAAAACAAAATGTTTATACTTGTGTTTGGACAGGCCACTATTTGCTTAAATCACCCCAAATTTCCAATTTATTTCCATAAATTTTCCAAAATTTCCATAGTTTCATTAAACTTTGCAATATTTCTAATATTCCCCAGCTTGGCGTCCAATTAAATTTTCCTGAAAAGTTACTGAAAATTTTCTACCTCTTTGAAACCTAAGGTAAGACTAGAGTAAAAGCTGTGTTTGGTGCAAAGAGGCTCTTTGTGTCGATAAATGTCTAACGCATGTGAGGGGTTTGAGGAAAGCTTTGCCGGTGATTCATAATATTTTACTTAGACTTAGTGTTGTTAAAGGGACTGTGAGGAGTTTCTAAGTAATTACAAAAAAGTCTCACTTTTAGATATATGCCTGATCGAAATACACACTTTAAGATGAGTTTTATAGCATCAAAATAGGTTATCTATAAATGCTATTCCTTAGCTTCACGGTCGGGTCGGACAGGGCTGGACTGGCCTGGATACTCAACTTCAGGAACAAGACAATTAAAACTAGAGCAAATTTATATTATTCGGACACGTCTCAGAGCACCGGGCTGTAAGTAGCGATATATAGCCGGCTACAAAACTACGATACTAAGTTTTCCAAAAATAGCTTTTTGTCACACATCAAAAACTACCGCTACATAACTAGAAAGAGATACATTACCTCGTCACTTTGCATCCTGTAAGTTGTTGAAAAAAGAAGTTGTAAAGCAATGCAGAGTTCTGAGGAAGGTCCAAGCTGCATTCATTAGCATCACAGCAAACGCACGCTTTGGCTTGGGTCACGTCTTTTGGTGCGTTCCAGTTGTAGTCAGAAGTAGGTATTTCCGAGTTCCGAGTAGGAAACTGAAACTGGAACTGGAACGTCCCTCCCTTATACTTACTGATAATCACAGTCTTCATACAACAATGCAGGGCGTGCTAACAACAGCTAACAATAGCCTGGTAGATCGGCATGTTTTTTTCCGACTTCAACTGGAACGCCGATAAGTCACAGCATTGCGACAGTCGCCGTGCATGCTAATGGGTAGCAGAGTCATTATGTCACCGGTAATAGATTCTCCTCATAGCACCTTAAAAATGATTACCTTTCCTGCTGTGTTACTTCTTTCTTTATTTTCTTTATTCTTGTAGCAATAAATCAATATAGAGCCCTGAAATATGAAACTGAGTTTCAGCTGGAGATGCTGAACTCTGGATGGCCCTCGATTAAAATACAGCTTCTCTTTTAAGACTTCTCCAGTCCTGAAACAAAGGGGGCTCTTTGACACTTGATCCGTCTGTGATCCTCAAATGAAGAAGAGAGTTTCTGACCCTTTTTGCTCCTTTTCCAAATTTCTACTCTACTTTCGTTATTTTTTTCTTTTTTACATTTTTGACTTTAAATTTCCATTTTCGTCATTTCATTTTGCTGCTCCACTTTCCTCACTACATTCTTCACACCTAAAAGAAAAGACGTGGCCATCAGGAGAAAAGCAAACTCATACGGTTACTTGTTTTTGCTGCAGTGCTCCACTGTTCAGCATAGGAGCACGGACCTGATCAGAGAGAAAGGCACAGAAAGATGGAAAGACAGAGAACTGACATAAGGACAGGAGAGATGGATAGTTTAGTGTAAAAGGAAAAAAGAAGATGGCGTACCTGACAAACAAAGAGCAAAGTTCAAAGCCAGAGCCAAACAGTCAAAAGTGGAGTGAATAGAAATGCAATTGTGGGAGAGAGAGACTTAAGAGCCCTGGTAAAGAGGGAGATCATGGGGTTTAAGGGAGAACAGAAATGAGGGAGAAGACCCTGAGGAGGGATCTACCTCCTCCTTATCTTCAGTTCCCAGGGTTCAGGGGAAAGAGGGAAGTCTTCGAGGCTGCAGAGAAGTCATAATGTCGTATAAAAATTTGAAAAACTGCAGAGGAGTCAGGAGCAAGAGATGGGAGGGGAGGAAAGTTTATGATGTAACAAAGTTAAGTCTGATTGTGTAGTTCTAAGAGACATTATCTGCATGTTCTGGGTCGTTGTTAGGGCCAGGATTGTTAAGAAACTCATGTTTTTATAAAATTTCATTTTTTTAGGTTGCGATTTGGTTCAATATCCATTCAGTAAGAAGTGAAAATACATAAATAATTAGAGTTAGGCCTGGGCAAAAAATCAATCAATCAAATCAAATCGATTTTCCTATAGCTCAGTTTAACTAATTTTAAGTTTAACAATTTTTTTCCGTAGCGTACTTCCTGCAGTATGTCACTCTCCTCCCCCCGAGACGTCACATGCATAAAAAACATAGACAGCATGGCGGTGGTGGCCGTATGCGGCAAGGAGAAAGAGGGGCTCCTGCCCAAAAAAGGCCCATCAACCTCGATAATTTGAAATTGTTTTGGTTTTGCAGCGTCTGACTAACATCAAACACCTCGATGCAAACTGTGTCTGAAGGCGGTTGACCTGGAGGCACTTTAATGTATATTTTAAGTATAAATAAATGTATATTTTGGAAATAAATTTACAGTGAGTAGTTATTTCATTTTAAATGGGGCGGGGTCATCAAATTGAATTTTTTTTTTGGGGGGGGGGGGGGGGATCGCCCAGCTCTAATTAGAGTACCTTTTGACAATTTTTTATTTTTTTTTGCTGCCAATGTGGACATGTGTGGTAGGTCGTGTCACACTTTTGAGCAGTCAAACATCTGAAAATAAAAATTTGCACAACAATAATTTATTTGTGCATGTGGACTACAAAAGTAAAAAACGTGAAAGTTAATACAAAAATTACAAATGTCCACCAGGTCTTTTTGTCTTTTTTTTTTTGTAAATAAATGTATTATGGTGTTTCCTTTAAATAAACTTCACATTTCTTTCACAAGAAATAAAGATAAATTATTCTGGCAAGTATTTGCATTATTATCTTATGAATACTTAAAACTGTGTGTAATTACAAAGCCAAAAAAAAATTGATTTTAATTTTCAACATGATTTCCTTCATAAGCAATTGTAAATGAACATGTGGAAATTTTCTGAGATAACTAAAAATGAACCTGACCCTCCAGATAGACCGTTCCAAGTAGTCCAACTGGGAAATGATGCATAGAAAGTGTTTGGGAATGGGCAGAACCTCTAAAGGGCAGGTGATCAATCAGATTAAGTACTGGTCAGTCAGACAATGGGGAAGGCGAGTGATACTGCTGCGGTGTAAAAAACATAATCCACTTTGAAGATCAAACTCTACAAAACATGCTGAAGAGGAGCGATAATATAGAATAGAATAGTGTAAACCTTTATTCGTCCCATTTATTCGAGGAAATTAACAGTGTTACAGTAGCTTAAGTATAAAAAACAGCAGCATGTACATTAGTCTAACTATATAAGACATGAAATATAAAATATACACAGGGCCTGGATACAAAACTAAAAGCTAATCCTATAAAGAGTATCTACACATTTACTGAGTGACTGCACGTGGGATAAGTGATTGTACATGGGTGTACTCCAACACTGTAATTGCACATTGCTAGACGATTTGAACCTTAACTGCACATTGCATCTATGCTAACATCTATGCTTAGCATCTATGCTAACATCTGTAAGAGCAGTCACTTCATGCAATCATCTTGCTCGTAGCACCAACCTCTTCCTGCTTTTAAAGACACAGATTGGCCCGTGCCACTTTGGGCCGAACACAGTGGTTTTAGATTGGAGCTTGGTAAGATGGATCTGCCTGAGTCACCTGCTTACAAAAAGAGAACACAAGGTGCTGCGATAAAAGATGAGTGACTGTCTCCAAAAATGACTGAGAAACTAAACAACAGTGTTAGGAGTCTGGCCAGAGCTCAACTTTGTCATAAACCAAGTCTAAAAAGCTTTACTGCCAACAGGGAAACAAGTCAAGGGGACTCAACTTTTCACACAAGTGTAGAAACTAGAGTGTCCTGGACTGATGAGCCAAAACGTAGAATATCTGTCCGTAGCTGAAGGCAGTTTGTTCACTGAGGAGCTGGAGATCAGAGCACTTATCAGCGTCTGCAGGCAACAGTTTCAGAGGGAGCTGTTTTCATCTGCCACACCAAGGTCGTATTCACACTTATGCCATGTTGCAGAGAGCTTCAGATACAAGAGCACGTTCCCTGTTTTATGTGCAGGTCAGCAGAGCTGCATGAGTGGACTGACAGTCAGATCATGCTGGGAACACCCTCTGCATGTATATTTTCAGTTTGAGGATGGATTTGTGCCCCCCAGCTTGAATGATATTTGAATTTTGAGTATAAGGTTTGAGAAAATGTATGAATTTGAAAGGTCTCTTACTAGGAGCACCTTTTGGACAGACCTGTGAGTTTCTAAACCTCTACACACAATCAGCAACTCATCTGAAGAGCTGTAACATGAATCAAATATCATTATGATGACATAAATAAAACGACAGGATGCAAAACTTGCTCCAAAACCAGCAGTGGAGAGAAGACATGAGCCAGTTTGGTCTTTCATATGTGACACTCGAGTCTGAAGTGCTCCTGGATGAGATTAAATCTCAGGATTCCTGAGGGCCTGCGCGAGAGCGTAATTCAGTTTGGAGAAGGTGACATTTGGGCCTTTTGGACAAAATGAGCTTACAGTGGTTAGAGAAGAGCTCTGTTGTGGCTGAGGTGGGCAGGTCAAAAGGATAGCAGGAGGGCCATGAACCCCAGAGCTGTGGGACCGGACCATGACCGAGCTCGCTCACAGTTCTTTTCATTTAGACCTGGGCAGTAAATTCAAGACGATCTCATGATTCTCCACGGTGATAAAGGGCAAATCATTTTCGACAGTGGTGCTGGTCTAGATGAGACTCAAAGACTGGATAGAAACAAAGGTCAGAAGAACAGATGGAGTCATCACAGCCCTACAATGTTTCTGTTGTTTTTTAACAGTAAAGTCAAGACCTCTCTTCTCTCTCTTTACTCAGCGGCCCCCTCCCTCCAAATCCATATTGTCGTGTTTTTTATCACTGTATTGGCCCTCCACATTGATGATCTATAGTATTGGCCCTGAACTTTTATGTGCACCATGGTCCAGTTTTATGTAATACTAGAAAAGCACTGGAATGATACAATTCTTGATCATCAGATCCAGAATAGAGCTAAGATCCAGACCAAACTCAGCACATACATGGAGGTTGTTATCCTATATGAACACAACAAGTTTTGGGAACATCATGCCAATTTTTGATTTCACATATTGCAGTGATTCCCAAACTGGGGTACACAGTGGGTAGGTGAATACCTGTCAGATTTTCAAACAGTAGTTAAAGTTCAAACTGGCAAATGTTTGAATTGTGAGATTTGAATAAGGCCTGAAGTGTTGGTCGAGAGGCTGGCGAGGCACCTTGGAGGAGGATATCTGTCTGAAAAATTTAAGATTATGCTCCCACCTCCTAGATTCTTTTAGGAGGTAGAAGTGGCGGCAGGATTACAGACACATTTCTTTCTCGTGAGTGTGTAAGAGTAGGGGGTACATGGCTGGACGTCAAGTGTCTGAAGGGGTACAGGCTGTGAAATGTTTGGGAACCATTGAGCTATTGAATGTCGCCAATGGTATTTCCAATGATAGTGTTCAATTTCTATGATGTCTATCCGGAAATCTACCTTGATGATAGAGACACTGGCCCATATTATCATGTACAGTTTTAAGCAAATCTATTAATAATGACAGATATATGCATTTTTTTTTAAATTCTTCCCAATGTTAACTTAGAGAATTGATTAAAATTTTAGGAACAGGTGGATGAGCATTCAGTCATCCTCTCAAAATAAAACATCCTTAGGTCTAGGGGTGTCAACATCTACACGTGTAAACGGATACACAAATAACAAATCATAAGCGTTTAGTAAAATCAGTAACCATGCACACGTCATTTTTTCCTCCTCCTCCTCCTCGTTCATTTCTCACTGATATATATAGTATTTTTCGGGAGGACAATGTTGCCTGACAGCTTTAGATAATAAAATTAACTAACTATACACTTAAATGTTCCCACTAGTGCAGTTATCCGCATAAATAACAGATGAATGGGGCGCACTGTTACCCCCAATTTCCACTGGACGCGAAAGCGCCGCGCTGCGCAGCGCAGCGCAGCGTAGCGTAGCGTCCTGCGGAGCACTTCGCTCCCATTGTCGTCTATCAGGCAATTTCCACTGCATGCGAAAGCGCCGCGCCGCGATCCTGAAGCGCCGGCGCGCGCCTAGGCGCGAGAGATACGCTTCAGGTCTATTTTCTGCGCGGTCGCTTCCAAACCTCGTAAATTCAGTCATTAAGAAAGCACCTGGCAGGAAGTCACCGTGTGGAGTAACCGGAAGTTTCAAAATAAAACACAATGCACGGACTTTTGCACGTAATTTTCCTCAATTAATTGTCATTACGTCGAAACTGGAAGCACGAGCTTCAGGTCAGCAGTCGGTCAGAGGGTCCCAGAGACAACACAACACCATGGACAAAGAAAAGTGAATCATAGAGGTACAGAAATATATAACACTGCATGCATGACACCATAGTCTTTCTACACGGATATAGGCGGACAGAAGTTGAATAATTCACGAAGCTGTGTGGTTGGGACCAGCAGAGGGACCTTAGAGAAGTGAAGTGAGGTGTTGTTTATTGCTTTTCTCAGTCTATAACATGTTTTATGAGCGCGTGACATCGCTATTCTCATGAGAGCTGTGGCTCTCCGGGGATCAGCCCTCCCCCTCCGGATTGAGCTCCGCAGCGCACCGCTTCCAGTGGGTTTTGAGATTCGGAGCAAGATCGCGGCGCGGTGCAGCGCTTTCGCGTGCGGTGGAAATTGGGGGTTACACTAATATAAAAGAACTGCAGCCACAGCCAGTGTTGCATCACTTCCGTCTGTCTCGGAGAAGGCAGCAAACAACAAACGGAGCAGTTTTTCAAACAAACTACTAGTGGAAATCCTGTTTAGTGTAGGCTATGTCAGGCAAAACTGGCTTATAACAGCAACTCGGGATGCATGTGAAACCACCTGCCATGGAAACACCCGAACAAGTCGGAAGGGGAGACTGCTGCTGCTGCTATTGTGTTTGAGCGCAGCGCTCAGTATCGACCATACGCAAATGTCATGCAGCTGAAAACAAAAAGAAAATTTTCTAAACGTTGACATCCCTCCTTGGATCTAAGTTTTTTTCAAAAAAGTACAACAAAATAAACAACGTTTGCTTCTTTAGGTGTTTCTGGTGCACAAGATTACTTGTCAAATATTGCTCAAAAATATTCAAAGTGGTAAAATGTGTTGGAAAGATTTAAATATGTTGAATCAAAGAACCCTTTCTAAATGATTCTTAGCCAATGCCACGTGAATAACACATGGTGTGTGTTCCACCTTCAGAGTTTTATGGATATATGGAATATAGATTTGGACATCAGTACATCAGTAATAAAAATACACAATAACATACAGTGATGCCACCAGTCCTGTCTTCCATCATTGCAGAGGACACCACAGCAGGCTCTGTGCTCCACATGTGGCAAACTCCTGATGCAGGCGCCATGTGGAGCGCACAGATGCTGTGAGGTCAGGGGTCAGCCTGCCTTATCCATCTCATGTTAGCACAAACTGACGGAAGCTGCTGAAGGTAGCACTGAGGATGCTAAAGTAATTCTATTCTCTCCTTAAACCAGTGGTTCTCAAACAGTGGGGCATCGAGGTAAAATGGAGGGGCAATGGCAGGGATTACAATGGCTGGCCTGGTCCCATTAGAACCTGATTGGCTAATTACTGTCAGAGGTGGTGTTTCTGTCAAAGAGGTGTGATTCTGTGGTGAATCAAGTCCATAAATTTACATTTAAAGAGAGAATTGGTTCATGAGCTGTTCCTCCGAGCCCACCTTAGTTCTAACCCCGCAGTGTTAAGCCATCCCTTTGAGGACAAACAGGAAAGTGAATAAAAAGGCCTCAACATTTTATATTATTTCAATGTATAACTTCAAGATAGGGCAATATCTTTTATAGGAAGTATGCCCTTAGTTTGCTATCACTTATTTAGTACACTGATGTACATTATGATCCCTTAAAAAGAAATGACTTGAGGATTTTTGCCGAGAGTTTGGCCCGACAATAATCCCTCACAATACCATTTTTTGGATACCTGCTTGGTTTTTCAATCAGTCAGTCAGGCTTTATACCAGGGGTGCCAAATTATTGCATAGATCGAGATTAATTAAGTACAGTCATTATGAGCTATGCTTTTTAATCGCACTCATCTATTTTTTAATCTAATTTCACTGTTTTGTTTTTTTTAGAGGGTAACACCTTAAAATAACAGAGCAGCAAGTGATTGGACGATCAGTCAACTCGTCACACTCGTCACACTCTTCACAGACCAATCATATCAAGCCACAGTATGATGTAGCAGCTTGACCATGTTGTTAGTCGTTAGCTCAGACTACATGTTACTTCAGTCCTTGGACTATTGTTCTATCTTACATCAAATTACACCACACATCATCTGCCACATGTGACATGAATCTCGTCAAAGAAAAATCCCACCAAGTTCTCCAGGTAAAGTTTCAAGGAAGGCATATTTGATATCGTAGGGTAACCATGACTATGGTTCGGCGTTGTTAGTGCAGCATTTCCACGTCTCTCCTAGTTTCCCAGTGTTGATCCCCGGTCAGTAGAAGAGCAAAATCCTGATTTCCCATTAGAAATATTGAAGTGACGTTCTTCGCTCCTCTGTTAAAGGAGAAATCGAGTCAATTTCTGATAAAACTGCAGATCTCGCAGCATCCACTGAGATCATTTTTATCACTGTTGTTTTCAAACATGCAGTCACTTCCTGTTGTTGTCACATCTGTAGCTCTGCCTCTGTCCCCTGATTGGGCCGTTAAAGCTGGAGAGTTTTTATGCATTGGGCTTCCTGTGCCTCAGTTTTTGGGGGGTGGAGAACAATCTTTTGATCCATTAAAATAATCTAATGAGTTTTAAGAGAAATAAATCAAGTTGAGGCTGTTTTCAGCAATTTTTCAAGTGGGATTAAAAAATAGATTAAGTAGACTATTTAGCTTAATTAATTACAGGTCATAATTTATTAATCACTCAACTTTTTAATCTACAGACAGCACTACTTTATTTATTATATATATAGCACAGTTCATGCAAGATCAATTACAGTTCATATATAAATACACACACACACACATATATAAATAAATATATATATATAATGCTCAGCTAAGGTCAATCTACTTCATAATATTCCACGGTAACTGTCATGATCCGATGTAAGATGTCAATAAGATTTAGAGACTAATGCACATCAGAAGTTAAACTAAAAGAAATTATAACAAGACTACTGATAAAATATACAATGAAAGAAACACGATAAAATGCAAAACAATAAACAACGGATCAGAGACAAGTGTAAAAAGATAAACTACATAAACTTGACAATGTATATAAGCAAATACTAAAAATATATGAATTCATCAGATATTCAAATTTAAAACTTAAATTTCAAATTAATGTAATGTGAGAAATGTTACTTACCAAATAAATGAATAATTGTAATAGTCATTACAAATATAAAGTTCTCCATAACAGTCAGGCTGAATAAATGAGGATTTTGATTTTTATTGTGCGTTTCTACATCTGCAGCATCCCTCGGATACTCTGGTTCACAGTTTTGGATCATAACAGCTAAACGCAGCGTCTCCAAAGGCTTCCATGTAATAAGCTGACAAAGAAGGTTAAATAAATGCTCCTCATTTCTGTGTTCACACAAGTTAACTTTATTTAGTAATTAAAGCTCAATTTCTTGTAATATCTTGCATAATTGCAAAACAATCTTGGTCAAATGAAATCTCTCTTCCATGTGCTCACTCCCAGGACTCCTGCTGCATGTGAGACTTGTTGAGGTTTCAGCAGCTGCTTCGGTCTGACAGCTAACAGAGTGGAGATGTCACACGGGCAGGTGTGTCATCTCCGTGTGGACCTCGCTGTGAGTCCCCCGCTGTGCTCGTGGATGATGTTTTTACCGACTCTGACAGGATGAAACTGTCATCGTGCTATGAGGTGCCGGCTGTGACTTATCCAATTGTCCATCTCACTCTGTAGTTACCTGAACCTGTTTGTATCCGTGAGGCGAGTTCAAGATGATTTTATACATAAGGTGACTAAACATGACGCCAGAAAATCAGTAAGATTTGAGCTTTTCAATACTGACTCTGAGCTCCATGAATCTTCTGATAAATGTTGATTTAATAACAAAAGGGCACGAAAGTTTTTGGTTCATGCGAGGGAATCGATGGGCTTGAAGGACGAGAACATTGTCTACCAAATCACTTTAAAATGGTGTACTTCGACTGTCTGTTCAAAAAAACAGTATAAAAAGTCTGCATTGGTGGTTTATTGGAGCAGCCTCAACTCAAGAGGAAGACTCAAAAGAAGTCCACCCTCAAATATCCTCATCATCTGTTCAAAGAAGAAGCAAAAAGAACTCAAGGACTCTGCTGTCAGTCTTTTAGGGTAAAAAAATATTATTCCTGAGTTGAAATCAAAAATGATAATTGCTACATTAAATGAAAGAACTGTTGAGGCCACATGATATGTTTAATGTCAGCTCAGAAAAATGACTGTGGCGAATAAATGAAGTGACATTATTACAGGTGGGATAAAAATCGCTAATTTTCCAAGAATCTGAATCAGAGATAAGGCAATAAGAGACTATACTAAGTTTTGTGAGCATGTTTTCGTTCTAATGTAAATATATCTGCAGTGCATATGTTGCACTTGGGGGGGGGGGGGGGGGGGGGGGTAGATAATTAAATGTTTCAGCAGCTTGTGTGTATCTGCAAATACTTCTGTGCATGTAAAAAAACCTGAAAACCTTTCTCACCTGTTGAACTTTGTTATATTATGGCACAGTATACTAGACTAAGTACACTAAAGATGAGAGTACTTTTCATTCTGCCAAACAGTGTGTAGTTGGTTAGACATAAATCTAGTAATATAAATTAAGTGTGTGCCATTTGGTGCAGTACTTTGATTTTGATAATGCTACATGTAGTTTTGGTTGTAGTGCTTCATTTTGCTGGAAATATAATAATAATATAGAGAGGTCTTCCAGTTTGGGCTGTGTGTTTGTGAACTGTGCTTAGTAGGGCTGGGACGATTCACTTTTCTCCTGATTTGATTTAAATTGCGATTCTACGATATTGCTGATTTTTGCAATCTTTAGTTAGCTTTTTTAACACCAGTGAAAAAGATGAACAATGATGATGCCTACAAACTATATCAGGAAAAATACACATCACATGTGAGTCAGTTTTTAGGATTTATTCAGCAATATATTTTAACCAGCTGTTTATACTCTCTCTTCAAAAGCCTAGATTGCATATAAAAGTGGCTTGTTAACCCTTCAGGCACCAGAGTTTTTTCGAGAAAATATTCAATTTTGCTATCAAGATTTAAAAAGGCTATAGTTTCAAAGTGGTTAATTTTCCCACCCATCATCATCACTGTAATTTGCGGGCCGACCATGAACGCCACTGCTGCCTGCACTGTGCTTTTTACCCCCGGCTTCTCCCTCGTCTGCCCAGAGCTCTGCGGGTCTTTCTCATTCCCACTAACACCGTCACTTTTCGCGCCGCCATTTTCGTCCTCACTGGACGACTGACCGTCATCCTCAGAGAGTAAATATTCCTCAGATTCAGAGTCAGCCAGTACTTGACAAAGTGCGAGACACTCTGTGCGTGTCTCTCTTTTCCTCTCTCTCTCTCTCTGCTCCGCTCTACAGCCACACTCGCGTCCCTCGGTCCAGTGTGTGTGTTTCAAAATAAATATACGCCAAAACTTTGAATAGAAACCTGTCACCTGTCCACTATCTGCTGGTGAAAAGTAGTAACACTATTCAGCACTATTTTAACAGCTATGGCCTTTTTTGTTCAACAATGTCGCTTGCTGCAATTTTGCAACTTTAGCGCCTAAAGAGTTTGGGGGGGGGGGGGGTTTGAACAAAAAAATCGATTTAAAAATCGGCAGACAAAAAAATTGTGCTACTCATGTGAATTGATTTTTCCTCCTACTCCTAGTGCTTAGTTGTTTGACACTGAACAGCCTAGTTAAAAAAATGTGTCTTAGCAATTGAAAAAAACACAGTATTAGGCCCCATCCACACGAAGACAAACTGAGGTCTAAATGCATACTTTTTTTTCCGAATCTGCCTATCATCCATACGAAGACGGCGTTTTGGGGGTCTGTAAACGATCATTTTTGAAACCAGGTTCCAGAGTGGAAAGACTTTGAAATGCCGTATACGCAGCTCCGTGATTACTGGCTCTCCGCAAGTTTTCAGACACGCTTACGTCATAGTTTCATATCTTCACTGACACGCATGCGCCACACTCGTCAATGACAACAACAATGGCGGCGTACGGTGTAGCATATGTGCTGATGAAGCTGGTGACCCTACTATCCCTGTTGCAGTAAAATCTCCTTCTCAATCACCACTGAGTTGAACAAACAATTATCGAGGACACATTACGGCACTTTATGGTCACTTTATCACAATCTCTTTTTGCAACTTTTGCCGCAAGTGCGCATGCCCACTGTTTTTTCGTCTGTTTCCGCTTGTTTCCGTCATATCGTTACAGTGCCCCTAGAGGTCTGGCATGTGTTTTACAGTGTTTTGATGCGTATCGAGTGCATTCATATAGACGCACACATTTTCTGAGACACCTTCATCTTTATGACGGTCGTTTTAGAAACTGTTAAGCATTTAGTCTTTGTGTGGATGGGGCCTTAGACTCAGGAGCATTTTTCCTTTAATGGGACTACAAAAATTCAGATTTAGAATAATATTAAGCTGGATATGTTGGTAATTGCCAAAATTAAAAATGATTCAATTCTGGTGGTGACCCTGATAACCTCCATTAGTGATGATCATTTTTGCTCAATAACTGTCTAAAAATGCTATCAGCATGATTCTGAGTGCTAGGTGTGGGTTTTCAGGATCAAGCAGTCATATTATGATGGTAACTTTATAAGGAACTATTGCTTATGGATGTAACAGCAACACGTGAGTTACCTTGGCAGAAGTTTGCACTCCGAGTGCTTTCTAGTGTTTATAGAATATCTAACACGGGAATTGCATGGCAGCAACTGCTCACACTTGTATGTGCAGTTATGTGGACGTTCACACCCATGATTTCAGACAGATGGTTATTGCATTCCCCACCTTCTCCCATCAGCACTGACTGGATAAGCTCAAACATATCTGCTCCTGTTTACTTTTACATCTGTCTCTGGTGCTCATATTTTGCCCCGCGGGCTACATTTCACACAACTGTTTCATGTCCAAACCCTCATCTCTCCATCGGCACACAAAAGTGTGATGATGTTCTCTGAAATGTAAAACTGAACTGTGGCTCATGGCGAGAACTGAACTCTACCCCTGAACCGAACGTGAGATATTCAGGATAATCGAACAAAGAGAAGTGTATGGAGGAGAGAGAGGTCTGGCGGAGCCTGAAATCTATTTTCACTTCCTCCTTGTGTATGTGTGGGGGGCACTCGGCACACTCCAGCATCATTTCCTCCTGCCTGTGTTTGTGTGAACGGACCAGTGCAGATGTCTGCTGTGTTTCTGAATCAGACACAGCACACTGCATCCCAACGCAGCTGAAAATCCACTCTCACGGCCCGCTGACCAAAACGGTCTGCTGGACATGATCAGAGCTGCAGAGGAACAGGACAGACAGCTGTCTATTCTTCCTGTTAAAGTTCTCAGACAAAGATAGGACTAAAGAAGATCCTGTCCAGATCACTAACCTCACACTTGCCCAGTTCTCTCCTTATTTTCTGAATAAATTGGGTCCTTATACCTCTTATGGCTGATTTGTAAGTCTGCATCCAAGCTTTGCAACAACCTTCACTGTAGAGCCATAAACCCCAGTATGTGACTACAGGCCTGCACAATAAATGTTTTTTGCTTTTGATCAACAGTCTTAAGTCTGTGTTCAGAGTATTTCTGCTGGTTTTGAGATACTCACACATCACAGAGATCAAAACATGCTTTACTGAGCTTGGGTCAAACTTATGGGATACACAGCAGTACAGCTCTACTATCCAATATCAGAACATTTTAAAAAATAAATAAATTTAAAGTTGAGGACAGGAGGCAGAGCTGAGAGACTGTGTGACTCCTCTAAAAGCAAACGTCATGCTCAGTAAACAAATGGACTTTCTCAAAACATACATTTATAATATCTGTATTTCTACAAATAAATCTCACAGATAACAAACCAGGCTGTCCAGTGTGTTTTGCACATGCAGCAAAAAACTGAGCGAAGGATTTCCTACAGGATTTTGAGAAAATAAATAGCTTGAAGCCAAAAGGTATTTGATGTACATATACAGAATCATCACGAAAATAAACCTGTCTGATCCTGACAGTTTAAACTGGAGATTTTAATAATTAATGAGGTTTCACTTCATGCTTGCAGCAGTATTGGGGTCACGTTCTTTTTCATTTCTTGTACTCTGGATGCTTCAATGAAAAAAAATGTATTTCAATTGTCAAAATTTGTAATCACTTTAATTTAAGTATTTGCAAATTTGAGTGTAGTGGCACATCAAAAAGAGAAGAATTAAATAATCCATCCAAAATTTAGACCAGACAACTAACCTAACGTTACAACAGCAAAATGCCAGCTGTGACTTATTTTAGAAGAATGAGAGCTGACACTCCGATTGGTCTGATCTATGATATGACAACCATCTTTTATCAAGGCACATAATCTGTCCTCTTCACACTCTGCAACTGGCTCTGCTCTGAGAACATGCATCCTTAAAATGGCAAAAGATAGATCAACACGCCCCAAACTAATGTGTGCAACATTCCTTTAGCCAGCTTACTTCACACCTGCAAAACAGCACACTAGATGTCAAATAATGAGGACAGCAAACCCTATTATCGGTCTACTGTGTAGTGACTGAGTCCCAGTCCCTGAGTATGTCTCAGACAAGATTTTTTTGTGCTATATTGTGAAAAAAATGACAGCTAAGGAGGACCCAAATTTAACTTGCTGACATATCAGAGATGTCATGGCTTAACAAGCGCTCTGCCTAAGTTGAATCATGAAACCATTACTGATACTATGGATTTGGTTTAAACTTTAATGGTCATGGGTATAAAAACGGAGGCTGACATTGGGCAAGAGGATATACCATGGACCGATTGTTGGAGACAAACAACCAATCACGATCACACTTCTACCTTAAAGGATAAGTTCGGTTTTGACAGCTTTCACATTGTTTATAGAATGAAGTAGAACAATATACTCACCCAGAAGGCTTTCCTGATCCAAACAGTGCTTCAGGAGATATTTAGATCCAAAAACAAGCGGCGGACATCCGTATAATGGTAGCACACGTGGCATGCATAGCGTTTCTCCTAAAACTGCATTAATCGTCCAAAAACTCATTAGTTTCTTCAATATTTCATCATGGTCCGCTCACGCTACTCCTCCAAGACAGTACGGTGTCGCTCCACCCATGTTTTTGTGACTGTGCTGACCTCTGAACTGGAAACTTTCTTCACGGCTGCCGCGCATGCGTAGTACGGCTTCCTCCTTTCGATGAGCTCCTCATCTGTAAACTCTGGCTCAAAACTGTAAGGACACCCATCATATTCAAAGTTCTCGTCCACAACATCTTCATCCGATAGATATTCGTCCATTTTGCACAAAACTGGAAGAAGAAAGTTGTTGAGTAGCCGGCGGTCGCCCCTGAAACAATGAGCCGTACTGCGCATGCACCGTGAAGAAAGTTTCCAGTTCAGAGGTCAGCACAGTCGCAAAAACATGGGTGGAGCGACACCAGACTGTCTTGGAGGAGTAGCGCGAGCGGACCATGATGAAATATTGAAGAAACTAATGAGTTTTTTGGTGATTAATGCAGTTTTAGGAGCGGCACTATACATGCCCCGTCTGCTACCATTATACAGATGTCCGCCACTCGATTTTGGATCTAAATATCTCCTGAAGCACTGTTTCGAACAGGAAAGACTTCTGGGTGAGTATATTGTTCTACTTCATTCTATAAACAATGTCAAAGCTGTAGAAACCGAACTTATCCTTTAAGGCAATTTGGACTCACCAACTAACTGAAAAAGCAAAAAGAGCATGAAAACTCAAGAAAAAGACCTTGACCCACACAGGGGAGTCAAACCAGGACCCTAACTGCACCTGCTGCACCAACAGTGAACAATAATCTCTTAATACATGTATTTGGTTTGTTTGTGGCAATACATTTATGAGTATAGCGAGCTGTGTTTGTTCCTGTAAGGTGTTTAATAGAGAATTTTAATATGCAAACTTAAATGAAAAAGTAAACGTTAGTGAATCACAGCAGGTATCTGGAAAGTAATTTGTTCATTTCTCTTATGAAAAGAGCTTTAACTTGTGTAAAATATTGATATTTGGTGTCCTAAAATGCTCCAAACTCTTTTTTGGTTATATCAGAATCCATTTTGAATGTCTTGTTGACTGTTTTGAACAATTTGGCTGACTGGAGATATAAATGTTGATGTGGCCATCCTTTTCATAGTACAGCGCCCCCTGTGGACCAGTGCTATTCCTACTAATTACAACTTATAGACTGCCTCTCTCTCTGTGTCTCTCTCACATACAAACACACACTAAAACCTCACACTGCCCTCACACTCCCCGACTCCCCTGTCACATCCCCCGCCAGCCCAAGGCCAATTAAGCTGGCACTCTCTTTTGGCCTTAACTAAACTTTCACACAGATGTGAACACACACCCACGCACCATCCCTCAAACACGACACACACCTCTCTGTCTCTGCGTCGCTCGGTCTGACAGGGCAGATGGACATGTGTGCGGCTGATAAAGGGAGCGAGTCCCTCTCCGTCTCCTGAAGGGGCTCAATGAAGATTGATGACACCACTTAACCTACAGCGCACACAAACACACACTCACGTTGTTAGATTAATAGTCTGGTTGTTGAGAAGCCTTTGGAGAGAGTATGTTTGCCGTGTCTGCAGAACACAGAAAATTAAACATCTTTTTGTCCAGAACATTGTTGTGGACGTGTCTTTGTCCCAGTTTAACCTCTGTAGTGGGCACAATTTTAAACTCAGCCAGTGTACACTCGTGTTAAGTTTGACAACACTTTTAATTTAGTGTAAATTATAGTCTTTTGCCTACAATATCATTTAGGTTTATTCATAATTTAGTAGTCCAAATTGTTTTAACTTCAGTCTAGTTTTAGTTGAAAAAAATGTCAACATTTTAGATATGGACCTCATATTATCCTTAAAATTTGAAGCAAATCCATTAAAAACGGATACGATTTTTTAAAATTCATTGTTAACTTGCGAGTTCTTTTGGGAAATATGGAGATTTTTGCATCCAGACACATACACATATAATCACCAAAATAGAACCATTTCTAAGTTGGGCCAGCATTACCAACATTTCCTGAAAATTTCAGTAAAATTTGTCTACTACTTTTTGAATAAACTTTCGAGCAAGCAAACCGACATGAAGACACAGCAAAAAATAACCTCCTTGGTGGAGGTAATGACGTTTTATTTCTCTTGTGATTTCATGATGTCCTGTTATAATCCATTTCGAGTAAAGCTTGGCATTTGGAGCAAAGCTAGAGCATGGGTAAAACACCACCACAGAGTAGTATTTGGAACTTGAAGGTTACAGTTATTTTTGCCCCATCTCAGCCATAACTTAGCTTCAGCTACTCTTGCCTAAGGGGCCGTTTACATGGCGCCGAAAACGCTCAAATCCGATACGTTTTCATTGCGTTTTGGCCTTCCATTTAGATGGAGCGCGTTGCATTTTTACTGAAAATGGAAACTTTTGAAAACGTACTCCAGAGTGGAAAGGTTTGAATCCGCTCTCCACGCAGCTCCGTGTAAACCTGTATCAGTGCGTTTCAGGGTGAAACGCTGACGTCCCCACATGCGCAGTACTATTTCACATGAAGGCTGCGCACGCATACCAGGAACAACAACAGCTTCGGCCGTCCGCTGAGTAACGTGTGAGCATCTTACCGTGCTCGGTTTGTTATCCAGACAAAACCATCCGGACAGATTTGTTGTCCAAACTGATTTGTTGTCCATAAAATAAACTCCTGTGTCTCTGTGCGTCTATTCGCCATTGTTATTTGTGAAAGGTTTTCTTCTTCATTTGTGTATTGTAGCCGCGCTGCCTCTCTGCAGACCTACACCGCCATCTACTGAACCGGCATGCACAGTACAGCGGATTTACAGGGGATTAACTCGTCTCCAGCGTTGTCATCTGAACGCAGAAGAAATTAAAAACGCAAAGGAAGAATCTTTGCGTCTGTAAGTCAGGAGTTTCCATGTAAACGGCCCCTAAGTCATCCATAACTGACAGGTACTTAGTTTTACAGCCATGTAGCTATTACTCAACTGAAGGTACTTGAGTAGTATCTTTTATATTAATGCTTGTGTTGTCTTTTTACAGCTGCTCAGTCATGACTTAGCTGTGTTTATTTATACTGATGTAACTTCACCATAACTCAGCCTTAACTGTTTTATAACATGTTGTTAGATAATTAAGTGAAGCTTTGCGAGAGCAGAAAATAAAACTTAAAAATGTGGCAAATGGAATAGATTTTTCTTTGTTTTTATGGTTTGTCTGGTTCAGCCTACACACAGGTTGGTTCCTTCCTCCCAAACAGATTGTTACTGCAGGGACATGCAATATAAACTTCTGTTTATTTGTCTGTGGTAAAAAGGGCTGACATAACCAGAAATATAGTATATATATTTTTTTATCAAAGTGGCACATTGTTAACCTGAAAACTGTAGAAAACAGCACAAAACTTTAGAGATGAGTCGAGCTTGATTACTGACCTGAATCTCAACACAAAGAGTGACACCACTTCAAAAAATCAGTCCCACCTCATCGAGCCTCTAGACACCAGTCCTCTCCCTCTGATATGACATAATACGTCTCAGGGTGGATCCTTCAGTCCTTGTGTGTTTGTGCCTACGCTTTTGACAGAGTCCATGACAAAAGGGACAAGTGCTTCATAAAGGTTCACAGAGCACTGAGCTGTGGGTCTGCCATCGTCTTTATGAAGCAATCTGGAGAGGAGGATCAGGACCAGACTATCACTCTGAGGCTTTCAAAGCTAATCAGGATGGGTCATAGCCGGCCTACAGCTCTGAGACAGACTGATCAAATTAAGACAAATGGAGAAGAAAGAAAATAGGGCAGCAGAGAAATCACGTAACAGGAATACAGTTTTTATAAGAGATTAAAAGACAGTAGGGCTGAAGGATTTGAGAAAATAGTCTAATTGCGATTTTTCCCCCAATATTGCGATTTACTCTGCGACTGTTTTAATGTTCCTCATCTTATGTATTCTTAAACAAACATAAGCAGTCGATCTTTTTATAGTAAAAACAATATGACATAGGGGTGGGCGATTAGGCAAAAATATCATATCACGATATTTTAAAAATAAAATCACGATCCCGATTTTATCACAATTCTTTTTTTCGTTGATTTTTCTAGACTAATTTGCATGTTTTACCATTTTTTCCATATGTTTAACATATAAAACGTGCAAAACCCTAAAAGAAAAAAAGACAAAGCCAAAGAAATTTTCTGAACAGGTTTCAATTTAAATAGTGCAGTTTTTATAAAAATGTGCAATAAATCTAAACAAAAAAGGTAATGAACAACAATATCAACATTATCAACAAGTGCAACAATTTAAAACAAATGTTATCTATCTGCAATATCGATAACCTGAGTGAATAATACAGCTGCTTTAGAACAGATTTTTGTTCAGACATCTTCAAGCTTTTATCTCCTTTTCTCTTTCCACCATGGCTTCATGCTACATAACCAAACAGGAGATTCTACCATGCACTACGCGTAATGTGCTACGGTTGGTTAGTATGGTAAACGTCAAAGTCTCTGCGCCCACACAGACGATCTGACGATCTTTCTGCTTTATGAGATCATCCCCACGTTATAATCCTTAATAATTTAATATCGTCATATTGCACACCCCTAATATGGCATTAAATTAATCTAAAGGTGAAAGAAAAAGTGGAGAAGTGAAGAACAGAAGCAAAATAGGTATGAAATTGTAAAAACTGGGTAAAAATGGTATGAAAGCGGAGAAAGGTTCATAAATAGGTATGAAATTGCAAAAAAATCCAAAAGTGGCTTAGGAAAATTGATTATGGCAGCAAAATTGGGAATTAAATTTGAAATTAAATTTCAAAAACCATGTAAAAATTCCAAAAATGGTTCTGACAGCAGCCAAAAAAAGATGAATGGGGGCAAAGTAGGCATGAAGTTGCAAAAACGGGGTTAAAAAAAAGGGTAAAATGGTCCCAAAGTGGAATAAAAGTGTATGAATAGAGGTAAAAAAAAAAAAAAGGCATGAAATTGCAAAAAACTACGTCACAATGCCAAAATGTTCAACACATTTTGGGCTAAAAATATTGAACCTTCTGCAATTTGAAAATTGGAACAAGCTATATTGTGATTTAATCTAATTTGCAATTAATGGTTCAGCCCTAAAAGACAGTTGTCTTATCTACAGATGCACTTCCCCAAACTTCCCCGCTTTCCCTGACAGGGTCTTGGCTGGTCCCTGATAGGACCATGACAGAGTCTGCCCACCCAGAGAGTCATAGACTGTAAACTCTGGGACGTATTTAGGTGGATTTGTGGTGTCAAGTTTGTTCCCAATTGATTTGGCAGCGAATTTACTCACGACAGAAAAAAATTGAGGATTTATCATCTTGTGAGGAAAGCACCATGCCACGGAGAGCCCATGTAAATTCATGAATGGGTGTGTTTTCCATGGATTTCAGGCACAACCAGAGGAGTTGGAAGCCTCCCTGTGGCTGGAGGTCAGTAGGTTACAGGCTGAAGTTGGCAAGCAGCAAGCAGGGAGGGGAAAATAAAAGCAGCTGGATTTAATTTAATTTTGCCCCAGTAGAGATTCAAGGGTAAGTGGTTGAAGACAATTTAATCTCAGAATTCTATCAAACAAATTTTATGTATTGTGACAAAATCAATATTGTGTTTTGTGTCTTGTGCTGTGATTCCAGGCTCTTCTTAAGATTGATACCTCAGCTGTTTTTCCCCTGATAAAGGAAAAACCACCAGCTAAATCGAATGAGTATCTTCCCCTCAAGAACAAATCACGATGCTGCCTTTCAAACAGAACTAGAGCAACGGGGTAAATCAATGCCCCAGGCTCACACGAGTGAATGAGTGTATCTACGTAATGTGAGTGTGTAATTAAAGGCCCATTTGTTTGTCTCCAAAGAGCCTGCAAACTAAAACTGCAAAGAAAAAGACTCATAGAAGGAAGGGGATAAAAGCAGGTTTATGTGAGGTCTTGGATTTTGTTGGTTAAACTTTAAGACTGCTGGCACTCTGCAGTTATTCTACACACACCTCAAAGGAAGCAAAGATTAACAATGCAAGACTAGATGGCAGCCAATCTGATGGTAATACAGGCACAAAGGTGAGTCAGAGATGCCTTTGAAAAGTTGTCAGAAAGACTCAAAGACGTATTTTAGGCAGTCGCTGCTGGAGACCGTGGAGGCTGTCTTTGCTTTTATTTCTGTGTCACAGCCAGAAACCTTTTTTAAAGTTGCTTCCATCAAATCCGTGTCTGCTGTTTATCTCTAATTGTTTGCTACAGACTGAGGCAACGAGAAGATCAAAGCGGTGAGTGGGAGAGAGAAGGCATCAGATTTTCATACACCGGATCTCGGTAAAACAAATAAAACAGCGACTTCAATTGTGTGTGTGAAACGGACATTTCCTGCCAAAGTCTGAGGCATCGTGATATAAAGTGGTTTATCCTGTAACTTTACATTTGTGTGGGGTTATTTTTTGTAAAAAACCTAGAGGAAAGTTTTTCAAATGCTGCAAAAACATCAACTTGAACTCACCAGCCAATTAACATGCTCTACTTGTTATCAGCCAATCACATGGAAGCAACTCATTGCATTTAGGCATGTAGACACGGTCAAAGCAAGTTCAAACTGAGAATCAGAGTGAAGAAGAAAGTGATTTTACTAACTTTAAACAACTATCTTAAGATCTGAAGGGTAGTTATCTAGGCGATGCCAGGTCAGAGGAGAATGGCGGAGTAGTTCAAGATGATAGAAACGCAACAGTAACTTCAACTAGAAAGCATTCAAACAGCGCAACACTTCACCAAGATAGCTCACATATTGCCTTAAAGGTGCTATGAGGAGAATCTATTACAGAAGACATAAAGACTCTGCTACCCATGAGCACGCGCGGCAACTGTCGTAATGCTGCGTTCCAGAAACCTCTGGGAACTGGGAGTGACATAATTTCCGACTTATCGGTATTCCAGTTGAAGTCGGAAAAAAAACATGCCGATCTACCAGGCTACTGTTAGCTGTTAGCATGCCCTGCGTTGTATGAAGAATGTGATTATCACTATGGCAGTATTTTTGTAAATAGAAGTCGAACAATACTATGTATACAGCTGATCTAGAGCGACACACCCCAATGAGAAGAGCAAATAAATTGATTATTACAGGAGCTAAATAACTGTCCACACTGGGGGCATCCATCTTCAACTGTCAACTCAGGGGTGGCGAGGTTTCACCGAGTTCCCAGTAGGAAATTCTGACTTCGGGGATGTTCCAGTTGCAGTTTCCTACTCGGAACTCGGAAATTCATACTTCTGACTTCAACTGGAATGCACCAAAAGACGTGACCCAAGCCTAAGCTTGAGTTTGTTGTGATGCTAATAAATGCAGCTCGGACCTTCCTCAGAACTCTGCATTGCTTTACAACTTCTTTTTTCAACAACTTACAGGATGCAAAGCGATGAGGTAATGTATCTCTTTCTAGTTATGTAGCAGTAGTTTTTGATGTGTGACGACAAGCAAATTTTGGAAAACTTAGTATCGTAGTTTTGTAGCCAGCTATATATCGCTACTTACAGCCCGGTGCTCGAAGACGTGTCCGAATAATATAAATTTGCTCTAGTTTTAATTGTCTTGTTACCGAAGTTGAGTATCCAGGCCAGTCCAGCCCTGTACGACCCGACCGCGAAGCTAAGGAATAGCATTTGTAGATAACCTATTTTGATGCTATAAAACTCATCTTAAATTGAGTATATTGATCAGGCATATACCTTAAAGTGAGACTTTTTTGTAATTACTTTGAAACTCCTCACAGTCCCTTTAAATCTATAAGCAACAGTTCCATAATAAAGTTACCATCACAATGTGATTCCTTGACCATGAAAACCCACATGTAACACTCAGAATCATGTTATATTTAGTTTGACAGTTAATGGGCAAATAGGATCCTTCAGAAATTGTGGATATCTTGAACACCATCAAAATCTAATCATTTTAAAGTTGGGTCATTACCAAAATCCACTGAAAATGTCAGCAAAATCCGTCCAGTAGTTTTTGTGTAATCTTGCTAACAAACAAACAAACAAAAAAGCATTTTCAAAAACATATCCTCCTTTGTAATAACCACTCGTTACAATCAAAGAGCAGATAGAGCTGCTTAAATTTTCTCCACCATCCTCCAATGAGTCTTAACTGGTCCATGACTGGAAGGTGAGACCTGCCCACCATCATGACTGTAATGAGATCCCCACAAAGTCCACTCCAGAAAAGCCAAATGTTAAAGCCCATCACATGTGTTCTTTTGAGGGAAGGGCCATCTAAGGTGTTGTTTGAGTACAATGTTAAACAAGGTACAGATAACTTAACTTCTTCACTGGCCCTCTCGTTGAACCTGATTCTCCCCCCTTTCTTTTTTCCCTCATATATACATCCTACAAACCCATCCACTTCTTCAGCATACTTCCACCGCAAAAAAGACACACTCACACACACATTGGTTGTTGCGGCACAGCCACACTTTGGCAGCCAAGACAGAAGGGCAATACACTATGTCTCAAAGCGCAAATCATCTCAAACTGTTTTTTAAAACACACAGTATTGGGGACTGTTGGTCAAGCAGAGTGGTAGGCAACCAGATACGTCCTATATACATGATTATGCCGGCCTCGGTTTGAATTCAGCCTTTGGCCAGTTTGCAGAATGTCTTCACCTGCCCTTTTTCGCCCCTTTCACAAAAAAACTATCCACTGTCTCTCTCTTTTCAACAAAGCATAAAAATGCCCAACAAATAATAATAAAAAAATGACCCTGAGTTCACTGTGCTCCAGTGGCCTACACACTCGCCAAATCTCAATAGACATACTCTTACCTAGTGGTGCAAGTGGATGTGAAACTGACAAATCTGCAGCAACTATGTGATACCATCATGTCAATAACGAAAATAATCTGGGGCATGTGTACAGCACCTTGTTAAATCTATGCCATGAAGAATTAACACATGGTACCATGGTACCAATAAAGTGGCTGCTGAGTATATATACTCCTCAAAAAGTTCATTTCGGTTGATGGTTGTTGCCTGTTAATAACACCATTTGGTGTTGTATTTTGCACCGTTGAAAAGCCTGATTTGTCACCATGACAGAGTAGGGCTGTCACTTTATATTCGAATAACCGATCAAATATGGGGATAAATATCTGTAACTGCATATTAAATAAATATTCTATTGTATATTATTGGGTGTAGCAGCACATCAGGGCGTCTGGAGCAGTAGACCGTTCCATCCTTTAGAGGGCGCTCTGAGAGCAGCCTGACCCTCAGACACATCCCCTGCTCTCTTGACCTCAGTAAACAAAGAGTTTCCACTCCGAGCGGACATGAACAGCTCTGAATCATCTGAAGAGAGCTGTGTGGAAGTATTTTTGGTTCTACACCACTGATGGCAAACTTAAAATCAAAGACCAGGCCGTGTGTTATGTGATGGTCACTCCACTTATTAGCCGGCTCAGCCATCGGCTTTTCATCGAAGCTGAACGGCCAAGTGCAGCGGCGCTTTGTCAAGAGTTTAAAGAGTTTAAGCCCGTGTGACTGTGTTTTTCGGCAGGGTCTTTACCGAGAGGGCGGATAATAGAGTCTCTGTCCCTTACTACGGGGGGATAATCTAATATCTTCAATTATTTGGGTACATGTCTGAAAACCATTCGAGTTTGATTTTTAGGAAAAGTGACAGCCTTATGACAGAGATATAACTTACAAGGATTGTGCTGTCATGGAATGAAAGACATAGCTAAATGCAGCTAATCTTTCAATTCACAGCCCTCTCCCATCGCTTCAGGTGTGCCCCAGGGCTCTGTCCTGGGGCCCCTGCTCGTCATTATCTCTCTCCTCCCACTTGGCAATATTTTCCATAGATCTGGTATCCACTTTCACTGTGGATGACACCTGATGTCTCTCTCCTATCCTCACCCACTGCCTCTCAGAAATGAAATCCTGTTTTGCCTACAACTACCTTAAACTAAAAAGTGATTAAACACAACTTCTCCTCGTTGGTACCAAACCCACCTTATCCAAAGCTGACAGTTTCTTCCTCACCAAAGACAGCTCCATAGTGTCCCCCTCCCCTTAGGTTAAAGTCTGGGTGTTATCCAAGACAGCTCACTTTCTTTCCATTCACACATCAATAACATAACCTGGTTTGTATATTCCCACCTATGTAATATCAATCGTCCCTGCTGTTTCCTAACCCACCACAACACTGCCATCCTGGTCCACAGCCTCCTGTATTACTGCAACTCAATCCCTCCATAAGCTTCAACTGGTCCAGAACTCTGCAGCCTGCATCATCACCAGAACCTCCTCCTTTCCCCACATCACCCTCGTCCTCCAGCAGCTTCAACGGCCCACAGCCAATTTCAGAATCCACTTCAAAATCCTTCTCTATACATTTAAGGCCTTCCCTCCCTCTGGTCTTCCCCCTCACTCCACCTCTCTGTGCTCTGCTCACAAACTCACAACTCGAACCCACCTGTTCCAAATTGCATTTCCTTTTTAATTTCTCTGTTCCACATTAACTTTGTGTCACTTTTTTCAGTTTTTATCTTTTTATTTATTTTAATTGTGTTTTGAAGTGTCTGTAAAAGGTCCTTTAGTGCTGAGAAAGGCATTTTTATAAATAAAATGTATTATTATTATAAAGTTTGTGAGTGGCGTCCAAAAACAAAACAAATTAACAAAAAAACTAAAATCTTAGGAAGAAGTTCTGTGAGGCTGATGAAGTTAAAGATGGACTGGGTGGTGGGTGTCCCGCGTAAATAACACCCTAAGAAGACCAGGAAGATTTTTGCTTCACTGAGGAACTGTAGGAACTGTTTTTCTAGGGGAAGCGGGGTTTTTGGGCACTTTTCATTACTCACATGTAGCTGTGATTGTCACTCCATGAATGCACAATCCCTATAAGTTGTACTTTATTGTAAAGGTTATAAATCAGGCTTTCAATTGAAACAAAATACAATACCAGAATTTAAAGAAGGGGAGACATAATTGACCAAAATGATGTTTCCTAGCTTTTTTGAGGAGTGTACATTGACTGCATTGTTAATTACAACAATAGAACCATTAGTGTTGAACTTTTTGAGTTTGGACTAACACCACAATTGAATTCAGTAGTAAACAAGTTAACATAACAAAGCCTGGCCTAAAATCAAAGCTGTTTGCATATGCCTGAGGTGAATAAGGGTTTAGTAATTCATTAGTTTTAATAATCATTGATTGACATATCACTGGGGAGTTTCTCTTGATTAACTGCTTAATTACTCTTCCAGAAATGTCAGAGCCTCCATCTGCACAAACTCACTTCATTACTGTTAGCTAAAGAATTAAAGTGCATTTCATTACCATTTAGCACAAAATTTAGCCATTAATAGCTGACATTTAAAAACAATCACAACAACAAGATGCTAATCACGTCCTTTTTTCTGATGCAGCTCCAGCAGCAGCACGCATTCAATTCTGTTCAGTTAAACTAGAAAACAGATTTATGTCATTTCCCTTTTTATTCACTGGCAGTTTAAGAGTTCGTTTATTTCCCTGACGTCTCGGCGAATAACTGGTGGCTGAGGGTGATGGTAGATGCTTTCATTTCCAGCCCTCTCTTGTTCATATAGCACTGGGTTGCCCCTGTTTTTGTCCCATCCCTGCCTCGTTACAGCTGGTCGGTAAAGAAAATAAAGTGTCTGCACTCAGATATGACGTACTGAAAAAATTGGAAAAATATATTTGAATGTTTACTGTATCTGTTGTATCTTGCCAATTTTGTGTTCCTGATCTTCTGTGTTTTATGATTTAACCTGATTGTATCCACCTGGGACATTGGCTGTTTTTGAAAATGCATGCTATACTGGTTAGATTAGATTAGACTAGATTAGATTAGATTATATATGACTATTAAACTCCTTGGAAAAACTTCCTCAGGGAACTTCCAGTAGCAGTTCAGCATTACAGATAAAAAGATATACAACAGAAGGATCTCAACAAAAACATAAACATTTACAAATTTAGATATAGATAAAAAATACATGGCTATTGCTCCTTCCTCTCCTCTGTCTTCCAGTTACTTACTTCTTACGGTTCAAAGTAAGGTATCTGCAGATCTTTTTCGAAGTTATACTACTTTGTAGAAAACTAACAGTATGCATCTGACTGGTGTACCTCGTGCTCATCACCCACAGCGCAAAGCACCAACAGGCCAGGAGTCAATGGCGGACAACCAACCTTGGTAATGCTAGTGTTAGCATTGATTCTGCTGCATTCATAAAACAATGAAGTGATTAAGTCTTACCCAATTTAACTTCTTTAAATTGCTACATGGGAGTTCAACTTTTCGTAATTTTGTGTTCAGTGGTGAAAAACATGAACATAAAAACCCCTTGTTAGACTTCTATTAGTCCATTATTGGATGCTAAAACAGCAGCAATAGGCATGAGCTAACTGCCATTTGGTTTTATTTTCAAGAACATAAACAGAAATACTGGGTTGGGGAGGGAGCTAGTCGTAACATTTGCATGATTAAAATAATTACCTGGAAAGACTTTAAGTTATTGTGTTGTAGAAATAGCTGCTCTGATCTTAACATTAGCATAGTAGGTGGCAGGAATGAACTTTATTTGATATTCACCACCCACCAGAAAAGAAGCAACAGAATCTGCTTGGTCTCATCTGGCAGTCAACAAATGAACATCTATCACTAACATATACACTCTGCAGTATTCAGTATATAATGGACTTTGTAGCAGGGCTTGACGCTTAGCATTTTCCCAAGTAGCACGAGTGCTACAAAGTTGAAAAATCTAGTAGCACACAAATATTTTTAGTAGCACGGGAATGCTTTCTGCCAGTCAGCATTAAACTTGTACCTCTTATGACTGGGAAAGGCAGAGGCGTCATTAACTGTCTCTTCGGCGTCTTGAGACACAGCGTATGAAGCTAACGCTAACTCTTCCTCACTGTCAGTTTCGTCCTCTTGCCTCAGTTCAGAGTCCACATGTTCTGGTTTTGTTGATCTTTTGAAATAATAACTGATGGGCTTCATAGTTATTTGGTTATTGCTCATTTGGTATTTCTTCTAAAATAGTTTAAATTGTTGCTCGCTATTCAGTGTATGTTGCCCGGCAACCAGTCCCACTGACGCACTGTGATTGGTCAAGATGAGGCTTTGGGAGCGCCTGCTTATGTTTGTCTGTACCTCGCGCAGGGCGGTGCAGGCATGTCGGGTGTATCAAAGGCTAGCTAGTGGCACAGTTAGGTCAATAAACAAACGTTTCAAAGCTGAACATGTTTCCAGCTGAGGCTGCGTTCAGGAATACCACCGGCCACAACTTCCTGCGTATTCAACACAAGATAAAACATGTTTTGAACGGTCATTTTTTGTAGTCGCACGGGTGCTACCAAATGCAAATCACAGCTCGCACTGTAATATTTTCAGTAGCAAATAAGAGTACCTCCTCGCACTGCCGAGCCCTGCTTGGTTGTAGTACATAGGTCTTTTGTTTCTTGGCAGGAGGCAAATGATGTACGTCGCTCATTACTGTCAACTACTCAGCTAAAGTTTGAAGAAGAGTGACTTTTTTCCACAATACAAAAACTTTATTGAACACACAAAAAAAATGTTTCTTTCATTCACAAAATGTACCTATGTGATTTACTAGAGGAGTTCTGTCTCTGACCATGAAAACCAAAGTAAATGGTACCTTAGCAAACAGCTAGTTACACTAAATTAACCTCTTCTAAAATAAGACAATTCACGGACTGGGCATTGACAAATGCACCAATATCCTAAATTCTAATTTTTTCTCCATTCAACTGTGGGTTTTTTCTATTTCTCTAAGAAATATATAATAAAGTAAGTAGATTAAAGAAGAGTATGGCATTGACTTACTCTTTTGTGAAGCATCTTGAGGTAATCTTTGTTACGATTTAAGACTGAATACTGAGTGACTGATTAAATGAATACTTCTCTAAAGAAACCCTCAGTCTCTCTCAATGTCAAACTTTCTTTTAACCAAGTCTTATTACATAAGAAAATGTTTGTAAAACAGAAAACACTGTACATGTATGCCTCACATATTTTTAGTTTGCAGCCAAAAGCAAACACCTGCAACAAGACCTGACTCAATAGGGGGTCCTTGAGTCTGTTTACTTTTATTTTTGATTTCAATCTTCACCTTGGTCTGGAGAAAGACTCTTTTATCTGAATATTTGTGTTCACAAAGCTGAAAAGGATCTTTTCTTCCTTCTGTTGGTGTCCCGATAAGCTCACACACATTTTAAAATAAGAGCAGACCAGCTCTGGATCTGCTTTCAAGAGGTCCTCTTATCAAATGGATGCATCGGCATGGCTCTGTGAGCTGTGTCGCTCTGAAAACTGTTTGCTGTCAGGGGAGGATTCTCTCTTTATTCCCTCTGTCCCACACACCGCCACATCCACACAGTCACAATCAGTCCCTGAAGACATCTCTAAAGACTTTGGTTCCTTCTCAAAGAGGTTTCACAGAGTTTCTCTTTGAATTGATGATGTCTGGGGAAAAAGCTCTAGAAGTTTGCAAATCACAGCCGAGGAACTTCAAACCTCAGCATTGTGTTGACACGCACATGAACGCACCGAGCGACAAAGCCCACACGACCATCCCACACAATTATTCCCCCTCAGAAGAGAATTAATTTTGGATCTCTGACAGACTTTTTCTCCTTTGTAGCCAGAAAGCATGAAAAATGTTGCAGTCATTGCTCTCTGAATGGGTCAGTGTCTGCTACGCTTTATTTTCACATAAACCTTCAGTCAGGAGGCCACTTGTATCTGACAGCTTGTGTATAATTTTATCTTTATTTTGTACCTCAAAAACATCTGAACAGCTTCGCTCTACCCAGTATTATTCCTACATGTGTTGGTGTGTATTTCTGGCTGTATGATGGAATAGTTATCACAGCAGACATCAGTCAGGGAGCTACAATGTGGCCGATTAGTACTTAAAGGGATACGCAAACTTTATTTTTCTTATCATGCCTTTTCAACTTTTTGAAGTTTTTAAGGTTTCCAGACAATGTTATGTATGCGTTACAAAAACTATACAGTAAAGTATATTAGAATCAACAGCCAAAGATGGGTTTTCAGTATTTAAATACAGCAATACAGCGGTGAAAAAAGTCAATAATGCCCCGTCAGAGGGGTTGAAATGTTCTTAGTACTGTTATCAATTTAATATAACCAGTGTTGTATGTCATGCATTTCAAAGTAACACGTTACAGTAACGTAACTACTTTTTCGGGTAAAAAGGAAAGTAACACGCTGCAACTGAAAATGTGGTCACGAAACATGGTTCCTTTTTTAATGCGGTGCAACGTTACTTTTCCCCGGACAGATCTGACACCGATGCTGCCTTCTCAGCTGCCCACATCAGACACGAGCAGCGTTGCCAAGTCTGCTCGTTATAAGATTTTAAGGGCTGCAAATCTCGTGAGTCAAGGCCGCGGGTCGCATTTTTTTTTAGCTTGTTTTTAAACGTGAAGTTTCTTTTTGAAGGGGCCTCTCTGTCTGTGTAAATCCCCCTGATTACCTTTCAGTTCCTAACATGGATGTATTATAAGAACTGGATAGCGTGGCTCCGCCTTCCACCATGTAACGGATTTGAAGCCAAAATATCCCTCGTCTGGGCGCCGCCATTGTGCAACCAGTAGAGAATTTGGGCCATAATCCGGACGCGGCTGTCGTAAACGGTCGCAGCACTCCGCAGCATACGCCGTACACAATCATTGTGAAGCTGCCGTAAACCGCGGTCATTTTTAAACTCTAATAACTAATAAAAAAGAAACTTTTCAGGAAAAAGATGACTTGGAAAACACGCAGCCCAATAATACTTTCATATCACCACAGCATACGGATGGGAGAAATATTTCTACGAGGTGTATTAATTTTTTGAAGTTTCACTACGGCCCGTCCAGATGAATGGGGGAGACGGATTTTTGACCTATACTGCAGCCAGTCACCAGGGGGAGCAGTTTTCGTGGAGGCTTCAATTTTAGCCTAGCATCATGGCGTCCATGTTTTTTACAGTCTATGGTTCCTAACATAAAGCAAAACACGATTGCAGTAGGCAGTTTGTCCACTTCCTCATTTCCTGATTATAGTGCACGCCCCCAAACACACCCACGCACATGGCACATGCTCCAGAGCCAAAGTTGCCAGGTCTGCTTATTATAAGCAACTGTCTTTTCTTGAATAGATACTTGGCAATGTGATATTGAAATGTAATGTAGACGAAAACAAGCACGCTTTATGTAGACTTCTCTTTTTAGAAAGTAATATACACTAGGAAAGGAAATAGCTGGAGGTTGCTTATTTTGAGCTTGTTTTTATCGACCAGATTGCTTGTTCAGAAGCAAAATGTGGAAATGGTTTCATAGAGGGTAACTAAGTAAACTAACAAGTTTTTTCAGAAGTAACGAGTAACGAGCAAACACTACTTTCTAAAAGTAAATTCCCCAACACTGAATATAACACATAAAGGACTTAAAAAATCATTGGAATCTATTTCAATTTACAAATTAAACAACGTCCCAACTTTTTTGTAATTGAAATTTGTACAAGAATTGCTGGAGCCCCTTTTGATTTCTTTAAAATTGTCCTGTTCTCCTTGCACATTAAAAGTTTGTGAAGTCTGGCCAGAATTTCAGAAGGTAGTCGGCTCCACCTACAAACCATCATGACTGGGTAAAAACCTTAAAATAGTCTACAATGTTATCATCATAGCACGGGCGTATCTAAGCTGTGTGAGCTGGTTTCAGAGAGAAAAGCAGGCATGGGTGAAACCTCCCCTAAGACTCTCTTGGCTAAATTAAGGCCGAGTGATTATGCCATGAAATCACATAATTAAAGCCTAGAACTCACACACACAGGAACCATGGGGCCGAGGGTGTGTGTTTATGGGAGAAATTAAAAATGAAACATGAATGGAGAAGAGTGTGTGCGAGTGTCCCGCGTGTGCTAGTTATGGCTGTATTCCAGTGGCAGGAGCTCTCATTTGGTCCTCAGGGGTTCAACCACACACACACATACACACATATTCCCTCTATTTAGCCCAGCAGGACAATAGAGCCAGAGCTTCCAGCTCCATCAAACACATGGTCCACACAGGAAGCCAGCGGGGGATTGAATTCTTGTTTATTGAAAGTTTCAGACTGTGGAAGCAAGAATCTATTGTTTGACAGCCAGGTATTCTTTCACACACATGCAGCCGTCCTTCAGGAAACACAGTCATGCTGCTGAATTGGAAATTTCACTCTCAGACCAGCTGGGTGGGTTTTTGAGACACTGAAATATTGAGCAACTTTCTCAAAGTATTGAAGCTACTTTTGGGAACTTTGGATTTGCGATAATCCAACCACTGGCAAAAGTATATATTCTGTGTGTGCTCATCTTCCACATGGCTGCTGTTGTTCTGACCGCACAGGTTTAAATATTATGGCTTTGACTTTAAAATAAATACATGAACGTATCCAAAATACAAGAAAGAGGGTAACCAAAATATTATTAATACTCAAATACAGACCAGGGTCTTTATTTAAAAACTCAAAGACTTAGTGAAAAGGATATATAGAAACATAATCCACTGATTTGAAAAGATGGAAGAAAATATATTAACTTTTCAAATTGATAAACTTCATTGCTTTGAACAAATATTCATTCATTTTTAAGTTTGATGTTCACAACACATTAAAAAAAAAGCCGGGACAGGAGCATGTTCACCACTGTGTTATATCACTTTTCCTTTTAACGCTCATTAAGTGTTTGTGAACTGAGGATTGCTGAAGCTTTGTTTGTTGAGTTATTGTCCAGTCTTTCTTGATGTATGACTTCAGTTTCTTAACAGTCTGGGGTCAGTCCCCATGTGCAGGTTACCCATGCCATGGGCACTAACTCACCCTCATACCATCACAGATGCTGTCTTTTGACCTTTGCTCTGGTAACAGTCTGGATGGTCCTTTTCCTCTTCAGCCCGGAGGACACCATGATGTCCAAAAAAAGTCTGAAATGTGGACTCAGATCACAGCAGACTTTTCCACCTTGAAGAGAAGAGCTCGGGCCCAGAGGAGCTGGCGGTGTTTTTCTGGGTGTTGTTGATATTTGTCTTTGTCTTGGCATGGTAGAGTTTGACCTTGACATTATAGATGTAGAGATGAACTATGTTACCTGGCGATGTTTATTTGAAGTGATCCTGAGCTCATGTGGCGACATCCTTTACAGAATGATGTTAGTTTTCAAAACAGTGCCAACTAAGAGATCGAAGGTCACAGGCATTCAACACTGATTTTTAGTCTTGCTGCTTATATGCAGAGATTTCTTAACTATCCTTGTTTGTGAAGAACTGAGCCTTTTGGGAATACTCCTTTAATACCCAATCATGATTTACTTCTTTCCTATAAACACAATGGTATTGGTTGACCATTCCTCAACTTTCCCATAATTGAGATTACTCCAAAACATCCATGACAGATTTAGCTGAAATTTTCCGGAGATGTTGGTGATGGCCCAACTTAAAAATTGAAAATGATCAGATTTTGGTGGTGATCCAGATAACCACCATTAGTCAACATTCTTGTTTGCTCAATAAGTGTCTAGTGTGGGTTTTCAGAGTCGAGGAATTACATAATGATGATAACTCCATCATGGAACAATTGCTTATAGATGTCAGTGTGACAGCAACATGTGAGCTACACTGGGGGAGCGTTTGTGCTTCCATGAGTGCTTTCCAGTTTGATTACTGTTGCAGATATCATTCAAAATGAGTAAATATTTGCAAGCACAATGAAGTTCATCAGTTTGAATATTAAATATTTTGTTTTTTGTATACTGAACTGGATGTAGTTCTACAGGATTTGCAAGTAATTGTGTTGTGGTTTGTTTCCAGTTTTCACAACGTTTTAATCAGATTGGTTTATTTTCAGTACAAAGACATGAAAAATTCAAAGCCTTACCTTTAAGATCCTGTGGCTATCAAACTCTTTGTGTTTTAGTCAGCACTCATCATGATGGTAGACGACGTTTTGAACCTGTAAGAGAAGCAACACTGGTCATTATCAGAGGAACTTTTACCCTGATGGTGGAGCAGGATGCTGGAAACATACATACAATATGTTAAACTAACATACAATTATAATTGTACTGAACATTATCCATTATACAGCAGCCTCATTTTATAAGGACAGCGTTAAGATAATTTGTACTTACGTGCTGCAGTAACATGTTTTTTTCCACTAAAATTGTTTAAGAAAAAAAAGCATTTCTAAACTTTTACCACAAACCACCTCATAATCTTTATTCAATGTTTGCCGTTGTTTTAATAGTTTAATTTGCTCACATTCTTTCATTTCTTTGTGGAGAAATGTTGCGTATTTGACTGTTATTAAATGAACTGCACGTCAATTAATTTTTATATTAAACAAAAACAAGAGTGGTATTTTATGGATAAACAATTTAACATAAGTACAAAGACAGAATAAAGTCACAACACTCTTTTTTAACTGGTCAATTTAACAACCAATTTAGTTTTGTTCTATTAAAGTATAAAGTGGCCCTTGTGCATGG